>CM053034.1:118673253-119215753 GCA_028564925.1 Lithobates sylvaticus | reverse complement strand
GAAATCATTTTCATTCATTGGCAGGAACCAGGCATGTAACCCTGCAAGTATGCATATTTTTCAGTCTTCCTGGAATTGGTCTTTAAATGTGGTGGCTGTATTTAGATTTTTTTTTTTTTTTCCTGTTACTTTCACCTGGAGATCAGACTAGGTTTTTTTTTTAGGTGCCGTGGCAAAATGACATAACTCTGTACAGTCCTCTCTGGTAAAATGTTACTAAACCCACAACAGTAAAATCAGTCTGTATATGCAGTAATACACACCGTGGAACCTAAGGGGCTGTTCCTCTGCATTGTGTTTAAAAAAAAAAAAAAAGGCTGATCCCTCTCCTCCTTCCACTGTAACTAATATATTTCCTGATAATACAGAGCCAGGGGACAGGCTGCACATGCTCAGTTTGGTTTGTATTTCTATTTTTTTTTTTTTTTTTCCCTTGGGTGGGTGCATTGGCAGGGCCAATCAGCACTGTCCAGATAGAGGGTCTGGGGGACAGTCAGTGCAGAATGAAAACTCCTCCCTACAAGCTTTAACCAGACATTTAGAAGTCAGAACACTGCTCTAACTGCTGATGAACCTCCCTTCCTCTTCTTGACCGGCCAGGATGCATGTGGGGTTAATGGTCTGGTATGGATTTTGGGGAGGGACCCCACGCCATGAGGCAGAGAAGCGCTGCTAAAAGCTATTGCGGTTAAACGAGCGTTAACGTCAATGCAAACAGCTACTAAAAAGCTAATTTTTACAGCTGCTTTTTCCTGGCGTTGGTAGTGGCTTTGCAGCTGATTTTTTTTTCGAATGCCCTGTGTGCATGAGGCGAAAGTCATACAAGAACCTGTTTGTGTTTTCTCAAGCATACAGCAGCAGATTTAAAAAATAAAATAAAAAAGGCAGTGGGAATGTGCTAAAAAGCGCACGCTTGAATGCACCTCCTGGTGTTCCCTGGGATTGTGCACATTTCTAAAAGGTGCCTTGACTGAAAAAAAAAAAAAAGAATGGATTAAATACTGATCTAGTGTGTAAAACCGCAGATCTTTGCACATATTATGAGCAAGTTGAGAAATACTTACTGGCCTCGCCAAAAGGGGAAAAAAATGTAAACCTGCAATGGATTTGCGGCCGGAGGGGGAGACGAGGACGGCTGCGGGGGCTTCGTTCTCGGGTGAGTAATTCATAATGAGCTAGTATGCTATGAATACTAGCTCATTATGCCTTTATCTTGCAGGGTGCTGTTTTTTTATTTATTTTTTCTCCCAGGAGGGTTTACAACCATTTTAAGGAGATTGTACAACCAGGTTGTAACGTATGCCAACAGGTTAGGAAAGGGTTTTGAAAAATGATTTAACTAAATTTGTTACAGCAGCTGAACTGGAAATTGGTGATTGGCCATATTTCAGTTTATGGCATAAACTTTTGTAATACTATTTAGGGCCGGTTCAGACTGCTGCAATGCGGGAACGCTGCGAATCTACTGCGGGTTCCTGCATCGCATGTCTCCCGGCGGCAGTTCACACTGCCCTATGCGAGCTGCTGGGAGTGTCAGTTAAATGTTAATGACACCCCCAAATCAGTTCGCATATCGCAGTGCGATCTGCAAACTCGGACAGAAATCGCATCGCATGGTGAGAACACCCATGCGATCCGATTCTGCTGCGGACCAAAAAAAGGGTCCTGTACGAGTTTGGTCCGAATGCGATGCGAATTCAGCCATACTATCTGTATGGCTGAAATCGCATCGCACAGAGATCGCATATGATTTGCAGTGCGGTGCGACTCGTATCCGATCTTGGACATCGCAGCAGTCTGAACCGGCCCTAAAACATGAAATGCCGTGGGTTTTATTATTATTTTTTTTTTTTTTGCTGACAGTGTGCCCTTTTTAAGTGAAAGGCTGAAGGCTGTGCAGCAAAAAAATAAAAAATCCTCATGGCACTTTCCTCTGTTACAGCGGTACTAAATGTAAAAATAAAACAATTGCTACAGCTATGTCATTCATTCATTCAGAGATCTATGAATGAACTACAAGTCCCACCGCTACTTCGGCAGACTGACTTGTTATGGACCACGAGTGCAGTAATTGGTGCACTCCTCGTACACTGACGCTTCTTAAATGGTGAACGTAGGCTTTAACGTTGCTTTGTTTCCGGGCAGCAAAGACTCTTTGGCATTTTGCTTTTCTAGGAATGTCAGATGCCTGCATCTCCCTCTAGGCGCTGTGGCTCTATCCTCCAACCCTACATCACCACTGAACCTGGCAGCATTGTACGATCTGGGGGATGGAACCATTTTGTGCAGCGGTCGATGTGTGTAAAGTTGCGCTATTGTACTTTGTGACTGGTTCTATTTTCCCCAGCAAAGCTGCTTAGACCAGCCTGGAAAACTAACACAGCTAGAAGCTCTATCTTTTTGTCTAGACATGTTCATACGCAATTTTTCATGTTTAGCTGAGTAAAAATAACTTTTACATTTTTTTTCCTAAACCTAATATCACACTTATTTTATAAAAAACGCATTGCTTTTAATACTGTTTGGTTTTGTCTTTATTGAAAGTGCTTTTATTTTTGCAGTCTTCATGAAGAAATCCTCGACTTCTACAAATACATGTCCCCTAGGCCAGAAGAGGAAAGAATGCGGATGGAAGTTGTTAATAGGATTGAAAATGTCATTAAGGAGCTTTGGCCAAGTGCAGATGTGAGTATAATGCTTGTCTTGGCATCTGTAGCGAGTTAATAGGATGTCTTTATTTTTTTCATCAAATTTTTGTGCATGTCTATACATACAGTGAGGGGGATAACACTGATTGGTGCACACAGAAAAATGTGCCAATTTCTGTATGCCTGCTTAATTGGCCTGATTAGGGTAAGTTGCACACGCCAATTCATTTGCTGCACGGTGTGGTGGTTAACCAGATTCGTACATGCTTTCTCTGGCATGATTGGATGCCTAATAGAAACTGTCACATAGCACTTTTAATACCATTTGGCGTCGGTGCAACACCACATAGTACTCGTTTCATAACCTTTATTTGGCGCACAAAATGTACTATTCTTTCATTTTTGCTCTGCCTTTTAGTGGGCTACCTTTTTATTATCTCTGCCGCTCCAAACTCCTATTACTTTTAGAAGTCCATTTCCCTGACCTCAGTTCTACACCCTGCCATCCACTGCACCGCCTAATGAATGTAAACAGGCCAGTAAGGTCAGTCTAGTGGATAGGGGAATGGATTTTACAGAATGCTGACTTAATCATCATTATGTTTTTGTTTTTGGCTGTATTGTCCCATTCCTTTCAGTGGCTATATAGTGCCAGGCAGATGAGGCGTGCATGACAGGGAGACTTGTTTCTCTTAGCTGCAGCATTTTACATTAAGCTGCTTGGAGAAGTTTGTTTAAAGCCTTTACCTTTTCACATGCTGGTCTACAATTTTCTTTCTGTTCTCTGCAGTCAGCTTTTTCCTTGGATTTCCCTGGGCTGTGTTCAGCTTGGTGTTCATGATGAGGCCAAACAGCCGAGTGGCTACTTCTAACCATTTAAATAGACATCGCAAGATTCAGAATGTGTAATGCTGATTACAGACGATATAGTTTATATTTTTATAATTTCTTTGCCTTAAGCTGGCCATACATGGATCGAAATACAGGGAGCATCTGAATTTCGATCAATGTATAGGCAAACTGATTGTACACAAACTGATCAATCAATTTTCGACATGCGATTACTGCCAGTGGCTATAGCTGCTAGCAGTAATCATTGTGTTCTGCCAGCAGGGAAAGTTCCCCGTGGTGGAAGGCTAGAAAATTGATTCTTCTATGGGGGCTGCCTTACTCTGATATACAGGCTTGCAGGTAAACATTGAGACGAGACATTATTTTAGTTTAATCACTCTTTAGGAGGAAGGAAGCATTGTTTCAATAAGCTGTAGGGGTATCGGGTCTGTTTAAATCTTTCCCTGATTCCACGGATCATGACATTTGCCTGGCATTGGTAAAGGAATAAAGCTTTCCTGACCATATAATATTTATTTTTCAGGTTCAAATATTTGGGAGTTTCAAAACAGGACTTTATTTGCCTACCAGGTAAGTTGCATAGTTTGTGTGTTCAGTTCACTTTTAATTTAATTAAAGTATTTAATATACAACAAATCTTGTACCAGTGTCAAGATGGTCTGTGTAAATCCCAACTAGTTTGTGTAATGTTCTTTCTTTTTATTTTTGTAAAAAAAAAAAAAATGATTTTTCTGTGTTTTTGAGAGGATGTTTTTTTTTTTTCTTTTTTTAAGCCATCCTTGTTTCAGACTTTCTCCCTGTTACCGCAGTTGTCAGGTTGGCTGGCCCTGTCTCTTGCCTGATCTCTGTACTGTTGGGACAACATAAATCTGTGCCTGACCAGGGCCTATAAAGTACACTGGACATAGTGGTCAAACTCTAGTTCTTTGTGGACTGCTCAGTTATATTTGTACACACGGCTCAACTGCTGTAAAAGTCAAGTAGGGAGGAAAATGAAGGGTATCAGTACAATGTGTATTTGACTTCTGTTGCTTCAGTTGACTCCAGATACACTCCTACATGAGAGTTAAAAATAATTAACCACTATAACAGGGATCCCTTCAGCCCTCCAGTGTCCATGCTCCTCTCCATTCGGGTTCTTCTGTCTTTACTCCATCTCCCAGGTTCAGAGGCTTCAGCCATCTTGATTGGCTGGAATGACACAAGTCCCTCACATGCGAATAGGTTTGTCCCAGCCCAGAATCTTGCTGAGACTCACCTCAGCCACTCAGTGAAAAGTGCTAACGGGCAATTAGAAAGATCTGTGACGGAGTACACATACTTAAAAAAAGCCTTTTAAGCACTTGTTACCAAAGCAAATTTACATCCGCTTTAATATACAAACCAGCTGCAATTCTTCTCGCTCACTGCCCTGAAATCCAGCACCAGTTTATTTATTTTTTTCCCCGGAGATTAAATGACACCCAGCACCATAAGACTCAATTACTGTTAGCCAAGGGCCTTAAGGTACCACTTCCTGTGGGCACATCATTAAGCCCCTTTGCGCTAACAAGAGAATGCTGCATGTAAAAGTGCCAAATTGATTGGCTCGCTGTAAAGTGAAATTGCTACTTGCCCTGAATCACTTCTTTAATTACATTTTTACCTTACTAGCTGTCAGGGATTTGGTATGGATTTATTTTTATTTTTTTCATGTTTATATTTGCCTAGTTTCCCAGCGCTTCTGCACTGAAAACCGAGTGATCGAATGCCGATCACTTGGTTTTCACAGCTCTAGGTAGAGAGCTGTATACTGTCGGTCACAGCTCTCTGCTCTTCTCCCTCCATCGCTCATTGGAGCGCTGAGCTGTGGAGGGGGTGGAGCAGGCCATTTCAGGCTCTCGGCGGCTCGCTGATCTGGCGGATCCAGACTTTATTGCCTGAATGACGCGGTGCCTGGACTGATATCCATGACGTCAGCAGAGAGTGGACTTCAGTCCGCTCTCTGCTTAAAAGGGTCACGGGGTGCCAAACTAATTTCACTCCTGTGATCCATAGAAGCCCAACCAAACGAGCTTAGGCTGGTGAAGTGATTTTTTTTTGACTAACAAAGGTAACAGCAGGTATCTTCTTATTTATAGCCATTGAAAAGACAAATCTGTTTTAAAATTAAAGTAAACCTTTTATAGCAGTATTTAACCCCTTCCCGACCAGCCGCTGCAGTTGTGCTGCTGCAGGTTTGCTCCCCTGGGCGAACCCATGTAGCTGTATGTCGGTTCCCCTTTTGACCACTAGGGGGCACGTGCGCACCGCCAGAGGCAATACGCGTGCCCGGCTTTTGTGATTGATTTACACAGACAGAACAGAGATCTGCCAATGTAAACAGACAGATCTTGTGCTGTCAGGGGTGAGATGAGCATTCTGTTGTTCATACTAAGTATGAACAACGATCGGTCCCCTCCTCCCAGAGTTAAAATCATTCCCTATGGAACACAGTTAACCCCTTGATCGCCCCCCCCCCCCTAGTGTTAACCCCTTCCCTGCCAGTGACATTTACACAGTAATTGGTGCATTTTTATAGCACTGATCACTGTATAAATGCTAATGGTCCCAAAAATGTGTCAAGTGTCTGATCTGTCTGCCATAATGTTGCAGTCCTGATTAAAAATTGCTGATCACAACCATTACTAGTAGAAAAAAATAATAAAAAAGACAAATCTTTCCCCTATTTTGTAGATGCTATAACTTTTGCGCAAACCAATCAATATACGCTTATTGTTTATTTATTTTTTTTAACCAAAAATATGTAGAAGAATATATAGCGGCCTAAACTGAGGAAAAACATTTAGCTTTAGTAAAAAGTACAAAATATTGTGTCCCACAACCCCCCCCCCCCCCCCCCCCCCCCAAAAAAAAAAAATTGTCGCTTTTTTTTGTTTATAGCGCAAAAAAAAAAAAAAAATCGCAGAGATGATCAAATGCCACCAAAAAGCTTGTTTGGGTACAAAGTCGCACTTGTTAGTTAAAGCGACGCAGTGCCGAATCGCAAAAAAATGGCCTGGTCATTCATTGAGCAGCAAAATCTTCCGGGACTGAAATGGTTAAAAGTAAACTTTTCAAAGGTCAAATATTGAGCTGCTATTTTTTTGCTTCTTTTCTGAAGATTCTAGTTGCTAGTGTGGGTAAGAACATTGTCACGAGGATTTAATGACAGAGTAGAAAAGCGTTTATAGGTTGGGATTTATGTTTTTGAAGTTCAAGTTTGCATTGGCTATTTTCTGTTTTGCTTTTTTTTTTTTTTTTTTTTATCAAGGGGGCACAGATATTAACTTAAGCAGCTTTGTAAAATGTATTTCATTGTCATACCTGGCCATGTGAGGGCCTTCTTGGAAGCCTGACTGAAATACTTTGAGTCAGCAATCGCTGCAGTCTGCTTTTGTTGGTTGTTTGTAGCCCAGCTTTCTCTCTAGGTTAAAGCTGTTTTAAACCAAAAATGTAAAATGATGCAGCTGACCAATCATTAGACATGGTGACTGCATCCGTTTTTATAATCCAGTTACAACAAACCGTTTTTTCCTTTTGGGATAAAAGTTTTGCATGAATAAATATAAGCTGATTTGAATTGCCCCTGACAGTGTTAAGTGGTTTCTGCTTGAGAGCTTGAGATTTTGAAAAATTACAGACTTGTTGCCTGGATCACCAGATGAAAATCGAATAAATAAAATAAACTAATACAGCCATCACATCCAACAATTGGTAAGCTGCAATATGTGCATTCTTTTTGGTTGCATACCCCTTTAACCACTTAATGACCCTTAATGACTGACCATTTTTTTACGGTTTGCTATAATAAATCTCCCCAAAAAAAACCCTAAAAACTTCCTGTTTTTTTTTTTTTTTTTTTTTTTTACCGAAAAGAAAAACGTCCTCTGTTTAGGCCGATATATGTATTCATCTACATATTTTTGATAGAAATCGCAATAAGTGTATATTGATTGGTTTGTGCAAAAATTATAGCGTTTACAAAATAAGGGATTGATTTATAGTATTTTTATAAATGAATCTTATTTTTATTTTTCAACTAGTAATGGCAGTGATCAGGGATTTTTTTTTTTTTTTTTTTGGGACCATTGACATTTTATACAGCGATCAGATCTAAAAATAGCCACTGGTTATTGTATAAATGTTATTGGCAGGGAATGGGGTCACACTAGGGGAGCGATTAAGGGTGTTAACTGTGTCTCCTCGGGAGTGATTCTAACGGGGGGGGGGGGGTGGGACTGCCTGGAGGAGGAGACCTATTGCTGTTCATACTTGGTATGAACAGCGGATCGGTCTCCTCTCTCCTGACAGAACTGAGATATGTCTGTCAATGTAAATGGTTCTCCGTTCTGTCTCCCTCCTCAGGAGCGATCACTGGTGGCGGGCAGGCATTGTCATCGGCTCCGTTGTCTCGACGCGGAAGCATGCGTGCCCTCTAGCGGCCGACTTACAGCTGCAATTCACCCAGGGGAGCCAACCTGCTGCAGTATTATTGCAGTGGCTGGTCCTTAACTGGTTAAAAGAAGTATGGGTTAAAAAAAATTATTATATAAATAAACCTAGATGGATGCAGCATCGATCCAATGCTGCATCTGTCCCCCATCGCTTCTAAGACAGAGCTGAGCAGTCAGACAATTTCACAGTTCTCAGTCTTCTCTGAGTAGAGAGCCGGTGATTAAGTCACCAGCTCCCTGCTCTGCCCCTCCAGCACCCACTGGAGTGCTGAGCTGTAGAGGGGGTGGAAGTGGCTGGCTCAGTCTCCCAGCGGCTTTGCTGAGAGCTTGAGCCAGCTTGCCGGTCCAAGCAAGTGGATGAATCCTGACTAACAAAGCCTGATTTGGAACTGGCTGAGTGACGTCAGCCGACAGCGGGCTTTAGCTGTTGGCTGAAAATGGGTCACAGGAGTACCGAATAGACTGCACTCCTATGATCCCCAGTAGAAGTACAGCCAATAAAGCTTTGGCTATACTTCTCCTTTTTAGGGTGTTACATGTCCTTTTTATATGCCACCTATTCTACTCCTTTATGGATTTAAATTTGTTGAGCTGCACAGACTACAGACTCGAGACTTGTGTGACACTTCTTTTGTCAGCAGCTTGTGTATATACAGCAAGTGTGCGTTTTGTTGATATTTTTAGAAATGTAAACCATTGCATGCATTTGTAAGTGAAAACTGTTAATAAATGGTCTATGGATGTGCTTTGCTTGCAGTGACATTGACCTAGTTGTTTTTGGAAAATGGGAGAATTTACCACTGTGGACACTTGAAGAGGCATTGCGGAAGCACAAAGTGGCTGATGAAAACTCCGTTAAGGTTCTTGACAAAGCCACGGTTAGTTGCACTTTTGTTTATGTAGCCATACATGATACTACTGGGCTTGTACAGGATTTTGTATATTAATTTTTAGAGAGAAACCCGATTGCCATCCTAACAGTTGCAGCTAAAAATGTAGTAAAATAATGTTTTGCCCTGTCTTCTAAATAACCGTTTATTTTGTAAAACCGGAATAAAACTATTTAGGTCTAACTTATCCCTTCATCAAACCAGGACTCGCACCTAGTGTATTCAAAAATCTTGTGTCGTGCAAGACCTCTAATTATTTTTTTTTTTAATTATAATCTTTATTAGTTTTTCCATCTATAAAACATGTTTACACCTCAACACAATATTCCAGGACCAGTATCTTTTTTACATACATTTTGTACTTAACACATAGGTATATCTCTTTATGAAGATAAAAAAAGAGCACTCTATATTCCCTCCACTAAAAAGGAGGGAGCCGCTTTTTGAGTAATATTACCTGGATTTACTCCTGTCTCATTATCCCCCCTTTCCCGCCTCCCACCTCCCCCCCCCCCCACCCCCCCCTCTATTCCAGCTGTATCTGGTGTATTCCCTCTATCCACGGTCTCCACATCCTATCAAATTCTTTCATATTATATCTCTTTATGTACGCGGCTCTCTCCTTCGGGAGGGTTTCATTCATTATATCAATCCAATTCTTTACTGTGGGTGGCATCTGTGATTGCCATCTCATCATTATCATCTTCCTGGCCTGATACATGCCCCTTAATATTGCCACTGTTGTACTTTTTGTTTCACCCTTTTCCTGTCTATACCCCAGGATACAAAGTACCACTTCCCTTTCCACTTCTTTTTTAAATATGCTCTTCAATACTTTTGTCACCCCTTCCCAGTACCGGAAGAGCTTGGGGCATCTCCATACCATATGGACCAGGTCCCCCTGCCCCTGGCACCTCGGACACTTATCATTAGGTCTTCTTCCAAATTTACATAACAGCTTTGGTGTATAATACGCTCTGTTGAGTAGCATCAGATGCGAGAATTTCTGGGCGGGCGAAACCGATATCATCGGGCTTAGTTCTAGTATTCTCTTCCATTGTCCCTGTGGAATGGCACCTAGATCCTGTTCCCATTTTTTTTTTTACCTCCAGCAGCTTTACTTCGCCTAGGGTCCCTCTGTTCAGTAGTTTATATATCACAGATATTAATCCTTTAGTGGATCCTGGCTCCCCAATAACCTGTAGCACTGGTAATTCCTCCCATACCATAGGTTGGTTTCGAAACTGGGCTTCTAGGGCATGGCTTATTTGAAGATAACTAAACTGTGTATTCTGGGGGATATCAAATTCCCTTTTTAGTACTTCGAATTTTTTTATGGCCTGACCATCGTATATTTGGCTCACTTTTTTAATTCCCCTATTTTCCCACTCCCTGATTTTCCCCATTATACGTAATTCCTGTAGGTTGCTATTGTTCCAGATTGGGGTATATATGTTAGTCTCCATATATTTTAACTTTTTTTTGACGACTTTCCAAACTTTACTGACCATTTTTGTTGTTGGGTTCTTAGCCCCAAACGACCCTGCCTCTAAAGTTTCTATTATGGTCTCGTGTAGCGCGCCTGTCAAAAGAATTTTTCCATTAGGGGACCCTCCCTCTTGGGCACAACATCCCACTAATTGTTGTAACTGAGACGCTAGATAGTATATCTCAGGATTGGGCAGTGCAAGACCCCCTTCCCCTGAAGGGAGTTGCAGAGTACGAAGCCGTATTCTTGCCTGTCCCCCCTTCCACACCAATTCCCTAAATAGACTCTCGATTTTATCAAACCATTTTCTGGGGATCCATATGGGGGCATTATGGAGCACATACAACAGTTGGGGCAGCCAAATCATTTTTATTAATGAACATCTACCGGCACTAGACAGGGGGAGGGATTTCCATATTTTAATTTTCTCCCTAAACTTCCCCAATATTGGTATCAGATTATTATGCAAGTATTGATTGGGGTCTCTTGTTATCCTGATCCCTAAATATTTAAGGGAATCTACGACTGCTAATTTAGGGCTATTCCATAGCATCCCTTCCCTTATTTCGGCCATCGGAAGGAGCTCTGACTTCGTCCAGTTGATCTCTAGACCCGTGAAACTACCAAACCTCTCCACAGCTTTCATTGCTTCCTCCAATGAGTGTTCTATGTCCCCCAGGAAGAGCAATATATCATCAGCATATAATGCTATACGCTCTTCTCCTGAGATCCTACGGAAACCTACAATGTCAGGGCTCCTTCTGATGTACTCCGCAAGGGGCTCCATAGCTAGCGCAAAGAGCAAGGGCGATAAAGGGCACCCCTGCCTGGTTCCCCTTTCCAATTTTATTTGATTTGAAAATCTATTGTTAATTTTTAATCTAGCTACTGGTCTGTCATAGAGCATCTTGATCCACCCGATCAGCGTGGGTCCAAATCCAAACTCTTCCAGTATACGCCAAATGTATTCCCACTCTATAGAGTCGAAGGCTTTGGTCACATCCAATGATAATATCGCCTTCGACCCTATATTATCTGTTGGCGTTTGAAGATTTAAAAAAGCTCTCCTTATATTTGTGCTGGTTGATCGGTTTGCTATGAACCCAGACTGATCAGGGTGGACCAATTTTGAAATAACTTTATCCATTCTAGCTGAGATAACTTTAGCTAGAATTTTTGCATCCGTGCACAAAAGGGAGATTGGCCTATACGAAGCGGCATCTAGGGGATCTTTCCCTTCCTTATGAAGTACGATGATGGTAGCTTCTCTCATTGACTCAGGGAGATAACCCACCTCCATTGCCCCCCCTAAAACCTTCAACAGTTCCGGGAGCAGGATATCCCCATAGTATTTATACGTTTCCGTTGGGAGACCATCCGGACCCGGAGACTTTTGATTTGCCATGTCGGCTACAGCCTGTTGTAATTCGGAGAGCGTTATTGGGGAATCCAGACCAACTCTTTCTTCAAGTGTTATCTTCGGAAGGGCTACCTTCCCCAAAAAACTCTCCATCATTGATCTCCCCGCTCCCCTTACTCGTGCGGAGTATAAGTCCCTATAGAACTCCTCGAAGCTTTCCAGTATACTTTTGGAGTTCGAGGTTACCCCCCCGTCTCTACTTCGAATAGCTGATACATTACTGGGGGCCCTGTTCGCCCTTGCCACCTGGGCCAACATCCTCCCCACCATCTCTCCTTCCATGAAGGCCTCCTGCCTCTGTAACAACTGTTTGGTCTCGACTCTCTGGATTACACATAATTTATATTCCTGTTGTTTTTCCAGCCATTTTTCTTTCCCTTCCATTGTTGGGGCTAGAATATAATTAGCCTCCGCTGCAGCCGCTTCCCTCCTTTTATTTTCTTCCTGTGCCCTTACCCCCTTGTTGTACTTCGCCACCTGCTGAATTAATAATCCCCTCAAGAAAGCCTTAAGGGTATCCCATATAATCCCTGATTCTGCTGTGTTTGCGTTGACTACAATAAATTCTCTCAGTGTTGGTGGGATGGTATCTATACTTCTGAGTATCTCAAACCAGCACGGGTTAATTTTCCACCCCCTCAATATTTCCTCCCTCCCTATCTTTAAACTAAGCATAAGAGGGGAGTGGTCCGAGATCCCCCTTGGCCAATACTCAACTGCTTCTACCAGCTCCAATGCCCTATCGTTTCCCATCACCATATCAATTCTGGAGAGGGTGGAGTGTGTGGCCGACCAGCAAGAAAATTGCTGAGCGTCAGGGTTCCGCACCCTCCAGAAGTCTATCCAACCCACCTCCTCCATAAACCGACTCAACTGCCCTTTCTTCATGTTTTCTGCTACCCTCTGGGCTGGGAATCTGTCCATATTGTAATCCAATACCTGGTTAAAGTCACCTATTATTATGATTGGTGTTCCCTGCTTATCCAACAGGAACTCGTTTAATTTAAGCATGATCTCCATTTTAAATGGGGGGGGGGGACATACACATTTGCTATCACCATCCTTTTATCTTCAATTTGACAACAGAGAAAAATATACCGGCCCATTTCATCTGAGATGGCTTGCGTGCAGGAAAAATTCACCCCTTTCTTCACCATTATGCTAACCCCTCTACTGTATGAGCCATAAACCGAGTGGTACTGAAATTGGTATACCCCATTCTGCCTTTGTAGTTGTTGGGCTGTTTCTTTTGTCAAATGGGTTTCCTGCAGGCAAGCCACATCAATCCCATAGTTCCTCATCATAGAAAACACTATTGCCCTCTTACCCGCTGTACCTAACCCTCTTATATTCCATGACCCAATTCTTAATATTTTAGATTGCATCATTTTTCACCCAATGTATTTTAATCAGTAGTATTTTATCTCTATAGCAGTGTTTTCACCCATTATCCTAGTGGTTCCCCGTTGAAAAGCTCTATGTGTCTCCCTTTTTACTTCCCACTTCTGTGCGTCTACCGTGATTCTCTCTTTTTTATCAGTGGATGTACCCTTTTTCCCTTGGCCCTTTACACACCTTTGATCTGAAATATTACCCATACCCATCCCCCCCCCCTCCCCCCCCTTACCCCCCCCCCCCCCCCCCCCACCTCTCTCGGTGAACCCCCCGGGGACTACCAGTGACCTTATCCCATACTCTTAACCCTTTCTTCACATACACCCTTATCAACATCCTCTCGTACCCGCCAACTGTGCCAACCCCCCCCCCCACCCCCCCCCCCCTCGTGTAATCTATTCTGAGTACCACAACTTATCACAATGCCAGTAACCTTTCCCTGTTCTCCTCCACCCATTTCTCTACCCCTCCTGGATCCTCAAAGTACCGGGTTTCCCCCAGGGCCGTTACCCTCAGTTTGGCCGGGTATAAAAGAGCATATTGAATTTTTAAACTTTTGTAGTGAACGTTTGACCTGGGTGAATTCTGCCCTACGTTTTTGGAGCTCCTGAGAGAAATCTGAATAGAAAGAAATTTTAATCCCATTAAAAAAGATATTCCCTCTGTCCCTGGCTTTTCGCAGAAGTGTCACTTTGTCCTTAAAATTAAGGAACTTCATTAACAGGGTTCGTGGATAGCCTCCTGCTGGTGGTGGGCGGAACGGCACCCTATGTGCTCTTTCGATGCTAAATGATCTTGAAAAGGATTCTCTCCCAAAGGTCTCAGTTAACCAGCCTTCCAAAAATTCAGTAGGGTTGGATCCTTCACTCTTCTCAGGCATTCCCACTATCCTAATATTATCTCTACGACTCCTGTTCTCGATTTCTTCCAATTTAACGGCTTGCCGGTGTAACTGCTCCCTCATGTTCTTCATCTCTTTAACCAGTGGAAGAACATCATCCTCCACCTGGCTGATCCTTCCTTCCAATACTGTGGTTCTCTCAGCTATCCTTTGCATGTCTTGTCTTACCAGTGCCAAGTCCTCTTTGACCCCCCTCATCTGTTCGCCCAAGTCTTTGAGCGAGTCATTTGAGGTTTTTACTGCTTTAAAAATGTCCATTAATGTGGGTTCTTTCTCCAGAGGTGGGGCGGGTCCTGCCCCAACCCCAATTGCTTCTGTGCTTGTTTTTATATTTTGATCTGCGGCCACTGTGTTTTTACTTCCCTGTGTCTGTGTCTTTACCCCCTGGGCCCTTGGTGTTGCCGCATTTGATTGGCTCTGCCCTTGACTCTTTCTCTCTCCTGTACCTCCTTGTTGGGTTTTGGACTGAGTCCCTTTTTTTGGGGGAGACGGCGGCATGGGTTGCCCCAGTGTATGCCCAGTTGTGTGTGCAAATTGCTCTAGTTTTGCTGCAGCAGCCATACCTGCTTGTTGGACACTTTTATCTTTATCTTTTGCAGATCGTAGCTGCTGCATTTTCCCTTCTCCTCTTATTTCACACAATATTTATATTTCCCTTCCCCCCCTTTTCCCCCCTCTTCTAAGCACGGGGGTCAGAGGGATAAAAAAAAAAAAAAAAAAAAAGAAAAAAAAGAAGAAACCACGCAGATGGTCAGGTAAGCGGTTGCTAAGGGGGTCCTGTATCAGCAGCAGTTCTTCTCATATAGGAGCACAAGCCAGGAGCCGAGAGGAAAAAAAAAAAAAAAAAAAGGCTTTTTCAACACCAGGGGCCAGAGCGGCCAGCGAGAGGAGAAAAAAAAAAAAAAAAAAGGGGAAAGCGGCCGAGGTTACGCTCAACCGTAGTTATGTCAGCAGCAACAGATCTTCCAAATATAGTCCTCGGGAGAGAGATCACCCTCTCCTCCTTATTTCAGATAGAACACAAACAGCGAAGTTAACTACTAAGCACTACCAGCGGGTACAGCAAGCAAGCAAAGAGATTTTTCCCATGGGGGTATACAGGCAGCCAGCCAGGTGGTCAGTTGACATTCATGTATCAGCAGTATATCAACAGTATTACTTCATGTATAAGAGCCTTAACAGCCAGACAGGCCAATGTTTTCCTTTTACTTATGTATACTATGTATGGGTGCAAGCAGCCAGGCACACAACATTTTTGAAATCACAGTTTACCTGCATGAAGGCACTGATAGCCAAACATGCACTCAGCAGTATACAATGTCCGCTCCAGCTCTTACATACATAGCCCCTGGCAGATATATAAATAGAAAGCAAGAGGAGAGATTTTTCACGTGGGGGTATACAGACAGCCAACTAGGAGGTCAGTTGATATTCATATATCAGCGGTATATCAGCGGTATTACTTCATGTATAAAAGCCTTAACAGCCAGGCAGGCCAGTGTTCTTTTTACTTATGTATGTGTGCAGGCAGCCAGGCGCACAGCATTTTTGAAATCACAGTTTTCCTGCATGAAAGTACTAGTAGTAAAACATGCGCTCAGCAGTATACAATGTCCGCTCCAGCTCTTACATACATAATTGGACCTTTAGTAGATATACATAGTCCTTGGCGGATATATAAATGGCAAGCAAGATGAGAGATTTTTCGCGTGGAAGTATACAGACAGCCAGCCAGGTGGTCAGTTGACGTTCATATATCAGCGGTATATTAGTGGTATTACTTCATATATAAGAGCCTTGACAGCCAGACAGGCCAGTTTTTTCCTTTTACTTTTGTGTGGGTGCCAGCAGCCAGGCATATAGCATTTTTGAACTCAGTTTTCCTGCATGAAAGCACTAGTAGCAAAACACCTTTAGTAGATAGTATATACTATCTCTCTCAGCTGATAAAGAAAGTCCGCCTTGTGTCACCAATATAAACAATATGGCTTTCATTCACTTCATTTCATCATTAATGACAGTTTATAAGGCGCAGGCACTAGACAGCATCGCTATGTTTCCCCTTTATTCCATTGCATGTTACTCACATGTCCAGCACTGAAGGTCTATGTGGGGTCAGCAGGTAGTTTTCAATCTTTTGTAACAGAGAGTCCAAGTCACACAGTGAATCTTAGTAACAGTCCTTTGGCAAACCTTGCTGGGCTTTTTTCCTTTACCTTTCCCCCACAAGCAGAGGACTGTGAGAAGGAGATTACACACAGCGTGTTCAGCGTGGGGGGCAGGGAGCAGGAGGCAGCTCATAGCATACCATAGCTTCTCATGACGGCTTCATCCAGAAGCTAGAAGGGGGAGGGGGTTGCACAGCAGCGTTCCTTCTCACACCAACTCTCCTTGCATCTCCTCAGCACTCAGCCCTCTCTCCTCACATCCGGTCACACCCCCCCCCACATTTCATTCTCATCTGCCATTTTTCACCCTGGCCCTAAATAGCGGTAGTACACATTTGGGGGAGTACCTGTGATGAAGCTGGGTGTAACTTACAAAACCAAAACCGCTTCAGCTACTCTACACCCCGTTCTCCATCACTCATAAGGGGAGATACCCTGTAGGGATTTGGTGCAGCACATGTGAGGGCTTGTATCCCATTGACTACACATTGACAGAATGGCACTTGTAAGTATGCATGCATAAATGTAGAACTGGGATATTATATTTTTCCCGCCAACCCCCAGTTGTGTGATATATGTAGGGTGGCATATGTAGCTGGTTATATTGGGTTTCTGTATGTATGTGTATGTGACTGGGGACACTGGACTTACTTTATACATTGGAAACCCATATCGTTGATGGTGGATTCTATGTCTTGGCACTGGCCCTTGGCACGGGCCCTGTGGACTATTCATGATGTACAAGAAATAAATGGGATCTAGGTGATTTTATTGATTTCTGATGCTCTTCACCCATAACCACTTCCTGCCCATAGGCTGTCGTATGATGTCCTGGAATTTGAGTGGGGATATCTGAATGACGTCTGCAGCTACAGACATCCCAGGTATCATCTTTTTAAGCCAGCGATTTTTGTGCATTGTTCAGCCGCTTGGTCGTTCTTGCAGGTGGTGGGAGGGGACATCTTCCCCCGCTGCTCTCCGGTGCTTCTCCCAGCTCGCCCCTGTGATCGGCGAAGCGGAGAATGAATCAGTTGCCACTGGATGTTTACCATAGAGTCTTCTGGTGACCAGATGGTCCCCAGTCATCTCTATGACCCTAGGAGGCCCGGGCGCAACGTCGTGAAAGGCTGAGAGGTGTGTTTTTTTTTTTTTTAATCTCAGCCTTTCCAACCTGAAGGAGAGATGTTGTTGGGAAAGATGTTGGCTTTATTTGAGGCTGTTCTTTATGCTCAGTTTCATTCTTGACTGCTGCAAAACAGTATCCTATCGGCTTGAAACAAAGGGTTCAAGCTCTACATTCCCAATGTGTCTGAATCCAAAGCCGATGGCCACATCACCATGATGGCGTCCAATCTCATCTGATTTAGGAGGCTAAGCAGGGTCGGGCCTGGTTAGTACCCGGATGAAAGACCACCTGGAAATACCAGGTGCTGGGTGCGCCGGAGCCTCAGATTATGGTTAACATCTAAAAATCTTCCTTCAGTTACCTGGGATGGATCCCTCCTGGAGTGGACATTCTCGACAGAACTTGGTGTGCCCTTTCTATTGTAAAAAAAGAAAAGTTCTTCCTGCCCAACAATTTCCCAGAGCCATTTTTGTGTTATTCCCTTAACTTTTCTCTGGCAGTCCAATGATGCGGACATTACTCCTTAGCCGTCTTTCCAAGTCCTCCAATCTGTCATTTTTGTCTATTCACTGTGCCTCCATTTCTTTTTTCATGTGCATCATGATGTCCTCAATTCCACTGACCCTCCCTTCCAGCTCTGAGGTGCGCTCATGTACCTTCTGTAGGTCATGTCTAAAAAAATGCCACTTCCTCAATACTTTTCAATTGATCCGTAATTTCTATAAAGGTAAATTTACATCTATTAACTGCCACAAAGATGCTGTTTGCAGGACTTTTTTAAGCATCCTGCCACCGCTCCAGTGTGAAAGCCCTCTGGCTTTCACACGAGTTGACAGAGGCGCTTTTTTTTTTTTTTTTTAGCGCTATAGCGCCTGTAAAGCTCCACGGTGTGAATGTAACCTTGGAGCAAAAGCATCAATTCTAGCCCAAGACCTCTTCTAACTCTAAACATATAACCTGTGAAAAAATTTAAAGCGCCTATGGAGATTTAATTAACCGGTTCTTGACAGGCTCACGCAGATATACTGCGACAGAATGGCTCCCCTGGCGAAATCCTGTTTCACATCCTTTCCTTTAGCAGCCAACAGAGGGCGCTCGTGCGCCCACTGGATGCGCGCCGCCGGCCACATGCGCCAGCATGGATTTTTTTGTTGCAGGGTGCTCTACATGTCCAGGGTTGTAGTTCATCGCTATGAAACCCAGTCCCTGAAAAAACACTTTTCGAGGGTATGCCCACCATGATGGGCAAAGCCTGGGCTTTTATATTCAGTCCAACTTCATGGACAGGCAAGTCAGGTTTGCCCTTTATCTCTATTGCTGTATAAACGGGGCTGTGATTGGAATGTGTTCACTTATCTATTCTCCATTCACATGTGCAGAATCTTATGAAGTTAAAGTTTGGACAGCAGAAGCTGCCTGCAAAAGGTGCCTTACATTAATACCCTTCAAAGGAAGAAAACGTCTGTTTAGTGCGGCAGTGGACCATTTAATTAGAGGTCACAGGTGGCAAGGTGTTGGAAGGTTTAAAAACCAACATTCTCAGCAACTCCTAACTCCTTCTTCTTTTTTTTTTTTTTTTTTTTTTTTTTTAAACCAAGAGCCTCTGTCTGCTCCAACCAGGCTTTAACTTGGAGACCCAAGTTTAGCCATTCCTTTTGGCCCAAAACTTGGCTTACAAAGGCCACTATAAGCCTTCCTCAAAGCCCTCTTCACAATGATGGGGCACCCACATGTCTAATTGACGACTGTTAGTTTGCTTTTCTCTGGATCACAGAGGTTCCAAACCAGTGGGTTGAATCACTTTTTTAAAAGGGTACAACAGAGTTTAAGACTCTACCGCCTTACCACTTTCTTCTTTTAACTCAGCCAAAAACTGCCCAAGAACCGTTAGATTTGCAAAAAGCTCTAAATCACCTTTTGTCCTAGGAAGCAGGTTGCACCTGTACCACCCCAAGACAGGTTCAAAGGACTCAAACCCATTCATGGTATCAGTCAAATGAAGGAATTCTTCCTGTTCCGGACATAAACTCAACAAATTCCTTCAAATTGCAAAGTTTCATATGGAATCGGCAAGGTCAGCAATTGCCTCCTTTGAGACAAGGAGTATACATGGCATCAGTGGAAATCAAAGATGCTGATCTACATGTTCCCATTTACTCGCCTCCTCAGCAGTTATATGCTTAGTGGCAGAAAAACACTTCCAGTTACTCCCTGCCTCTCGGCCTGTGGTATTTATTTCAAAGATCTTGGCACCCTTGCTTGCTATCTAGACAACCTTCTGAAAATTCCCTAGCAGCTCTCAAAAAAAAGTCAACTGATTCAGCTGCTGTAGGCCTTTGCCTGAGTGATTAACTTCTACAAGTCTGCTCTCCAGCCTTCCATTCACCTAGAATACTTGGGTCTGATCATACACTTCCAGAGCAAGTCTTTCTTCTAGAAAAGAAAAAATGTATTTCTCCAAGAGCTCTTGATCGACAACTAAGATCCAAGAGCAATTCTTCCCTCCCCAATTCGCCATGAGAGTTCTGGGCGTAATGGTAGCCTCCTTTTTTTAAGGCAATGCCTTTCGCCAATTGCATTCAAGAACTCTCCCACAAAATGTTTTTTTGGCATGAAAAAGCGCAGGCTCTTTCCATTGACTTACTCATGCTTCTATCCAGCCAAGCAAGAATTTCCTTATCTTATGAAGGGACACCCCATGTGGGTGCGATCAGACGATGTCACAGTAGTTGAATATATCAACATTAAGGAGGCACGTGGAGCCTGGCCGCGTTGAAGGAAGCAAACCAGATTCCCTCATGGACAGTCCAATCCTACTGTGTCTCGATTTCTGCAGTCCGGAGTGGCTAACTGGCAGGTGAACTATCTTAAGCGACCGCTTGCACCAAAAGGATCTTTTTTATTTATTTTATTTTTATTTTTTTATCTATTCAGTCTAATATGCCAAACAATGGGAGATGTGAGCATGGTGGCACTCAGATTAAAAGGCAAGCCACCTCTGTTGCCAGAATCGGGGATCCTCTATCCCTGGTCTGAGATCAGGATGAACTGTCCCTTCCCTCTAGTGTGAATTCTGCCTGCTCTGCTCCACAAAATAGAACAAGAGAGGAGAGAAGTAGTTCCAATTGGCCCATTAAAACCTGGTACACAGACCTAAGACCTGGGCTGTTAAAACCCAGGTCTTAAAAAGGATAAGGGGATTGCAGAGTCCGATTTCCTTCCCTGCTGAAAGACCGACCAGTCTCTACCAGGGAAATCTATTGGCGCACCTGAAAGTAGTACTTTTACCTTTGCAACTATATGAGATTACTCTGTGCCTCGAATTCTGGCTTTCCTTCAAACAGGCCTTGACCAGAACTGGTCTCTAAACACCCTTAATCCTAGGGTCACACTGACTGCGGGTTAAAAATCGCATAAGTTCAGCAGCAAGCACACAATTTCAAACGGGTAATGCAGTCCAAATTCGGGGGCCTATTTGACAGACATCTGTGCAAGTTCATGCACATATGTCTGTTCAAATCACTCCCGAAGTGGCCAAAAGTAGTAAAGGAACTATTTTGGGGTATCGGTGCTGCACTGCAAAGACTTCATCTTACCTGAACCCGATCTTTCCAGCGATGAGAATGAGCCCAGCAGCTCCAGCTGCTGTCTCGGGTCCGCTTTGAATAGATTATTAGCAGCAGCTGCGATTGGCTGCTGCTGTCAATCAAATCCAGTGACACGGGGGGCGGATCCGATTCCTGCTGTCTGTGACAATAGACGCAGCAGCAGGACTCGGGAACACGTCTCACGGGTGCCCCCTTGGAATGAAGAGGAGGATCAGGGCCACTCTGTGCAAAACCCTTGCACAGAGGTGGTAAGTATAACATCTTTGTTAATTTTTTTTTTTTTAATCATTATAACCCCTTTTAACCCTTTTGCTGCCAGGCCCTGTGCTCCATTTTGTAAACTCCGGTGGCCGGACCATTTTTGCAATGTTTCCTTTTTTTTTTTTTTTTTTTTTTTTTTTTTTGACTTGTAGCTTTCAAAAGACCCCCCCAACCATATATTTTCTGAAATGACATGATCAGTAGAATAAAAATAAGGTGCTACTGAATTTTTTTTTTTTTTTTTTTTTTTTTTTTTTTTTTTTTTTTTTTTTTTTTTAGACCCCGCTGTATTTGCGCAAATGTTTATCAAACCAATATATTTGTAAATAATACACTAAAACCATTATTAGCATATAAAAACACAGCACATTTTACAAAATTCCTACTAAATATAAAATCTTTAACCTGTATTGAGTTAATAAATAAATATTTAACTTTTTTTTAAATTGCGCATTTTTGCGCAAATGGTGAAAATTGAGCAGACGCATAAAGTGTAAATCTCAAATTTCTCAGTCTGAGGGTTCTCATTTTTCCTCTTTTAAAGCTTTCAGAATTTGTAAAAGAACCCCCCCCCCCCCCCCCAAACCATATATTTTCTGCAAGGATATGTTCTCTAGAATAAAAAGCTCCTACTGATTTTTTTTTTTTTTTTTTGGGTCCCACAGTATTTGTGCAAATGTTTATCAAGCCAATATATTTGCAAAAAATACACTAAAACCATTATTGGCATGTAAAAATACAGCTAATTTTACAAAAATCCTGCTAAATGCCAATTTAAATATAAAAGCTGATAGTTAACCACAGAGCCTTGTTTTGAGATTTGGTGTTTACTGGTTTAAAAAATTTTTTTTTGTTTTATTTTTTTACTAAAATACATATGTATATTATATTACACACACACACTTTTTTTTTTTTTTCTGACACCCTAGAGAATAAAATGGTGGTTGTTGCAATATTTTCTGTCACAAATTATTTGCGCAGCGGTCTTACAAGCGCGCTTTTTTTTTTTTTTTTTTTGTTGGAAAAAATGCACTTTTTTTTTTTTTGAATAAAAAAAAAAAAAATACAACAGTAAAGTTAGCCCAATTTTTTTTTTTTCATATCGTTAAAGATGTTGCGCCGAATAAATTGATACCCAACACGTGACGCTTCAAAATTGTGACTGCTTGTGGAATGACGACAAACGTTTACCCTTAAAAATCTACAGGTTGCATGTTTTTGAGTTACAACAGCCCCCCCGCCGCTAAACCATATCTATTTTCTGAAGGCATAGGACCAGTAGAATAAAAAGGAAGGTGCTATTGATTTTTAAGGCCGCACGATATTTGCGCAAATGTTGACCAGAGCAATATTTTCACTGAAAAAACACAAATCGATAATAGTGGATTCATACATGGCAAAATGTGCTAAATTCCTAGTAAATTTTAAAAGTTAAAACTATATTGAGTTAATAACAAATATTTGTACATTTTTAAATTGCACCTTTTTGTGAAAACTGAAGGTACACAATACTGTAAATGACAAACTACTCTCAAAATCCAGAGGTAACCATTTTTTACTCGCAGCTTTCAGAAAAAGTACATGACCTGTAAAATCAAAAAGAGTGCTATTGATTTTTTTGGGCCCCGCAATAATTGCGCAAATGTTAATCGCATCCCAATTTTCACCAAAAATTCACTAAAATCATTAATATTGCACTTAAAACGTTCCTGTTAAATTAGTACTAAAGCATCATTCACATGTGACATACTAAATTGTACGCCCATGGAGGGCCATGTTTACCCGCACAGGTGTTGCATGCAGTCCCATACAGACCCCCATATGTTTTTTTATTTTATTTTTTTTGAGTCAAAGGGATTGAAGATGGTCCCTTTTTCTCTGCAGCACTTTACTTGAATGAATGAGGAATCTTTATAGAGAAGGGGAGGGTGGAGGGGCGGGGGACAGGGAAGCTCTGGCATGTGGGGGGCAGACACATTGTGTTAACTGATCAGCGGGTTGTAATCCGATCAGTTATAGAATTGTTCAGCAGAGTCTGCTGAACAATTGTGATATAAGCTTATGGTCATGGAAGTGACCATAAGCTTATAGGAGAAATGAGGTCTGTACGCCGTACTGACTTGACCACCTGCAGGCACTTCTGTAGATCCATACGGACTTTGCAGTGAAGGGGTTAAAAGCAGTTATCTGAATTGCCTGTACATTTTCAAAGGCCTCTGGCTTAATACTTCCTTTTATTTCTGGTGTTTCTTATATCTGCTGTCCACCCCCCCCCCCCCGCAGTATCCTGTGCTTCCCTGAAAATCTTAATTTGATTCTCTCTGCCTTGCAGAAACCACTTTTTGAACCCATCAGGGATACTTCACGGAAATTGACAGCAATGTAGCCTTTTTGGTAGCCATCAAGTCTGTCCAACATGCTTGTGAACTAGTGGCTCTTCAAAAGAGCATTTTCTTATACTTTGCAAAAACAATGTTGTCTAATGCCCAAAACCATCCTTTCTTCCAAAGGGTGGTGGTGTTGCACCTCAATAAGGAAGTTTTTCTGACTATCCTTGTGCCCTGCTCCTAGGCACCCAAAAAAATGTCTTTACATTGCCTGGACATGTTAATATCTAAAAGCTACTTCTACCATCAGAGACATGAATTCTGTGTTTGTTCTAGCCATAGGATCTCGCAAGGGGCACCTTGCTTAAAAATGCACCGTCGCTCAGTAGTTAACCACTTCAGCCCCGAAAGGATTTACCCCTTCCTGACCAAGCCCTTTTTTGCAATACGGCACTAAGTCACTTTAACTGACAATTGCTCTGTCGCTCGAAATTGTGCCCAAACAAAATTGATGTCCTTCTCCCCCCCCCCCCCCCCCAAATGGCTTTCTTTTGGTGGTATTTGATCACCTCTGCGTTTGTTTTTTTTTGTTTTTTTTTTTGCGCTATAAACAAAGTGAACATTTTTAAAAAAAGCTATTTTTTACTTTTTGCTATAATAAATATCCCCCAAAATATATAAAGAAAAACCATTTCTTCCACAGTTTAGGCCAGTATGTATTCTACATATTTTTGGTAAAAAGTGCAATAAGCATTAATTGATCTGCACAAAAGTTATCACATCTACAAAATGGGGGATAGATTTATGGCATTTTTTTTTATTACATTTTTTTTTTGTTTTAGTAGTAATGGCGGCAATCTGCAATTTTTTTTTATTTTTTTTTTATCGTGACTGCAACATTGTGGTGGGCAGATTGGACACTATTTTGGTACCATTGGCATTTTATACAGTGATCAGTGCTATAAAAATGCACTATTGCATTATGATTACTGTGTAAATGTCACTGGCAAGGAAGGGGCTAAACAGGGGGCGATCAGGGGGTTAACGGTGTGCCCTCAGCATGTTCAAACTGTAGGGGGGGATAGGCTCACTAGAACATGACAGAGATCACTGTTCTTGATCACTGGGAGCGGTAGATCTGTCATGTTGCTAGGCAGAACAGGGAAATGCCTTGTTTACATAGGCATCTCCCCGCTCTACCTCTCCGTGCCATGATCGCGCGCCACATAAATTCCGTGGGAATCGCAGGCGTGCGCCCGCTAGCCGGGGATGACATACTGGTACAAAGGCTTGCGCACCCATGCCACTTTGCTCAAAGTTCAGCCAAAGACTAATGCTAAACCTACTTGCAGCCACATTCTAAGACTAATCGATCTAGCCCTGTAAAGCAAAAATTGCTATACATGCCTTTTCTGCAGCCGCTGTGGTCCTGTCCCACACTGAGCTGTCAGTGGTGGCTTCTCTTTGTAGGTGGGTGCTGGAGTGGTAGCCAACAGAAGCCCCATAGTCTTCCCAAGCATTTCCCAGCCATTGTTGGCTATCTCTTGCACACACCATCCGTTTTTTTGCTTTACTGGGTTAGATTAGGCTTCGAATGTGGCTGCCAGTAGATGTAGAGTTTGTTTTTGGCCAGGGTGGATATAAATCAATGATTTTTTTTTAAATAAAAATAAAGACAACAAATCTGATTTTTTTTTTTTTTATTTATTTATTTTTTTTTTTACTTAATAAAATGCTTTTGGAGAAAAAAAAGAATAAGTCATTACATTTAGTTATTTCAGATCCATCATGGCAGCACCTGTTAGCGGGCATCCACTCACCTGCTGCCACCACGTCCCTCACCTTGTGTCACTGCTGCATCACCAGCCGTCCCATTTTTAAAGTGAATGTATCAACAGCGGGTCAGAGGAGCATCTGCTGCAGGTCAGAAATGACAGTTGCTCTTTAAAAATTATGATTTTAATTTGAGTTGATTTAAATCAAGCCTTTTTACTAGTGAATTAAATCGACTTGATTTAAATCAAATCCACCCTGTTTTTGGCAGAACTTTCACTTTAAGGAACCTAATTGCTTACTCCTGAAGCAAAAACCTCCTCTTGCATGCACTCTCCACCAGATATGTAGGAGGTGTAAGGCTGCCATACTTTCTGGAAGTTTTACCAGGTTGATGCCCAATCTTCTGCAGATGCATTTGGCTGCAAGATTATTATGTAGCGGCACTCCCTGAGTTTTTTTTTTTTTTTTTCTTTAAACCCCTGTTGTCTGGGCCTGTTGGTACAGTTTGTTTCACTTTTTCCTATTTCTTAGATGTCCCATGGTTTAAGAGCATCTGTGTACTGTATGAATAAGGAAGGAGGACTTTTGGTTTGCTTCTACTTTTATATTTTGGAGCAAAGTACTACATTTGTAGTTAACTGACCTATAATGAAGCATGTTCCACAATGTGCTAGATTGCTATAAAAATCTTCACTGTAGGTCTGCCCTGTCCTCTTCCTGCTGCTGAACTTTTGGCACTGTGAGGATTAACAGCATCTGGTCTCTGGGCTCAGCTTCACTAAAGATGGTGCAGTTAAAGCTGTTGAAAAAATGTTTAAAGGGGAGTGCCACCCTAAAATAAAAAATAGCATTAATATTCTTAAAAAATAAACATTTGAGAGAAAAATGTTTTTTTTTTTTTTTTTAACTTGCCAGAAACCCCTGTTGCTAGACCTCTTCCTAATCTGCCTCTTCCTATTCCACGACGGACGAAAACAACGGGGCCATTCATGAAGCGCTGCGCGACTTGTGCATGCGCAGTAGGAAACGGTCAGTAAAGCCGCAAGGCTCCACTGCCACTGCTGGTGGCGCGCACGCGACCCACGGGCAGGCATTTAAAGGATCACGTACAGGTACGTGATTTTGCCTGCCCGTGACATTCTGCTGAAGTATATATGCAGTGGGCGGTCGGGAAGCAGTTAAAAGAACTTTTTTTTTTTTTTTTTGCTATTCATACCTACCTAGGTGAATGCAGCAGCATCCGACTGCTACATCTGTCCCCCTCCCGCCTCTTCACTGAGAACTGAGCCACCGAACACCGCCGAGGGCTCGGTTCTCTCACCTCCCCGAACGGAGAGCTGCTGACTGTCATTTAGCATCTCTCCTGCTCTGCTCCTCCATGCTCATTAGAGCACTGAGCTGTGGAGGGGCGGGGAGCGGCTGTCTCAGCAGCTCACTGAGACTGCCATCAGTCAAGGCAGCTGGCGGATCCAGTCCTTCCCTACTCTGTTAAAAGCCGTCCGATATATGGCTGATGCCTCGGCAGAATCCATCAAAATGTCTGCCAGGTCATCAGCATTGGTTAATTCCGCAAGAAGAGCCCTCTGGCTTAAAACTTGGTCAGGGGATTCAGCCTCTAAAGGGAAATTGTGTGGGATTCCCTTTTCAGGGGAATTGTTGTTTGGTCCGGAATTAGAGACTGTACTTGATAGGACAGCAGACAAAAAAAAAGCTTTTCCTCAGAAAAAGAAAGTGGTACAACAGAGGAAGAATTTTCGTCCTTTTCGACAAACCGATAAGGAAAAGGACCAAACAAAGAAAAGACCTTGGAACCCCCAGAGAGGAAGAGGCAGGGTGGGGTATTGTTCAGAAACCCTGAGCAATCCCCTAAAAAACAGTGACCAGCTTCCAGTAGGAGGGAGGCTTCAGGACTTCTTGCTCAGTTGGGAAAAAACAACAAGAAGTCCATTTGTCCTAGGGATAATCCAGCAGGGTTACCATCTGGAGTTTTTACAAAACCCCCCAAGTCGGTTCTACGTAACAAACTTACCGAAGGATCAGGAGAAGGCTCTGTCTATGAAGTCTCTTCTTCAAGAGCTGATGCAACAGAATGTCATCTCTCAAGTCCCAGAGGGGCAAAAAGAAAAAGGGTTTATTCCCATATATTCTTGGTCAGGAAACCATCGGGAAAGTTCCGTCTGATCCTCAACTTGAAGCTGTTGAATCGATCCATAAAATACAAAAGATTCAGGATGGACACGATTTTTTCAGTAAAGAACTTGCTGACCCCCAGGTGTCACATGGCCTCCATCGATTTGAGGGATGCATACCTCCATATCCCAATAGCACCCCAGTCCCAGAAATTTCTACGTCTGGCAGTCAATTTGGGGAGGGGGGAGGTTTGGCATCTCCAGTTCAGAGCCCTGCCATTCGGCCTCTCCTCCTCACCCAGAGTTTTCACGAAAGTGATGGCAGAAGCATTGGAACCCCTGAGACTGAAAGGGATCCCAATAGTGCCCTACTTGGACGACCTGCTACTTTTCGCCGACTCAAAAAGTCAGGTGGAAGTCAACCTTCAAGTGTCCATGCAAATTTTTTTTTTTTTGACTGTGCTGCTGTCATACTTATGCCGCGTAACAGACTGACCACAGATGCCAGCGCAGGGGGTGGGGAGCCCACCAGAAAAATAAAAACAGATACAGCCTTCCTACCAAAAGTAAGGTCTGCTTTTCATCGGGCACAGGAGATCATTCTCCCTACATTTTGCCCCTCACCTGCGGGCCAGGAGAAGAAGCCTTCCGTACTCTGGATGTCAGGAGATGTCTTCTTAAGTATCTGGAAATAACAAAGGACTTTAGAAAATCATCCTCATTGTTTTGTTTTAATGGAGGGCGCTTCACAAGGGATGTAAAGCTTCCAAAAACACCCTTGGAAGCTGGTTAAAGCAAGCCATTAAAGAAGCATAGACCTCGCTAGGTTTGGAGCCTCCAGAAGGAATCTTGCCTCATTCAACCAGAGCAGTAGCGGCATCAAGGGCAGAAAAGGCCGGAGCATCGCCTGAACAAATTTGTAAGGCTGCCATATGGTCCAGTTTTTCAAGTTTCATAAAACACAACCGCTTGGATCTGCTTTCAGCCTCAGACCAATCCTTCGGGAGAAAGGTTTTTGCAGGCAGTGGTCCCCCCCTGAAGTAAGTTTCTTGGTTATCCTCTCCAAGGTGCTGTCCTCAAAGGCGAAGCGAGAAAACCTTAGTTAGACTTACCGTGACGGTATTTCTAAGGCTGCCATATGAGAAATGTTTTTTTTTTTTGACTGTGCTGCTGTCATACTTATGCCGCGTACACACGTGCGGACTTTTGCCGGCGGACTTAGTCCAGCGGACAATCTGCCGGACTTTCCTAGCGTGTGGACTTGCCCACACACGCACGGACTTCTCCGGCGGATAATCCGCCGGCCAAAAGTCCGCGGGACTTTTGAAAATGAACGGACTTGCCCACACACGGAGCAGTCCGTTCATTTAGAACGTAACTTCAGGTTACGTAGCTAGCATAGGCAGTAAATGCCGCCGCGCTAGCTCCGTAAGCTGGCATGGTTTTAAAGGGACTCCCCACGCCGAAAAAACGGCGTGGGGGTTCCCCCCAAATCCATGTCAGACCCTCATCCGAGCACGCAGCCTGGCAGGCCAGGAAAGGGTGGGGACGAACGAGCGCCCCCCCCCTCCTGAGCCGTACCAGGCCGCGTGCCCTCAACATGGGGGGTGCCCTGGGGAAAGGGGGGCCGTGCGGCCCCCCCACCCCAAAGCACCTTGTCCCCATGTTGATGAGGACAAGGGCCTCTTCCCGACAACCCTGGCCGTTGGTTGTCGGGGTCTGCGGGCGGGGGCTTATCGGCATCTGGGAGCCCCCTTTAATAAGGGGGCCCCCAGATACCGGCCCCCCACCCTATGTGAATGAGTATGGGGTACGATGTAACCCTACCCATTCACCTAAGGTGTAAAATGTAAAGTACAAAAACACACACACTTTTGAAAAAATATTTTATTGCACTGCTCCGGGGGTCTTCTTCCGTCTTGGGGGTCTTCTCGCCGGACTCCTCCGCTCTCTTCTGCTCTTTTACCTAGCTCTTTCACGAGCAGAGGAGTCCGGCTACCTTCTTCGTCGTCGTCGCCGCCGTCGTCTGGGGGTCTCGATCCGCCTTCCGGGGGTCTCTTCTGTTCTTGCGGTCGTCGTCTTCCGCGCCGCCGGCGCCGCCTTCCTCTTCTTGTCCTTCTTCTTGTTCTTCTTCCGATGTTGACCCGACGCTCTCTCTGCCCGGAATGCCTGTGCCGCGCTGCGCTGGGACTTATATAGGGACATGGGGACAGGGTCACATGCTCATGTCACATGGTGACCCCGCCCCCTTGTGTTGTCACAGTCCCGGAGGATGCTGGGACTGTGACATCACAAGGGGGCGGGGTCACCATGTGACATGAGCATGTGACCCTGTCCCCATGTCCCTATATAAGTCCCAGCGCAGCGCGGCACAGGCATTCCGGGCAGAGAGAGTCGGGTCAACATCGGAAGAACAACAAGAAGGACAAGAAGAAGAAGAAGGCGGCGGCGCGGAAGACGACGACCGCCGCAAGAACAGAAGAGACCCCCGGAAGACCCCCGAAGGCGGATCGAGACCCCCAGACGACGGCGGCGACGACGAAGAAGGTAGCCGGACTCCTCCGCTCGTGAAAGAGCTAGGTAAAAGAGCAGAAGAGAGCGGAGGAGTCCGGCGAGAAGACCCCCAAGACGGAAGAAGACCCACGGAGCAGTGCAATAAAATATTTTTTCAAAAGTGTGTGTGTTTTTGTACTTTACATTTTACACCTTAGGTGAATGGGTAGGGGTACATCGTACCCCATACTCATTCACATAGGGTGGGGGGCCGGTATCTGGGGGCCCCCTTATTAAAGGGGGCTCCCAGATGCCGATAAGCCCCCTCCCGCAGACCCCGACAACCAACGGCCAGGGTTGTCGGGAAGAGGCCCTTGTCCTCATCAACATGGGGACAAGGTGCTTTGGGGGGGGGGGTGCCGCACGGCCCCCCTTTCCCCAGGGTACCCCCCATGTTGAGGGCACGCGGCCTGGTACGGCTCAGGAGGGGGGGGGGGGGGGCGCTCGTTCGTCCCCACCCCTTTCCTGGCCTGCCAGGCTGCGTGCTCGGATGAGGGTCTGACATGGATTTGGGGGGAATCCCCACGCCGTTTTTTTCGGCATGGGGAGTCCCTTTAAATCCATGCCAGCTTACGGAGCTAGCGCGGCGGCATTTACTGCCTACGCTAGCTACGTAACCTGAAGTCAGGTGCTAAATGAACGGACTTGCCGATGAGCGGCAAGTCCGTTCATTTCAAAAGTCCCGCGGACTTGCCTACTAACGGCGGGATTGTCCGCCGGACTGCCAAGTCCAGCGGATAATTTTAAAACCAAACTTAAAACTTTGGTCCGCCGGACTTTGGCGCCAAAAAGTCCGCCGACGCCCACACACGAGGGGATTATCCGCTGGACTTCAGTCCAGCGGATAATCCCGCGGGATAGTCCCTTCGTGTGTACGCGGCCTTAGTGTTACTAAACCCAGTAAATATGAAAATAGTTCATAATTTTTTAGGAGAAAAAAATGTCGATTTTTATTTTTTTTTTTTCATTGTTTATATCTATGCAAATAGCTAAATATCTGGTTCTATTTCATACAGGTAACATTGTTACTATGTGTTATTGAAAAAAATCCCATTTAAAACCAAAACCTGAAAGCACACTTGGAGCCCATCAGTGAAACGTCAAGGATTAAATTGTGATGCCCGGGTCTTGTGTAGCAATATAGCTGTAGTATCAAGTAACGCCTAGTTTGATTCACAATCGCATCCATGTATTACATCTATCCCCCCCCCCCCCCCCCCCCCCCCCCCATGTTGAACTTCTACAACCATTTGCGTGAGGAAGGTTTATTGATATAAGTGAGCACTTTTGGTCCAAGGCATCATAATTGAGAGAGGGCTGAAACAACTAATTGATTACAATTTTCATAATCGATTAATCGGGCCGTAACATAATGGGGGTAAAAAAAAAGCCCTTTATTGTACAAAAAGAGCAAATTGCTAGTGTAAATATTACTTTCACAGTTTTTTACAGTAAAAAAATTAACCCCTTGCAGTAGTGATTATCTTTTTTTTTTTTTTTGTACTATACAGGCCTAATTTTAGATATTTTTTTTTTTTTTTTTTTTTTTTTTTTTTATACTCTATTATGTTACTAAACGAGAGCTCTATGTAATACAAGTACTCCTTTTTAAAGTGACGTGCACATACAAGAAATATAAGGCATGAGTATCAATAAATATATGCATACAGTCAAGGTTCAAAATATCAATGTCCATGACAAAGTATCAAAAATAAAGTGACATATGCTAAATCCCAAAAGTACATAATTTAGTCAACAGGTGCCGCAAGCAATATATATCCAGATAGAAAAGATAATGATGTGCTCAATCCAAAAAGTGACAGTTTGTGGAAAAATCCGTGCAGCACAAATTTAAAGTGACTGTTCAGTGCTCCCCTCCTTCTACGTACCCCTCTTGTGTCTGCACTCACCTTTAATTCAAAAATTCTTTAATTGTTTACACCACAGCATGTTGACATGTGGTTATGTGCATTATGCTTTGTAAAAATCCAGACATTATAACCTAGCAGAGGGCTACAGGCAGTGTGTTGTATGCAAGTTTATAGTCCTGTGTGTGTGTGTGTGTGTGTATATGTATGTATGTATATATATATATAATATATATATATATTATATATATATATATATATATATATATATATATATATATATATATATATATATATATATATATATATATATTATATATATATATATATATATATTTATGTGGCTTAAAAAATATGAAGAGAGACCATGTAACAATATGGCTGCCATAACCTATTGACTGTCTTTGATGAACTGTGTTCCAATGTCACGAGTTATTTTATTTGCGATATGACCATGTTACATTTTTTTTTTGTGCATAAGCAAACCTCAAAGTTTGTAAAGTCCATGTTGTGCCAAGCTCCGTCACACTGTTGCAGCCATCCTGTTTCTAAAGCCTTGCTAAAATAGTTTACACTAACGTGATAAACTATACTGTACTGTAAGCTACATACCTAATAACACTTATAAGCTCACCATTCTGATTTGTCTGTAGTTCCATATCTCAATGAAAATGGTAGCAGATGGGAAAGTCAGTCAGTTATCTGCACTTGACTGCAAGCAATGTTATGATGCCCAACACATGTCATCAATGTGGGGAAGACGGTTGTGCTCTTAGTTGCACTGCCAAAGGAACGTGCATGCCCTATACTGAGCCAGTGTCAGACTGCACATAATCATTTAATTTCTCATGTAAGCAAAGTGCAGTATCCCATAGCAACCAACTGTACTACTTTACGGACAAGTGAAATACTGCACCGTGTTTAATGTTTTCTTCTTCTTTATGCTAGTCTACACATGGTAATGAAATGCTATTTATGTATGTGTTTCATTTGTTTAATTGTCTATTACACCCCCTTCCCCCTGCTTCCTTTTAATTCGTATTTTTTCTTTTTTTCTTTTTCCCTTAAGGTACCGATTATTAAACTGACAGATTCCTATACTGAAGTAAAAGTAGACATAAGTTTTAACGTGCAGAATGGGGTTAAAGCAGCCCAGCTTATCAGGGATTTTATTAAGGTTGGTATAGTGTTTGAAAATTTAAATATGCTCCCAATTAATATGTGGGGGGGATATATATATATATATATATATATATATATATATATATATATATATATATATATATATATTCGCAAACGTGAGTACACCCCTCACATTTTTGTAAATATTTTATTATATCTTTTCATGTGACAACACTGAAGAAATTACACTTTGCTACAATGTAAAGTAGTGAGTGTACAGCTTGTATAACCGTGTAAATTTTGCTGTCCCCTCAAAATGACTCGCACAGCTATTAATGTCTAAACCGCTGGCAACAAAAGGGAGTACACCCCTAATTGAAAGTCCAAATTGGGCCCAGTTAGCCATTTCCCCCTCCCAGTGTCATGTGTTATCACTCACTCTCTCTCATACTGGTCACAGGACTTTCAACATGGCACCTCATGGCAAAGAACTGTCTGAGGATCTGAAAAAAATTATTGTTGCTCTGCATAAAGATGGCCTAGGCTTTAAGAAGATTGCCAAGACCCTGAAACTGAGCTGCAGCACAGTGGCCAAGACCATATAGCGGTTAAACAGTACAGGTTTGACTCGGAACAGGCCTCGCCATGGTCAAACAAAGAAGCTCAGTGTGCGTGCTCAGCGTCGTATCCAGAGGTTATCTTTGGGAAATAGACTTATGAGTGCTGCCAGCTTTGCTGCAGGGGGTGAGGGGTGGGGGGGGGGGGGGGTCAGCCTGTCAGTGCTCAGAGCATATGCCACACACTGCATTAAATTGGTCTGCATGGCTGTTGTCCCAGAAGGAAGCCTCTTCTAAAGATGATGCACAAGAAAGCCTGCAAACAGTTTGAAGACAAGCAGACTAACGACATGGATTACTGGAGCAATGTCCTGTGGTTTGATGAGACCAATATAAGCTTAATTGGTTCAGATGGTGTCAAGCGTGTGTGGCGGCAACCAGGTGAGGAGTACAAAAACAAGTGTGTCTTGCCTACAGTCAAGCATGGTGGTGGGAGTGTCATGGTCTGGGGCTGCATGAGTGCTGCCAGCACTGGGGAGCTGCAGTTCATTAAGAGAACCATGAATGCCAACATGTACGATTACATATTGAAGTAGAGCATGATCCTCACCCTTTGGAGACTGGCCCGCAGGGCAGTATTCCAACATGATTCCAAACACACCTCTAAAACTACCACTGCCTTGCTAAATAGGCTGAAGGTAAAGATGGACTGGCCAAGCATGTCTCCAGACCTAAACCTTATTGAGCATCTGTGGGGCATCCTCAAACGGAAGGTGGAGGAGCACAAGGTCTCGCATCCCCCAGCTTTATGATGTCGTGGAAGAGGACTCCAGTGGCAACCTGTGATGCTCCGGTGAACTCCATGCCGAAGAGGGTTACGGCAGTGCTGGAAAATAATGGTGACCACACAAAATATTGACACTTTGGGTCCAATTTGGACATTTTCACTTAGGGGTGTACGCACTCTTGTTGTCAGCGGTTTAGACATTAATGGCTGTGTGAGTTATTTTGAGGGGACAAAGTAAATTGACACGGTTATACAAGCTGTACACTCACTACTTTACATTGTAGCAAAGTGTCATTTCTTCAGTGTTGTCACATGAAAAGATATAATAAAATATTTATGTGAGGGGTGTACTCACACTTGTGAGATACTGTGTGTACGCACGCACGCACGCACGTGTGTGTGTGTGTGTGTGTGTGTGTGTATATGTATGTATATATGTATATATGTATGTATGTATATATATATATATATATATATATATATATATATATATATATATATATATATATATATATATATATATATATATATATATATATATATATATATATATATACATATATATATCTATATATATAATATATATATATATATATATATATATATATATATATATATATATATATAATATATATATATATAACACATATATCTATATATATATATATATATATATATATATATATATATAATCTATCCATAAATATTTATTTTGAAATGAAACTAACAAGATGTGCTTTAACTGCAGACTTTAAGCTTTAATTTGAGGGTATTTATATCCAAATCAGGTGAACCGTGTGGTAGTGTCATGGCGTGGGCATGTATGGCTGCCAATGGAACTGGTTCTCTTGTATTGATGATGTGACTGCTTGCAAAAGCAGCAGGATGAATTCTGAAGTGTTTCTGCAATATTATCTGCTCATATTCAGCAAAATGCTTCAGAACTCATTGGACGGCACTTCAGTGCAGATGGACAATGACCCGAAGCAAACTGTGAAAGCAACCAAAGAGTTTAAGGGAAGGAAGTGGAATGTTATGCAATGGCCAAGTCAATCACCTGACCTGAATCCGATTTGAGCATGCATTTCACTTGAAGACAAAACTGAAGGGAAAATGCCCCAAGAACAAGCAGGAACTGAGGACAGTTGCAGTAGAGGCCTGGCAGAGCATCACTAGGGATGAAACCCAGCGTCTGATGTCTATGCGTTCCAGACTTCAGGCTGTAATTGACTGCAAAGGATTTGCATCCAAGTATTAACCGCTTCCCGACCGCCTCATGTAGATATACGTCTACAGAATGGCACGGGCAGGCAAAAGCACGTACGGGTACGTCCCCTTTAATTTGCCTGCCCGGGGGGCGCGCGCCGCTAGCGGCGCGCGACCCGGTCGGGAGCTCCGTGACCACGGCCGCGGGACCAGCGGACCCGATCGCCGCTGGTATCCCGCGATCGGGTTACGGAGCTGAAGAACTGGGAGAGGTTTGTGTAAACAAACCTCTCCCCGCGCTTCCTACACTGACTGTCAGTGATCGGCGGTTCCCTGTCATTGGGAACGCCGATCAATGACGTCAGACGTACAGCCACGCCCCCCTACTGTAAAAAAAACACAACACGTCACACTGACTCCTCCCCGCCCCCTAGTGGTTAACCCCTTCACTACAACTGTCATTTACATAGGAATCAATGCTATTTAAATAGCACTGATTTCTGTATAAATGACAAATGTCCCAAAAATGTGTCACAAATGTCCGATATGTCCGCCATAATGTCGCAGTCACAATAAAAATCGCTGATCGCCGCCATTACTAATAAAAAAAAAAAATTAATAAAAATGCTATAAAACCATCCCCTATTTTGTACTAATCAATAATCAATAATAATCAATAATCACTAATTGCGATTTTTTTTTTTTTTACCAAAAATGTAGAAGAATACGTATCGGCCTAAACTGAGGGAAAAAAATGTTTTTTTATATATTTTTGGGGGATATTTATTATAGCAAAAAGTAAAAAATATTGCATTTTTTTTCAAAATTGTCGCTCTATTTTTGTTTCTAGTGCAAAAAATAAAAACTGCAGGGGCGATCAAATACCACCAAAAGAAAGCTCTATTTGTGGGAAAAAAAGGACGCCAATTTTGTTTGGGAGCCACGTCGCACGACCGCGCAATTGTCAGTTAAAGCGACGCAGTGCCGAATCGCAAAAAGGGGCCTGGTCCTTTGGCTGCCAATTGGTCCGGGGCTGAAGTGGTTAAAAAGTGAAAGTTTGATGGATGATTGTTAATATGTCCCATTACTTTTGGGCCCTTAAAAAGTGGGTGGCACATATACAAACTGTTATTCCTACATCGTTCACCTGATTTGGATGTAAATACCCTCAAATTAAAGCTGAAAGTCTGCAGTTAAAGCACATCTTGTTTGTATTTCAAATCAATTGTGGTGGTCTATAGAGCCAAAAATATTAGAATTGTGTCAATGTCCCAATATTTATGGACCGGACTTGTGTGTGTGTGTGTATATGTGTATATATATATTATATATATATATATATATATATATATATATATATATATATATATATATATAAGTGTATATGTATATGTATATATATATATATATATATATATATATATATATATATATATATAATATGTATATATATATATATATATATTTATATGATATATATATATAGTGTGTGTGTGTGTGATTTAATGAGATTTAAAAGTTAATGGAATGTCTTTTTCCTCCAAAGGACAGCAAAGACCATGACAACTTAACCACTTAAGCCCCGGACCATTTGGCTGGCCAAAGACCAGAGCACTTTTTGCGATTCGGCACTATCGCTTTAACTGTTGTGCGACGTGACTCCCAAACAAAATTAACGTCCTTTTTTTCCCTACAAATAGAGATTTCTTTTGGTGGTATTTGATCACCTCTGCAGTTTTTTTATTTTTTGCGTTATGAACAAAAAAATAGCGTCAATTTTTGAAAACTTTTTGCTATAATAAATATTCCCAAAAAATATATTAAACATTTTTTTTTCCCCCCTCAGTTTAGGCCGATACGTATTCTACATATTTTTGGTAAAAGTCGCAATAAGCGTTTGGTTTGCGCAAAAGTTATAGCATTTACAAAATTGGGGATAGTTTTTATGGCATTTTTATTAATGTATATATTTTTTTAATTAGTAATATTGGCGATCAGCGATTTTTTTTTTTTTTTTTTTTTTTTTATCGTGACTGCGACATGGCAGACAGAACGGACACTGTTGGCGCGCTTTTGGGGCCATTCACACTTATACAGCGATCAGTGCAATAAAAAATTCATTGATCACTGTGTAAATGTGACTGGCAGAGAAGGGGTTCACCACTAGGTGGTGCTGTAGGGGTTAAGTGTGTCCTAGGGCAGTGATGGCGAACCTTGGCACTCCAGATGTTTTGCAACTACATTTCCCATGATTCTCATGCACTCTGCAGTGTAGTAGAGCATCATGGGAAATGTAGTTCCAAAACATCTGGGGTGCCAAGGTTTGCCATCCCTATCCTAGGGAGTGATTCTAACTGCGGGGGGAGGTTTGTCTCGAAAAAATTTACTAGCCTGTCATCCAACATTTGTTGGCAGAAAATTGGACAATTGTCAAAAGGAGCGTACTAATGGTAAGATTTTAGGACAACAGTCTCAACAGACAATCCCCTGCCAACATTCAAGCCATGTGTATGAGGCTTTAGACTTTGTCATCAGACTGCTGCGACCTAGTCTTATGGCATTTTTTTTCATTTACAAGTTCAATGTGTTTTCCTCTGCCGATACCCATTTAAGTTGGGAGGTTCTGCAACTGGCTGTTTAATGCCCTTGGCTTTCCTTTTTGATCTTTTTTTGTTAGGCTGGTTCACCTGTGTTGATGTGCCCGCCCCTCAGTTTAGGCTGTTCGTGGATGTCCCTAGGTTTCTTACTATCCAGCTGGGTGTCTCAATGGATGATACAGAAAACCGTTTTGTACTCAATGTAAAATCCTTTTCTCATTGAAACAAGTCTGTTTTGTTTTATGATCCTCTAGAGAAATATTGGCATTTTAGCATTGTAGTACAGTGCTACCCTTACTGTAGAGGTAGTTATTTTTAAGTTTTCCTGGATTGGTTTTCTATTTAAAGTGTTACTAAACCCACAACCGTAAATGCAGAATAGCATGCTTGTTATACACACTGTGGAACTTAAGGGGTTAATCCTATGTATTGTGTAAAAAGCCTGTATGGACAGCTCCTCCCCCTCCTGCAGGGTCTCTCTTGGCAAGTCCAGATGAGACAGTCAGAGTAGCCCTGCTGAAAATGCTCAGTTTGGTCTTTATTGCTGGCGAGAACATTTCCTTGTTGAGTTGAGCGGGTCACATGGTATTGGCATCACACATTTTGGGGGGTGTGTATACATATCCTAAATGACAGCCCAGTCCCTCCCTCCTCCTTAGGCCCCTTTTCACACGTGCGGACCGTATGTCCGTTTTTCATCCATCCGTTTTCGGATGAAAAACGGACATACATGTACCCCTATGGGATAGCGGGTGTCAGCGGATGAGCATCTGCTGACACCCGATATCATCCGCCTCCGCTGTGGTCCGATTCTGCAGACGGAGGAAAACCCTATTTTTCCATCCATCTGCAGAGCGGATCAGATGATCATGGACAGACGGTCCGTGTTCATCCGATCCCCCATAGGGGAGAGCGGAGAACTGACAGGGCGGTCCCTGCACCTGTCATCCGCCGGCTCAGCGGGGATCAGCGGATGTTCACGGGGCAGATCATTACGGATCTGCCCCGTGTGAAAGAGCCCTTACCCACTAACTCCCTCCCTCCTCCATACCCAGTAACTAAAAAAAGAACAGTGGGTGGGATGTCACATCTTGATTCATGGATGATCCGCCTCCCATAACAGTATGAGGACACAGGCTGTAGTGGAAATCTCCTACCTGAACACTCAGCACTTGGGCAAACCCTGCAGTTTATCACATGATCATGGTATACAGATCAGCAAAAAAGGTATATAGTGGCAGTATTTTAATGTAAAAAGATGATTTATAATCTGTGGGTGGGGGCAGATGTACTATTTTCAGATTACTGGGTTTAGTAACACTTTAAGATACATTTATAATTTCGTTTGTTCAGCATGAATTGGTGCTTGGGTATGTAGCATGAGGCTGTATATTTTGAAATCGTTACAAACTTCTGGTAAACTCTTTCAATAAACCCAAGCTTTGCAAGCTGATAACATGCAACCATGTAATAAAACAAAGTTCAGGAATATCCCTTTATTCCATTGCTTTGTAAATCTATGTACGCTACAAACTGTATGATTGAATTGGTTCTTGCATCACTGTTTTACTAACCTGATAGCTTATTCTAAATGGGAAACCTTCATTTTGTTTGACAATATTAAAGCGTCTAACTACTGGTAAGATTAAGTCTTTACATTTAAAGAGCGCCTGTCATTTCAGATCCAGCATTGTCTTGTCACTGCCGCATCACCTGCTGTCCCATTAAAGTGAATGGGATTGTTGGTGAGTCAACAGCAGGTTAGGATGCATTCATACCTGAAGCTACAAAACGCTAGAGGGGTAAAAATACATTATTCTCTATGGAGATGGTTCACATCTCCACTCCAAAACGCCTGAAGCTCAAACAAGTTCCGGACCCTTTTTTGTCGCTCGAATCGGGCAGATTTGGGCGGTTTTTTTTCTTTTTACATTGGTGACCTTTTTGCTCTGTACAAAACCGCGGAAAAACCGCCGCAATTTGCATGATTTTCTTCCTGAAAACTCTACGCTCAGCCTTAGAGAAGCCGTTGCGAGACAGAGATGACAGTTGCTCTTTAAAAAAATGATGTTTTTAATTGAGTGAGTTAATTTAAATCAAGTCTTTTTACTAGTGATTTAAATCAAAGGCACTCTTCTTTTACATGTAGTGTAGGGACCTGAGCAGCTCCCTTGGTAGCAAAACTAAATCTGAAAGATGCCCTAATGACGTTGTGGTACCTAATGGGGGAGGACCCGCAGGGAATTTTCTTTCCAGCTTTTAAATGGCTGAGGGGTTTGTTTTATAAGGGTGTGTAAGAACTGATTCTAAGTGATATTTGATCTTTCTTCTGAGGTCACACCATGATATTTTCACTTTTGTGGGCCAAGACGAGGCTTACCAGAAAGATTCTGCTATGCCTGTGATTTGAATTTGTAGCTATTATCTTCTGTAATGACATTGAATAAGTTTATCACACTTAAACGTCACATTCTCTTTCCTTTTTGTGTTTTAGAAATATCCAGTCCTTCCATACTTAGTGCTGGTTTTAAAGCAGTTTCTGTTACAGAGGGACCTTAATGAAGTGTTTACAGGGGGAATAGGCTCCTACAGTCTCTTTTTAATGGCTGTTAGTTTTCTGCAGGTAAGATATCCCAATAGGTGTTAATGAGATGTATCTGTGTGTTTAGCTTTTTGTGCACTAGGATTTTAGAGCTATTTTAATGCCTGTAGCTTAAAAAAAAGCTATTCTTTGGTTTCTGAAAATGTTATCCTGACTTGAATCATTTACTAGGAACATTTTGTAATCCTTGGGTCTCTCTAAAGCTTTTCTCTTTTTTCTTTCCCCTAGTTGCATCCAAGAGAAGATGCCTGCAGCCCGAACGCCAACTATGGTGTTTTGTTAATAGAGTTTTTTGAGCTCTATGGGAGGCATTTTAACTACTTAAAAACTGGAATACGCATAAAAGATGGTGGCTCATATGTAGCTAAAGATGAGGTACAAAAAAGTATGTTAGATGGATACAGGCCATCCATGCTGTACATTGAAGATCCATTGCAGCCTGGTAGGTGCATAGCTTTTTAATACTGCTTCTAACCAAATAAGTTAATTTTTGCTTTTTCTCCCTGTATTTTCTTAAACAAGCTTGTGGCAGCATTATGAAAAACTAGATTGTTTATTTCTCTCCACCTTCTAGGCAATGATGTGGGTCGCAGTTCATATGGAGCCATGCAGGTGAAACAGGCCTTTGATTATGCATATGTTGTCTTAAGCCACGCAGTGTCACCTATAGCCAAGTATTACCCTAACAATGAATCTGAAAGGTAAGTGTCTTGTATATAGATAAATCGGGCATAACCAAAAAAATTGTTACAATTTTTTTTTGTTTATAATGTTTCCCCAATTGTTTGGACGCACATTACACAATCTGAGGCAGATTGTCATTGCAAACAGGGGTTCTCGGACTCCTAAAACATCAGAGTGGCTTGCTATTTGCTACTATCTTTTTACCTTATCTACCTTCATGTGATTGAACACTGGCAACCCCCCCTCCCCGAGCACACCATATAACACTACCCACTCCATTAGACTCCAGCTTTTGCTTGGGTGTCCTTAGATAATGGAGCTTCTATGCATAATTCTTTTTTTATTTTTAACTTTAAATTTTCACTCTGGTTTTTTTCAGTGGTGGATCACAGGCACCCAGCTTGCTTTAGCCTGTGATCCACCACTTAAGGGCCAAATAGCAAGTTTTCTGCAGACGTCCTACGGGAAACTTAACTACCACTGAGGATGATGTTCCCTTGCCCCGAAGCATTGTCCTTCTTTTTTATGGTATCCCTCTCTTTATCTGGCCTTTTCTCAGGCACTCAATGTGTTTCTCCACCACTATGTCTGAATAATATGGAAAATTCTCAGCACTTCACATGTCCCAATGATTATCTGCACATGATCATTTGCGTACATATGTCCGTGATCACACAAATCAATTATTATACACTTAACAGAATTTTTTTTACCAAAAACATGTAGCCGAATACATTTTACCTTAAATTTATGACTAAATTTGATTTTATTGCATTCCTTTTAAAATAGAAGAAAATAGTTTTTTTTTCCCAAATTTCCGCTCTTTTTTCGCTTGTATTGCAAAAAATTTAAAAACAAAGTCGTGAATAAATACCACCAAAAGAAAGCTCTATTTGTGTGAACAAAATGATAAAAATTTCATTTAGGTACAGCGTAGCATGACCGTGCAATTGTCAGTGAGAGAGTGCTGAATCCAGGAGTCTGGAAAAAATTAAAAGGGCATTAACAAACGGGCTGCCATAAAAATATGAGAACAGAACTCAGATAATGAATGCATAGTTCAAGTAGATGATTTCAAAGTGGGCTCTGCTAACTCCACCAAAGCATCATCTAGACTAGACCAGACCGAGCAGGGTCAGAGGTGTGGTCTCGTCAGGTTGCCCAGATACTAGAGAAGCACTCATGTCTACCCCTACACATCGCCACCCACTCCTCTGCTTCCAAGATCTCATTCCCCTTCCTGATCCATTCCTCCCTGTTAGGAGTCTGAGCCCTATTCCAGTAGATGGGGATCAGTCCCTTTGCTGCATTTAAAAGGTGCAGTAAGGCACTTTGCTTATAATGGCTAAGCAGGAGGGTTGGAATATGGAGCAGGACGTGAACCAGAGACAACGGATCGTTTACATCCAAAATAGCCTTTATCTGATCTTTGCTATTGGACCAAAAGGGACGGATCGCGGGACCCACTGCAGGAGTGTGCTGCGCTGGCCGCAGCCTCTTTAACCCTGATTGAATAGTACATAATCAGCATAAGCCAATAGCTTGTGTTTCGTTGACCTCAGTTATCCCTCTGTGAATTCACCCACACAGACTGGAGAAACGGCTCCAGGACTAGAGCAAAGAGAAGGGATGAGAGGAGACACTCCTGTCTCGTTCCAATCGTATGGGGAATCTGGAAGAAATAAAAGACCATTAACCCTAACCTGAGCACTAGGTGACGTATACAAAGCTATAATCTGTTGTAGCATACATGGACCTAAACCTAAGGACTCCAAGACTCCCCGAAGATGAGACCAGTCCACAAGGTCAAACGCGTTTTTGGCATCTGTGAATTACAAAAGATGGGGCACAGGGACCTGATGAGCCCAGTGCATAAGCTGCATGGCTCTAATGGAGTTGTTTCTAGCTTCTCGACCAGAGATGAATCCCGTTTGATCTGGGTGTATAATATATGGCAGGAGAATACTTCAAGCGATTTGCTAAGATCTTTGCAAAGATCTTGATATCCACGTTAAGCAGCGATCTATTGGGCGGTAGCTTTGTGGCAAAGCAGGATCCTGGACCTCTTTCGGAAACAGTATTATGAGCCAACAGAGCCTCTGGGGGGATTGGGCTGCCATTGGTGAAAGAATTTAAGTATCTGCCTGAAGGGCTCAACAACAGTGGGAGAAATTTAATGTAGTACGCCTTAGTATAGTCATCTGGACCAGAGCTTTTTGCGTTAAGCAATGACTTTTATCGTAGCTGTGATTTCAAGGGGAGAAATTGGGGACTCCAAATAATGGAAAGGTCACCGCCCAAGTTATAAAGGTCTTGCATAGTAGTAACGAAACAGCGAGACAATCTTGGAAGAGTGAAGAACGCTTGTGTACATGGGTTTGGGCATGCTGCTTCCCAAGGGCTCTAGCCAACACACGGCCGCATTTGTTCCCATGTTTGTAGTTGGTTCTTATTTAAGGTGGTCCCTCTTTTTTTACATTTTCTGATAGCCCTTTATAAGAATGGTTTTAATGTTTCTATTCAACCCATTCACAGTCCCAAAACAAAATGAGAACACCCGCCCAATACTGGACTTGAAGCAGTATTAAATGCAAAAGCTAACATTCATTATTTTGCAGCTTACCAATTCTTCGATGTGGTGGCTGCATTCGTTTTTTCTTATTTTTTTTCTTGCTTTTCACCTGGTGATCCAGGCAGTCAAATTTTCAACAGAAAAATCTCTTTAGCAAATGTAGCAGTTTTGGGACTAACTGTTTGCCACTGACAATTGTGTTTACAATTGCTGGCTATTTTTATGTAAAACCTTTATCTCAAAAGAAGAAAACTGTTGCTTCAACTGCTTGTGTAACTGCATTAAGAGCTGAAGTTTTGACTTAATTTGTTAGTGCATCTAAATTGGTATATATAACAATCCCCTTCTCCCAGACTGACAATGCTTCTGCCTTGTGTATTGGTTTAATCCCACTCTAAAATTTTTAATATTTGTGTACCAAAATTGTAGCTGGAATCGAAGAAACTTGTCCATGCCTCAATGGTTGCTGCGTTTTTGCAGTGGGAGACCAACACTTCCAATTTGTAGCACTATTATTCATCCTCTCCTCACCAAGCGTTCACAAAAGTGCTTGCCCTGCTTCTGGCTCTTCTACAAACCCAGGGTGCAACCTCTTGCTGGAGGATTCCTCAGCCATGACCGTGCCCTATAAACAAATTAGCTAAAACGTGTAGAAGCCATCCTTATAAATGCGCACTGTAAACATGCATATCTTGTACTGTGAATTGCAGTATACATATATGAATTGTAGCATGCATAGATATGTCGCACCAATTCAAACGTAAATATGGACACTTAGACAAAAGGAAACACAAATGCTGTAACAAACAAGTGCAAATTAACCAGAGCGTGTACCTCTGATGGACCAAAAAAGACCGACACTCCAGGACATGGCTCCACTAACTTTCAAGAACTAACTTGTACCACTCTGGACATTGCAAACAGAACCAACCTAGTAACCTACTTGTTGCATGTCCTTTCTGGAACCTTGTATAACCTTTTAAAGTTCACCTCAGGTAAAGACTGAAACATTCTGGGTAAGACATGGCAGCCTTACCTGCCAAAACATTGGGAGTATCAGTCCAAATTGTTTTTGCTATGCATTCTAACCCCTAACTAAACCAGCTAGAGGGTATTTGTCCATGTGGACCGATATCTGCATTACAACTTAAAGGGGATGTAAACCCTTCGCGTTTTTTCACCTTAATGCTTATGCATTAAGGTGAAAAACCTTTACTGCAGCAGCGCCCCCGAGCCCCCCTTATTCTTACCTGAGCCCCGTAATTTCCATGAAGGGAACGAGCACACCTGCTCCGGCTGGTGTCTCCTGTCCTTATTGGATAGATTGATAGCAGCGGCACCATTTGGCTCCTGCTACGGTCACTCAAATCCAATGACGCGGGCATCGGGGGGTGGAGCCGAGGCCTGCTGTCTGTGTCAACAGACGTAGCAGCAGGACTCGGGAGCACGCCCGCACGGGTGTCCCATAAGAGCGCTTCTTCGATGGGACACTTGAAGAGGAGCAGCCAGGAGTGCCACGCAGGGACCCCAGAAGAAGAGAATCATGGCCACTCTGTGCAAAACCAACTGCACAGCAGAGGTATGACATGTTTTGTATATAATAATATATTAAAAAAAAAAAAACCTGAACCTCTACAACCCCCTTTTAAAACCATATGATACAAGGCAAATATAAACCATTCATAGTAACTGTCAGATAAATAGCCCAATAAATATGTATATATGCTTCTTATGTCTCATACAGTGCCTTGAAAAAGTATTCATACCCCTTGACATTTTCCACATTTTGTCATGTTGCAACCAAAATTTTAAATGCATTTTATTGGGATTTTATGTGATAGACCAACACACAGTGGCACATAATTGTCAAGTGGAAGGAAAATGATAAATGGTTTTCAACATTTTTTACAAATATGTGAAAAGTGTGGCATGCATTTGTATTTAGCACCCCCGAGTCAACTTTTGTAGAACCACCTTCTGCTGCAATTACAGCTAAAAGTCTACCAGATTTGCACATCTAGAGAGTGACCTTTTTGCCCATTCTTTGCAAAATAGCTCAAGCTCTGTCAGATTGGATGGAGAGAGTCTGTGAACAGCAATTTTCAAGTCTCGCCACAGATTCTCAATTGGATTTAAGTCTTGACTTTGGGCCATTTAAACACATGAATATGCTTTGATCTAAACCATTCCATTGTAGCTCTGGCTGTATGTTTAGGGTTGTTGTCCTGCTGGAAGGTGAACCTCCACCCCAGTCTTGTCTTTTGCAGGCTCTTAACAGGCTTTCTTCTAAGATTGCCCTGTATTTGGCTCCATCCATTTTTCCATCAACTCTGACCAGCTTCCCTGTCCCTGCTGAAGAAAAGCATCCCCACAACATGCTGTCACCACCATGTTTCACGGCGGGGACGGTTTGTTCAGGGTGATGTGCTGTGTTTAGTTTTCTGACACGCATAGCATTTTGCATTTAGACCAAAAAGTAAAATTTTGGTCTCATCTGACCAGAGCACCTTCTTCCATTCTTCCACATGTTTGCTGTGTCCCTCACATGGCTTCTTGCAAACGGGACTTCTTATGGCTTTATTTCAACAATGGCTTTCTTCTTACCACTCTTCCATAAAGACCAGATTTGTGGAGTGCATGACTAATAGTTCTCCTGTGGAAATATTCTCCCACCTGAGCTGTGGATCTCTGCAGCTCCCCCAGAGTTTCCATGGGCCTCTTGGCTGCTTCTCTGATTAATGCTCTCCATGTTCTGCATGTCGATTTTAGTTAGTTGGCCATGTCTTGGTAGGTTTGCAGTTTTGCCATACTCAATCCATCATCTGAAGATTGAAAGAACAGTGCTCTATGAGATGTTCAAAGCTTGAGATTTTTTTTATAACCTAACCCTGCTTTAAACTTCTTCACAACTTTATCGCTGACCTGTCCGGTGAGTTCCTTGGCCTTCGTGATGCTGTTTGCTCACAAAGGTTCTCTAACAAACCTCTGAGGGCTTCACAGAACAGCTGCATTAATCCTGAGATTAAATTATCCACAGGTGGACTCTGTTTACTAATTGGGTGACTTCTGAGGGAAATTGGTTCCACTAGATTTTAGTTAGGGGGTATCAAAACTGAATGCGCGCCACACTTTTCAAATATTTATTTGTTAAAATATTTGAAAACCATTTATCTTCCTCTTCAACACAAAGTGGCATATAATTGTGGTCTATCATAAAATCCCGGGCACTGGGCTAGGCTGCAAAGATGGGCACTGGGCTAGGCTGCAAAGATGGGCACTGGGCTAGGCTGCAAAGATGGGCACTGGGCTAGGCTGCAAAGATGGGCACTGGGCTAGGCTGCAAAGATGGGCACTGGGCTAGGCTGCAAAGATGGGCACTTAAATGTAAGTTTTTTTTTTTTTTTTTTTTTTCTCCCCCCCCCCCCCCCCCCCCCCCCCCTTAAACTTCCCTCCTAAACTTGGGATGGGTGTTCTATGCCGGCGCGTGGAAAATGCAGTCTCGAACCATCTCTTGTATCATGTCTGCAATCTTACTTAACCGCTTCCCGACCGCCTAACGCCGATGTACATCGGCAGAATGGCACGGCTAGGCAGAACCACGTACGGTACGTGGTCCTTTAAGAGCCTAGCCGTGGGTGGCGCGCGCTCGCGACCTGGTCGGGAGCTCCGTGACCACGGCCGCGGGACCAGCGGACCCGATCGCCGCTGGTGTCCCGTGATCGGGTCACAGAGCTGAAGAACGGGGAGACGTTTGTGTAAACGAACCTCTCCCCGTGCCTCCTACTCTGCCTGTCATTGATCGGCGGTTCCCTGTCATAGGGAAAGCCGATCAATGACGTCAGACGTCAGCCCCGCCCCCTAATGGTAAAAAAACACACATGTCACAGCCCATAACCCCTCCCCCCTAGTGGTTAACTCTTTCACTGCCAGTGTCATTTATACAGGAATCAATGCATTTAAATAGCATTGATTGCTGTATAAATGACTGGTCCCAAAAATGTCCGATGTGTCCGCCATAATGTCACAGTCACAATAAAAATCGCTCATCGCTGCCATTACTAGTAAAAACTTACCGTATATACTCGAATATAAGCCGAGATTTTCAGACCCTTTTTTAGGTCTGAAAGTCTACCCCTCGGCTTATATTCGAGTCACCGCCGTCTGCCTACATGAACAGCTTGTCATGCAGACAGACGGCGGTGTTTAAAAGCCGCGCCGCCTATCATGGATGGCCTGTCATTCTCATCTCATGGACGAGGATGAGAGACGGTCCGTGATAGGCAGAACACTGCGCACTGACTGCTGGGAAAAAAGTGTTCCTCCTATCACGGACGAGGAGGAGGAAGAGGCGCGGCTTTTAAATTGTAATGGCGCTGTACGCCGTACACGCTGTGGTGCGGGACAGAGCGGGACCACAGCGGCTGCACGGACACAGGACCCCGGACCCACGGATCGGCACAGGTAGGCTGCAATGGGGGACACGGGCTGCAATGGGGACACGGGGGTCTGTACAGGGGACATGCAGATGGGCATTGCTGACCCTTTTTCCACTTACAGTAGCTGCTGCATTTTTGCCCCTCGGCCTATACACGGGTCAATACGTTTCCCCATTTTTTTTGTGGTGATTTAGGGGCCTCGGGTTATACTCGGGACGGCCTATACTCGAGTATATACGGTAAGACATTTAGGTTTACACACATCTAAGGAGGGATTTTGTTCCACTCTTCACACATCTTCTCGAAATACTTAAGGTTTCTTGTCTGTCCCTTGGCAACTCAAAGTTTCGGCTCCCTCCATGCAATTTATGTAGGATTACGGTCTGGAGACTGGCTAGGCCATTCCATGACCTTTTTAATGTGCTTCTTCTTGAGCCACTCCTTTGTTACCTTGGTACGTTTTTGGTCATTGTCATGCTGAAATACCCATCCACGATCCATCTTCAGTGTTCTGGCTGAGGGCAGAAGGTTCTCATCCCTCAATGTGGCAAAGTCAACCTGTACCTTTTTAGCAATGAAACCGCCCCAAAGCATAATATTTCCACCTCTGTGCTTGACTGTAGGGATGGTGTTCTTGGGGTCGTAGTCAGCATTTTTCTTCCTCCAAACACAGCAAGTCAGGTTAATGCCAAAGAACAAAATTTGGTCTTGTTTGACCACAGCACTTAGTCCCAATCCTTCTCTGAATCATTTAGATGTTCACTTGCAAACTTCTGACAGGCCTGTATATGTGCCTTCTTGAGGAGGGTACCTTGCGGGTACTGCAGGGTTTCAGTTTATGGCGGCATATTGTGTTACCAGTAGTTTGTGGACTGTGGTCCCAACTGCCTTTGAGATTTGAAATTCACAAGCTCCTCTGGGCTGATCCCTCACTTTTTTCATGATCATCCTTACCTTATGATACTGTAGCCAGTCTGTGGGAGACAGAATTATTGTTGCTTGGTAGGGGATCAAATACTAATTTTACACACTGAACTGCAACTCAATTTATAACCTTTGTATCATAACAATTGGACCCTTAATTTCTTTGTAAGTGGGAAAACTTCCAAAATCGGCAGGGGATCAAATAATAATTTTCTCCACTGTGTATGGAGTGCTCTGGGGCCGTATAACTCGTGGTTTAAGAATACTAGTCCTGTTCTGTACTCCAAGATGGAGGATTTACAGGTAAGTCAAAATTTCTATTTTTAGTTCACTATGAACTGTCCCTGGTGGGGACCTATTCATGATGGTGTACTTAGCTAGGCTTGATATACATAATTTCAAGTTCATCTGTATTCAGTAACCCTGTCAATTTTTTTTTCCCCATGTGCCACCTTTTGTATATTTTTTTAATGATATACATTTTTAAAATTTGGATTTATAAATTAATTATTTTGAATTTCATTGCATACCATATGTGGTGTTACTCCATTTTGGTAGTGTCACTGTTTAAGCAGGTGAATACACTGTTCGTGGGTTTAACCACTTCAATACAGGGCACTTTCGCCCCCTTCCTTTCCAGATAAATTTTTAGCTTTCAACGCTCTTGCACTTTCAATGACAAATGCGCAGTCATGATGCGCTGTACCCAAATGAAATTTTTATAATTTTGTTCGCACAAATAGCCTTCTTTTGGTGGTATTTATTCACGACTCCGTTTTTTTTTATTTTTTTGCGATATAAGTGAAAGAACGGAAATTTGTAAAAAAAAATTAAATGTTTCTTCTATTTTAAAAGAAATCCAATAAAATCGAATTGTCATAAATTTAAGCCAAAATGTATTCTTCATGTGTTTTGTAAAAAAAAATTCTGTTAAGTGTATAATGGTTCGTGTGATCACGGACAGATGTACGCAAATGATCATGTACAGACGTGCGCAGGTGATCACGGACATGTGTGCAGATAATCATTGGGACGTGCTTTGGGTACATGTGTGTTTTACATTGTGTGGTGATACTAGACTAGTGATCAGTGAGTAAAAAGCTGTCAAAAGCAGCTCATACGCACTGATCACCAGCCGGCTGCAGCGATCTCCTCACCGACAACTTCTGTGTGAGGAGAGCCGATTGCCTAGCAATCGCCTCTGTTTACATCACATGACGGCTGTGATTGGACACCGCCGTCATGTAATCAGGAGGGCCAATCGTAGAGCCCTCCTGCCAAACGGAGATGCTACGTGTCCGGGTGACACGAGCGCATCGGGATCGCTCCACTGCACGGGGATGAGCGCGATCCCTATCTTTCGGAGGGACGTTCCTGAAACTCAACTCAGGAAAGAGCGCCCACCCGGCTGTTTATGTGCAGTGGCCGAGTGGGACGTAGTTAAGCACCCTCTGTTTGATTATTGCTGTTTTAGGTTAGAAGGGAGTATAACCTGCACACCATATATTAGAACCTAAACCAAAATGTAATGTATTGGAGCTTGTCAATCATTAAATGTGGTGGCTGCATTACTTATTTGTGTGTGTATATGTGTATATACACACACACATGCATACATACATTGGGTGTTTTCCACCTGGTAATCTGGCCAGTAACACACTGCCCCATTCTGGATGAAGGAGCACAGGGGCACCTTTGGACAGCATCATTGTCAGTCTGGGGGAGGGGCATGTTGTACTAGCAGATACTCTCAAATTGAAGCCAAACTCCAGCTTGCACTTTATAAGCCGTTACAGAAAAGTGTTGTGTTTTTTTGTTTGATATTTTTTCACAAAAGCTGATCAGTCTAAGCACCCCTGTCAGTTGAAAAATGGTTGGTCTCATTACTGCAATTTCTGCAAGAGAGCTTGTTTCTTTAAAAACAGACATACTGGCAGGATCACTAGGTGAAAAAGCTTAAAGAAAACTAATGCAGCCACTGCATCCAAAAATTGGTCAGCTGCAATGTTTTTTTATTATTCTTTTCTTTTTTTTTTTTTCTTTTTTTTTAGGGTTAATACCACTTTAAAGTTTATGTACTGTAACATCCAAAAGTTGGTTTTGCATAGAAATGCTCAAGGTTTTGGAAGCTATTGATGTCATTCTTCCAGGCAGCATTGACTTGGTTTGACATAATAATCGATGTGTGTTAACGCCCAGCTCAACCAAACCATATTTTGCCATGGAAAAGGCTTTGGGATGCTGTCTATTTTTATTTTTCCACTTTTATTGCTTTCTGATTTCCTATTGGGGGAGAGTTTCCTCACTTCCTGTCTGCACAGGTGTTAATAAGGGAGATGTCTCCTCAGTCGGGTCACAAAGTAAAAACTGGACAATATTTTACAATCCTCTGTCTTTTTAAAACATAAATGCTCTATCAAATCAATTTATTCACCTTTTATAAAAAGAAATTCAAAGCATAAAAAAAACTTACTAATTTCAAGCTTTTGAATGCTAGAATATGTAGAAACATTTCTGTAGGATGACTGTCAGTTGTTAAGTCCAATGATTGACGGCCTTCCCATAGAAATTAATAGGGAGTCTACTGCGCATGCACAGCTAGATCAGGTAATCTTCAGTGAAGAAGCCGAAGATCTCTGTGGATCATGGACAGGTAGGTGGCAGGCTTACAGGACTTGCTTTGGGAAGGGGAGCTGCTGTATTTTAGGGACAACTGTATTGGAAGTAGTCTTTAAAATTACAACCAAATCCTTTAACTCTTATTGACCTTCACACAATTACAATTTGATATGTACAATGTTTGAAGACATGTCTTTTGCTCAGACTAGTTTAAATATGCATTACACAAGTAAGCAGTGTATACATCTTTTGCAGCATTTTAGGGCGTATTATTCGAGTAACTGAAGAAGTGGTGGCTTACAGAGACTGGATATCGAAGAAGTGGGGGCAGAAAAATAGATCTGAACCAGCATACAATGGTAATACATCTTTCTTTCCTTTTAGTTTATCCAATTTTAGACTATATTTCCAAGAAGTGCTTTTAAGGGACTTTAAATGAATTTATGGTCTGGTATGGCCATATATTCCATCCCTTGGGACTTTAGTTGAAATTATGGGCTGGTAGGGTCGTACATTTCCATCCCTGTTATGATCAAAACAAAGAGGAGCCAAAAAATGAGACTTTAAATGAAGCTCGTGGTTAGCCAGAAAGGTAAATAGGTGAACATGATAAGGTTTTATTGCATGCCATGTAGTACAAATAATTCATTTAAAGTCCCATTTTTTTGTCTCCGCCCCTCTATTTCTCATATCATCCATGTGTTTTTATTTTTTTTGTGTTATTTGGCTTAATTAAACAGCATGACATTTTTTTGAAATGGGGTGCATTTAATAACATTCACATTTTCATTGCAGTGGTGTGCCAGATATGTGGATAAGACCTGACAAGCTAGCCATACACCAGTACTGCTGAATCTGACAAAATTCTAGTCATGGGTAACCTTGTCAGCCGCTGCGGGCACTGTGGCTGTCTGAATACAGTTGCCAGCAGTGGGGATTCCTCTATCCATGCTGTGCATGGGAAATCAAAGTGATTTTCTCCTCTTCAGCCTGCGTACATGATGGGGGTTTACAACTTACCAGATTTTTTCCTGTTACCCCACTGAGACTTTATCTTTACAGAACAGGGGGGGGGGGGGGGGGGGGGGCAAGGCTCAAAGTACCTACAGTTGGTATAGGAAAGAATCGCCCCCCTTTTTAAAATCACATTTTGTTGGTTTGCAGCCTGAGATGAAGACAGATGCAGTTTTTTTTTTTTTTTTTTTTTTTATCCAGCTGTATTTACTCTGTGCAACTTACAACATCCAAGTTAAAAATATAATGCCAACATGTCAGAATTAAATAAAAACAATTAAAAAAAAAAACACTGAGCTGGGAAAAATTTACCCCCTTGTTGGAGTATTTTGTTGGAATACGTCTCTACTAAATTTGCACATCTAGACTTTGCACCATTTGCCCACTCTTTGCAGAATTAGTTAAGTTAAATTTGATGGTGACTGTTTGTGGACTGCTGTATTCAAATCATTCCACAGATTTTTCAATGTTTAAGTTTGGGCTCTGACTAGGCCATGTAAGGACTTCAAAATTTTCCATTGACAACATTCTGTCAGAGGGCAGCAGATTTCCCTCAAGAATTTGGTATTCTTCCCCATCCATTTTTCTTCTATCCTGACAAATGCTCCAGTCCCTGCTGTAGAGAAATACCCCAATAACAGGATAGTACCACATTAATGCTTTACTGTAGGAATGGTGTTATTTGGATGGCATTGGATTTCCGCCAGACACATTGTTTTTGGTATTGAAGCCAAATAATTAACTTTTAGTCTTCTCTGACCATAACGCCATTTTCCATGTGGCTTCAGAGGGTTTTAATGTGGTCAGATGAGACTAAAATTGAATTATTTGACCAGTTGGGTAACTGGGAGTTTTCTGTAAACAGTATTGCGATGTCCTCGGTCCTGTTCTTTGTAGCCTATATAATGAAATTCACTCATTGTCCATTCACTAAGCAAACACAGGAGGCACAAATTACCCTTATTATCAAAACCGAAAAGGACCCTACTCAATGTTCCAGTTATAGGCCCATCTCTCTGATAAACGTGGACCTAAAGATTTTCGCATAAATCTTAGCTATGCACCTACAAATAATAATCCCTTCTGTAGCCACCCTGGCGATATGATTATGTCCGATTTTTGCATCTCACATCGGTACAATTGTTTTGCTTAGAAATTTGGCGTTTTTTATTATGTAGGCCTGCAAGTCTTAGCAATAACGCACTTAAATCTGTCCAAACAAGAGTCTAGTAGATATCCCGGGTATGAAAGTTTGAAACACAAAATCATAATATAATAAATAACTATAAATAATTCTAAAATTACTGCATATGGTATATACTATATAGCATCCATATTGACTAGCATAGTGGACTGGATCCATCACGGTAAATCAAAACCATGGGTTATTATTGTTGTCCCGTATCTCCACATATGTGACCAGATCTGTGTTGTCTGTAATTACTAGATCTAGCAATGCATTCTTTCTAGTTGGGACACGAAGTTGTCCTTTAAGATATCTAACAAATAACAGGAGTTAGCTGTCCCCTCCACCCAGTTACTATCTGTATAGTTGAAAACCCCCATTATGACCTTCCTTGCTGCCATTTCAAACTGTTAAGGGAGGTCCAACTCCTCATCCTTCAGATTAGGGGGCCTGTAGCATACCCCCACTATATTCATTTTCTGCTTGTCTTTTCCTTTTGAAGCTCCACTCACATTGATCTTGCCTTATACTGATTCGACAAATGTGTAAATAAATATATTTTTTCTTGTAGTTGAGTTGATAGGACATGTATTTTGTGAATCTTATGTCCTTCTTTTTTTATTTATTTTTTATTTAACCATGTCTAGGCAATGATGTTACCCTAATAGTGGATGTGCATCATTTAGACAAGTGTAACAACAACGTGTCTGGTCAGAATACCCCTCTTGGACAAGTCAAGAATAAAACTTCTGAAGCTCTTGGCAAACACTCCTCCAATTCATCTGGTCCTTTGTCTTCCTCTTCTTCCACACTATCTAGCTCCAGCGATGTGGTAAGTCATGCAACATTTTAATGAGTCTTGGCAATCCATGTTATGTACTTGCATGATAGTTGAGCAAAATATAAGTTGGTACCTTTTTTATTGTTCAATTCGTTTTCTGCAACGAAGAGTGATTTATCAATTGAACTAAAGCCTTTACTGAGAGCATGAAGTTTTAGTCTTTGTTAGTACTTTGAAATATATTTTTGCTGATCAGACCCATGGTTCCTTTAAAAGGGGTTTCCACTTTCAAAGATGGTAGAATTTTTAGATCCTTCTACCAAACCATTGTTTTGTCCTGTTATAAAGCGGTGGATTACAGTGACGATTAGTAAGGTTTGCTTTACACTGTCAGTCATCTTCAAGATTTTTATTTTTTGTAAGATGGCCATAGATATGATCATTGCCCAATGACATTTGGTAGCTTCACTCCTTGCCTCCATGAAATGTAAACCTGTGCTTTTGAGCTGAGCATGGCATGTGTATATATGTGATAGCTGGCTAATAGACAAGCCTCAAGGTAGCCAGATCCTACTTCTATGTTTGACCACCGTCTAATGCCTGTTGATTGCAAAAGCAGACTTAATGTAAACGGGGAAACGTCATTTGTCATCTGATTAGAAAATGGGTAATCTTTCATGTAGTGGTAAATGGAAATCTTGCAGCGAATAGACAATAAGAAATCGGTCATGACCCCAAAACCTGCCATTACCTCCTTCCTGCGCTTGGAGATGGATAGTTGTTCCTTGAGACCTGTTCCTTTCGTTCAACAAAATGGAACAAGTGAGACCTGCCTATGCAGATAGTTTTGGGAACGTTTTTATGTAGTAGCAAGGGTTTCTGGCAATTAGATGTGTCTGTTCTCACTCCTCTGGTTGCTTTTCGTATTTATTTTCTGCTTCTTGACAGATTCCATAGATTAACAAGGGGATATAAACATAGATCCTTAAAGCAGTATTTAAACACAAAGCAAAAACTTTTAATTTATTGCAGCTTACAAATCATTGGGTTTCTTTTTGTAGCCCCCCCCCCCCCTCCATTTCAGCTTGTGATCTAGCCAGTGACACACCACCAGAGTTACACAGACCCGTCTGGATGAAGTATCACAGGGGGCAGATTTTTCGACAGCAGCATTGCCAGTGTGGAGAGTGGGGTGTAGGCTGTACTACTAGATGTAAATGCACCAACAAATTGAAGCCACACTCCAGCTAATACTTTATAATCAGTTACAGCAAACGTTTTTATTAACTTTTGGGGTAAAGGTTTTACATGCTATAAATAAGTAAAAGCTGATCATTTAAGCACCTTTGTTCGTGTTACATAGGTTGAAAAAAGACACAAGTCCATTCAGTTCAACCATAAAATAAATAAAATAAATAAAATAAATAATGTACAATCCAACATACCCAATGCTATACCCACAGTTGATCCAGAGGAAGAACAAAAAAAAAAAAAAAACAGCAGAGCATGCTCCAATTTTCTACAGTAGGGGAAACTTCCTATCTGACCCATCCCCCCCCCCCCCCCCCCCAAGAGGCAATCAGATTTTCCCTGGATCAACTTTACCTATAAATGTATAGTTGCATAGTTAAATGGTGTCTCATCCCTGTAATTGCCTGATAGCTATAGCTTTTCTGATAGCATCAGATGAAAATAGAAGTTCAGCTTCAATTTGTTTTGGTCCACCTAACACCCCCCCCCCCCCCAAAGATTAACAATACTGCTGTCCAAAGATTAGAGGAGGTGTGTTACTGGCCAGATCATGTAGAAAAAATACTAATGCAGCCACCACATGAAGGTCCCTTTCACTGGGGCGGGAGCGGCGGCGACGGTAAAGCAGCGCTATATTTAGCACTGCTTTACCGGCATTTTAGCTGCGGTATTCGGCCGCTAGCGGATGCTGTTTTAACCCCCGCTAGCAGCCGAAAAAGGGTTAAAAATCCCCCGCAAAGAGCCGCCATTGCCGCGGTATTACCGCGGTGTCCCATTGAAATCAATGGGTAGGAGCGGTGAATATACTGCTCCAAAGATGCTGCTAGCAGGACTTTTTTGACTGTCCTGCTAGCGCACCGCTCCAGTGTGAAAGCCCGCCGTCTTTCACACTGGAGTGAATGGGGCCGGATTTTTTCAGGCGCGATTTTTAGCGCTGTACCGCCTGAAAAACGCTAAAGGGACCTTGTTAAATTTTTTCTTTTAATATTGCTGTAAATCTTTATTTTGAAGGAAGGTCTGTCGCAACAGATTCTGGACTGCTTCACTACTCTAACAAAATCTCAGCACCAGGGAACCAATGTGTTTTTTTTTTTCTTTTTTCCCCCAAAATTTTAGAAATAAGTAGTGTTATCTTTTGTAGTCCATCTGTTTTCAAATATGCTTAGTTATCAGTCCTAGCCTGTCTGGCGATTATGGACTGGCTTCTGATTACCAGAAAACTGGCAACTTCCTCGGATCTGGAAGAATTATTAGCTGTCAATTTCTCTTCATAGAACCTCAATTAGATTTGACAAATTTTCAGTTTTTTCTTTTGTACCTACCGTATTTATCGGCGTATAACACGCACCGGCGTATAACACGCACCCCAAGTTTAGGAGGGCATTTTAAGGAAAAAAAAGTTTTAGGAGGGAAGTTTAGGGAAAAAAAAACTTACATTTAAGCGTCATTTGCAGCTTGCCCAGCCTTGCCCAGCGTCAGTGCAGCCTTGCCCAGCGTCATTGCAGCCTTGCCCAGCGTCATTGCAGCCTTGCCCAGCGTCATTGCAGCCATGCCCAGCGTCATTGCAGCCTTGCCCAGCGTCATTGCAGCCTTGCCCAGCGTCATTGCAGCCATGCCCAGCGTCAGTGCAGCCTTGCCCAGCGTCATTGCAGCCATGCCCAGCGTCATTGCAGCCATGCCCAGCGTCATTGCAGCCATGCCCAGGGTCATTGCAGCCTTGCCCAGGGTCATTGCAGCCTTGCCCAGCATCGTTGCAGCCTTGCCCAGGGACGTTGTACCTTGCCCAGGGTCATTGCAGCCATCCCAGCGACATTAGAAGTCCGGTCCGGGTTTAAATTTCCCGCCGCCGAGACTCTGTCGCGTGCGCCGCCGAAAAATGTCCGAGGCGCGGCCGAAAAAGACCGAAGCGGCCCGGAAAAGGCCGCGCCGACTGTTCAGCTCCGATCGCGGTCCCGCCACCCTGCTGTTTCCGGAACGAGCGCAGGGAGGCGGGACTCCGAGTAGAGCCGAACAGTCTGCTCGGTCTATTGCGGCGCGGCTTCGGGTTTTTTCGGCCGCGCCTCGGTTTTTTTTCGGCGGCGCTCGCTATTTTTTGGCGGCGCTCGCCATTTTTGCCATTTTTGAATTTTTTTTTTGGGGGTATCGGCGTATAACACGCACCCACGACTTTCCCCCGATTTTTAGGGGGAAAAAGTGCGTGTTATACGCCGATAAATACGGTAATTCTCCTGAAAATGAGAAAATATTTCAGTTTGTTTTCCGAAGGACAATTTTGTGTTCTTCAGGGTGGGCGGTAAAAGTCCAGTTAGAACATCCACAAAAGAAAAGTTCAAAGGGTCTTTTCCTCTATTGTGGACTTCATCACCTGTGTGAATGCACTCCGCCTTTTTTTTTGTCAAACATAATGGTCTCCTGAGCTGAGAAAGTTCTTGCTTCTGACAAGTTTTAGAGAGCTATTGCACGGTTAGTTTAAAATCCTTTGCTAAATACTCAATATAGAGTCTATGAAGATTCTGCCTTATGGTGTTTAAAGGGTAAGTTTACCTTTTACAGAAAAAAAATCTATAAGGTGAACTTACACTGGACCCCCTCCTGGTCCCGCTGACCTGGAGTCACCCCATCTGACACATCGGATTGCTGGTTTACTGGTCCAGGCATTAGAAATCCCCCTCGGCTTAATATCCTAAATGTACCTTGTAAAAGTATTTGGATTCAACTTTTCAGCTGTTCCTGAGGGAAAACACTGCAGTCTCTGTCCTATTTCTTAACAATCAATTAGTGTAAACTAAACAATTAAAGACCCATTTTGAAGGTTAACCCCTTTTTAAGGTTTGCTAATTTTAAAAGTCAAGCTGCATATTGCATGTTATGTACTATGAGGGCTGCTGCATAACCAGCAGTGACCAATTTCCTTGCATGACACACCACGTGTCTCCCGTAGAAGAAAGTCATTAAACGTCTATGCATTCAGGACTCAGATGGAGCCCCATTCAAGACTTCCAAGCAGCCAAGTTGTCGTCAATCAAACGACAGTCGGATGGGCCCTCAGGAATCCTGCACCAGCTCAACACAACCCATCAGCAAATTGCAACCTAACCAGAGCATTAGTTCTTCAAACAGCAACAACAAATCTCAGGTATGTTTTATTAACTTATATCAAATGGATAACAATCAGCGCAAACAAAACCTAAAACATCACCAAAGCTATTGCCAGCTGTACACTAAAGGTAAAATCCACAGCATCCAAATATAACATGTCCCATCTTAAAGTGCAGCACGATAAATAATCATTCATAAAAAGTTCATAACCGGTCACCAGCTAAAGAAATTCATCCAGCGGAGATACAGACCCAGTGATGAGTCAAAGTCAAAAATATATCCAAGTGCAGAATGGTGTACACTCCCACCACCAAAGAAGTTCGTGGCCACTCACCTTAACCACATGACCCCCTGAATTAACAGGACAGTCATGAAGAACATTCGCCTATGGGGGGGGGGGGGGGGTCACAATCGTGATGAGACCGGCACTGGTCTGACGCACACCAAATCCTCAGAGGTTATGTAAAGATATGTAAAATCATAATGCAACAAATAGTGCTCTCTATCTAATTTACGTGAAAACATATTTTTTAAGTTACACTTGCAAGCATAGCACTTCACGCAAGTGTATTGTGGAGTGCTCCGTGGTACAAAATGAAGCGATAAGATAGCTGCGGGTGACATCAGAAGGCGTGGCTCCTCCCGCTCCCCGTACATGTTGCGTCCTGGCCCGTCTATTTCCACTGATGCAGTCCCGCCCGGGGTGTAACTCGTACGGGGTGAGGAGCAATGCCTTCTGACATCACCCGTGGCTATCTCATTGCTTCGTTTTGTGTCATTGAGTGCTCCACGGTGCACTTACATGAAGTGCCATGCTTGTAGATTTTTTACGTAAGCTATTGGGCAGAGAGCACTAGTTGTGTTTTATAATTTTACATATCTTGCTGCAAAACCTCTGGGGTTTTAGCAGTTCGGACCAGTGTCGGTCTGATCAAGATTGTGACCCCCCATAGTGGAATGTTCTTAAGGACTGTCCTGTTAACTCAAGGGTCATGTGGTTAAGGTGAGATGCCACAGTTGACTTTGGTGGGAGTGTACACCATTCTGCACTTGGATATATTTTAGGCCAACTTTCTGAATTATCACTGGGTCCGTATCTCTGCTGGATGAATTGCTTTAGCTTGGGACTACTTATGAACTTTTTCCAAATTAATTAATAATTTATTGCGCTGCGCTTTAAGGTTGGACATGTTGAATAAATTGGCAAGAAACATTTTTTTTTCATTAAACTGAAATATTTGTTGTTGAACATAATGTCCTAGTTTAAATGCAATTCTTGGGTCCTTTCCAAATTTAAAGGAAAAAAGTAAATTGCAGTGTACACGTCTTTGGATGTGGTGGCTGCAATAGTTTTTTTTTTTTTTTTTTTTTTTTTTTTCCCTCCACCCGTTAATGCTTCCAATAACCATTTTGTTCTAGGGTGACAACACTCCCTCACAATACCATGTCTATGGAGGAGTTGCCTTATCACTACAACAGGGGTCTCCAAAGTTTTCAGTACTAGAGACACATTGCAGACTGAAAAAAAAATAAGTCAGTTTAATAAATTAAAGTTTAAATGGGTGAATGTTTATTAGCACGATATGACTTGGAATCGTAGAGAAAGAACAGTAGAAAGAGTAAAGCAAATACAGTTGAGCCATTATTAAAGGTGGATCACCCCATCCATCAGGGTCCCACACCTGAAGGGATGGGAACAAAGACTGAGCACATCAGCTGTGAGCCAGAGAAAACCTTGTTATTTACCACATGTGACCTGTAATTTGGAGACCCCTGTTTTAGAACAATAGATATTTAGCACTACAGAACACCCCCCTTCTTTGTACATAATGCTGGAGGGGGGGGGGGGTCATGTAGCTTACAAGACTTCTGCCTGGATCACTTATTTTTTGCACTTACTGAATAGATGGACAAAGCCCTTTTTAATGGTGTATTTCAGATTTGTATTCATAGGAAAACTTTAACTTATTTGTACAGTACAGGACTTGTATTCATAGACCATGGGTTACAGTCCCTTGAAAAAGTATTTATACCACTTAAAATTTTCCATTATTTGTCATGTTGCATCCAAAAACGTTTTTTAGTGAGATTTTATGTGATGGACCAACACAAAGTGGCACAAAATTGTGAAGTGGAAGGAAAATGATAAAATGTTTTTACATTTTTTATTTTTTATTTTTTTACAAATGTGAAAAGTGTGCAATTGCCTTCAGAAATCACCTAATTAGTAAATTAGTCCACCTGTGTAATTTTAAAGCGGAGTTCCACCCATTTAAAAGTCAGCAGCTACAAAGTGTTAATAATAATCAGACACTCACCTGTGTGAAGCCTTGCACCTCTCCGAGGCGCCGGCGCCCAGCTGGTGCTTCACAGCCAGGCCCGCACTGCAAATGAGCGAGCCATGCTGTGAATGGCTGGGCAATCTTCTGGGACCTTTGACGCCTCCCAGAAGATTGCAGGGAGGGGGAGAAGTGATCTTCCTTTGGTGCTGCAGAGCCAGGGGAGGAAGTGGGAGCTGGGTGCCCGTAAAAAAAAAAAAAAAGGGGGTACCTGCTCCTCCCCCAAAAAAATTGCATGCCAAATGTGGATTGTCAGGGGTCACCATTTTTTGGTGGTACTCCGCTTTAACCTCCGTATAAATACAGTTGTTCTGTAAAGCCCTCAGTGGTTTGCTAGAGAACCTTTTTGTGAACAAACCACATCATGAAGGCCAAGGAACACACCAGACAGGTCAGAGATAAAGCTGTGGAGACGTTTAAAGCAGGGTTAGGTTATAAAAAAAAATCCCAAGCTTTGACCATCTCATAGAGCACTGTTCAATCCCTCATCTGATAATGGAAAGAGTATAGCACAACTGAAAACCTACCAAGACATGGCCGTCCACCGAAACTGACAGGCCAGGAAAGGAGAGCATTAATCGGAGAAGCAGCCAATAGGCCCATCGTCACTCTGGAGGGGCTGCAGAGATCCACAGCTCAGGTGGGAGAATCTGTCCACAGGACAACTATTAGTCGTGCACTCCACAAATCTGGTCTTTATGGAAGAGTGGCTGAAAGAAAGCCATAAATCCCGTTTGCAGTTTGCTAGGAGCCATGTGAGGAACACGGCAAACATGTGGAAGAAGGTGCTCTGGTCAGATGAGACCAAATTTAACTCTTTGGTGGAAAACTAACTGCACATCACCCTGAACATGCCATCATCAACGTGTAACATTATTTGAGCATGCTTTTATTCAACAGGGACAAGGAAGCTGTTTGCATGCTGTTATGCCGCGTACACACGGTTGGAATTCTCGTCGGAAAAAGCTCTGATGGTTTTCCTATCGGAATTCTGACGGAATTTCACTCCAAACTGTCTTGCCTACACACAGTCACACAAAATTCCGACGGTCAATAACACCACGCCTTAAAAAACATTCCACTGCACTATAAAAGGGAAGTTTAATGCTTCTGACCATGCGTCTAATTGTTTCCGAGCATGCGTCGGAATTTTGCGTGTCTGAATTGCATACACACGATCGGAAAATCGTGTTCTCAATCCAAAGTCCGTTGGAAATTCCGACAGAAAAAGACCGATGGGCATACACACGGTCGGAAAATCCGATGAAAGGCTCCCATCGGACTGTTTCCATCGGAAATTCCGACCGTGTGTACGCAGCATTAGTCTGCAAAAGCCTTGAGACTGGGGCGGAGGTTCACCTTCCAGCAGGACAACGACTCTAAACATACAGCCAGAGCTACTATGGAATGGTTTAGATAAAAGCATATTCATAGATGCAGTTCAAAAGAAGGTATTCTTACCTCAGGCAAGGATCAGTTCCATAAGAAAACTGATTCGGCTTATCAAAACAAAGAAAAATCCTTCTTTTCAGCTTTGCATGAAGTTGTTAGGAAAGATGGTGGCCTCCTTCAAGGCTGTTCCTTATGCACAGTTTCATTCAAGACTGCTGCAAAACAGTATTCTGTCAACTTGGAACAAGAAGGTCCAGGCTTTGGACTTTCCAATGCACTTCTCCCCCGAGGTGTGTCAGAGCCTCAATTGGTGGTTGATATCCAGCAACCTTCAACAGGGTAGATACTTTCTACCAGTATCCTGGAAAGTGGTAACATCGGATGCCAGCCTTCTAGGCTGGGGAGCAGTCCTGGAAGATGCATCTGTCCAAGGAAAGTGGTCCAAGTCAGAAAGGACCTTGCCCCCTGTCCATCAATATTCTAGAAATTTGGGCAGTACGTCTGGCCCTAGAGGCCTGGACACTCAAACTACGGAATTGTCCTGTCAGGATTCAATCTGACAATGCCGCGGCGGTGGCCTAGATCAATCACCAGGGGGTCACGAAAAGTCGTGCAGACCAAAAAGGGAAGTAAATAGTGTTCTATCTTGGGCAGAAAGCAACGTTCCTCGCCTATCTGCGCTTTTCATTCCAGGGATAGAAAATTGGCAGGCGGACTACTTGAGTCGCCAACAATTGTTTCCGGGAGAATGGTCCCTCCAGTCTGTCATTTTTCTGTCGATGTCAAAGATAGGGTGTTTTAGACGTGGATCTGTTCGCGTTCAGATTCAACCACAAGGTCGACAACTTTGTGTCAAGGATGAGGGAACTGCTGGCATGTGGAACAGACGCCTTGGTCTTTCCATGGGATCAGTTTTCACTGATCTATGCGTTCCCTCCGGTTCTGCTGCTTCAGCGCCTTCTTCGTAGGATCAAGCAGGAAGGGAAGGAGGTGATTTTGGTGGCCCAGGAGATCTTGGTTTGCCGAGATCATAATGATGGTGGTAGGGGACCCTGCCACTGTGGCCAGATCTTATTGCGCAAGGTACGGTATTCCATCCTACCTTACAAACGCTAAATTTAACAGTTTGGCTATTGAGACCCACATTCTAAAGGACCGTGGGCTGTCACCTTCAGTAGTGTCTACTTTGGTTAATGCAAGGAAGCCGGCCTCCAGAGTCATATACTATAGAGTTTGGAAGGCATGTGTCTCCTGGTGTGAATCCAGGGGTTGGCACCCCAGAAAATGTCATAGGTAGGATCCTTGAATTCCTACAAATGGCATTGGAAATGAAGCTAGCCTTATCAGTATTGTTTCAAGGGCCTCTTGCTTCTCACTCGCTGGTTCGTAGCTTTATTCGGGGTGTAACACGGATTAATCCTCCAGTCAGGACACCCCTGAACCCTTGGGATTTGAATTTAGTCTTGTCGGCTTTACAAAAACAGCCTTTTGAGCCTAAACAGGATATTCCCTTGGTCCTCGACGAGGAAAATAATTTTTTTTGGGTTGCCATATCCTCTGCCAGAAGAGTATCGGAGTTGGCAGCTCTTTCTTGTAAAGAGCCATATTTGATTATTCATAAGGATAAGGTGGTATTACGGCCTTATCCTAGATTCCTACCAAAGGTAGTGACAGGTTTTCATTTAAACCAGGATATTGTCCTACCTTTTTTCCCAGCACTTCGGTCTATGGAAGAGAGGTCTCTACATTCCCTTGATGTAGTGAGAGCGGTCAAAGTCTAAAGGTGACCGCTCAGATTCGCAAAACAGATGTTTTGTTTGTATTGCTAGAAGGTCCTAAAAGAGGACAGGCAGCGTCAAAATCTACTATTTCCAAATGGATTTGTCAAGTGATTGTTCAGGCTTATGGTCTAAAGAGGAAAATTCCTCCTTTTCATGTTAAAGTGCTTTCCACCAGAGCTGTTAGTGCTTCTTGGGCAGTGCATCACCAGGCCTCCATGGCTCAGATCTGCAAGGCCGCAACTTGGTCCTCAGTCCATACATTTACCAGATTCTATCAAATCGATGTAAAAGATCATGAGGCTATCGCCTTTGGGCGCAGTGTACTGCAGGCTGCAGTATAAGTCCTCTAGTCTCTTAATGCCCTACTTATTGTCTCCCTCCCTTCAGTTGGCATTGCTATGGGACATCCCACATAGTAACTACTATGGCTCTGTCCCGTGATGTAAGATAAGAAAATAGGATTTTTATAACGGCTTACCTGTAAAATCCTTTTCTTTGAAGTACATCACGAGAGGTCCCTCCCTTCTTTGGGATACACGTGTATTGCTTGGCTACAAAACTAAGGCACTCCCAGTAGTGGGAGGGGTTATATAGGAGGGCACTTTTTGTCTTAGGGCGTGCCAGTGTCCATCATATAACCTACATAGTAACTACTATGGCTCTGTGTCCCGTGATGTACTTCAAAGAAAAGGATTTTACAGGTAAGCTGTTATAAAAATCCTATTGTTCCCTTTTATTTAAAAACATCTGCTTTGGTACATGAGGGGTTATTAAACGATTGTTTCACAGCCTCCCCACTTATAACCCCCACCTCTTCTGTATAACCTCATCTCTCCTGCCCTTCCCTCCCCATGGGGTGTGTGTGTGTGTGTGTGTGTGTGTGTGTGTGTGTGTGTGTGTGTGTGTGTGTGTGTGTGTGTCCATCCTCCATTACCTCCTTCCCTCTTTCCCTCCCCTCCCCTCTTTCCCTCTCTCCCTTGAGACGTCTTTATCCTCTATTCAATGACTCCCGTATCTTGACTTGTTTAACTGTGATATGGTTTATTGGCAAAACTTTGGGATGTTGAATTATACTATGTATGCTGTATTAATCTAAAATGAATGCACCACTGCTGTTTTCTTGGTTTGGAAACTTAAACCCTGTTAAAAATAAAGGGGGTGAGGATTGCAGTGTGAAGGGGAGGTTCTAGAAATGGGGTGAGGACAGGAATGGGGGGGGGGGGGGGGGTGATATGAAGGGAGGCTGGGAACTGCATTTTGAAGTAGGGGGTGATATAAAGGAGGGCTGAGGGATGGTGTGCAGGGGCACTGAGAACACAGATGTAATAAAAGGATTGTGATATAAAAGATCTGAGGCTAAGGTCACATCATTATGTTCTGCGTGTAGGCGGCCCATTTATTTCTGTGCACTGTCTTTTACGCAGAAATGCAGTGAAAGAAGTCCCTGATCCCATTTATCAATTATTTGGCAGATTTATTGTTTCGATTAGTCAGATAAAAATCTCAAAGTGTGGTGTATAATTTAGTTAATATGTAAAGTTAAAAAACTATTTATTCTGGAATATCTTCATGCAGTAGTAAATATAAAGAACCAGCCATATGGTTAGGGAACAAAATATCTAATCCACTCTGAGAGTAACAGAAGAGATGGATATATACAGTATCTCACAAAAGTGAGTACACCCTTCACATTTTTGTAAATATTTTTTTATATCTTTTCATGTGACAACACTGAAGAAGAAATGAGACTTTGCTACAATGTAAAGTAGTGAGTGTACAGCTTGTATAACAGTGTAAATTTGCAGTCCCCTTAAAATAACTCAACACACTAAAAATCACTTCCACCCAATGGTCTTAAAGGGGAATTTTTTTTATTGCAGTTTAGTGTAAATGTTAGATCTGAGGTCTTTTTGACTATTACATTCCTTGTAATAGTAATAAGTGACCCAAAATTCAATTTTTTTTTTTTTAAAAGGACAGTGTCCAAATAAAAAATGTAAAGTAAAATGAGAGAAAAAAATGTAAGCGTCCCATCCTCCCGAGCTTGCATGCAGAAGCAAACGCATACGTAATTTAAGTCCACATATGAAAACTGTGTTCAAACTAGGGCTGAAACAACCAATCGATTAATCGATTTATTAAATTAATCTTTTTACTATTTTCATAATCGATTAATCGGACAGTAACATGGGGTTAAAAACTAAAAAACTAAAATGAGCCCTTTATAGTACAAAAAGAGCAAATAATCGCTACTGTAAATATTACTTTCACAGTTCTACAGTAGGGATTATCTGCTTTTTTTTATTTTTTTCGTACTATAAAGGGCTAATTTTAGTTTTTTTTTATTTATTTTTTTAACCCCCCATTATGTTACTAAACGTCTCCAGGCCTGGTTCACATGCTTTTTGCATAAACGCACTACAGTTCATTTACATGGCTTACTATGGGACACATTCACATCTATGCTTTTTTCAGCCGCTGCCGTTTGGAAAGGGTCAGGGACTTTTTTTTTTTTATTATCAATATACTTCAATGGAGAAGCTGCAGAAAAGCATGTAATTTGTTTTTGCAGCAATCTGAGTGGATTAAATATTTTGCTCCCTAACCATATAGTTGGTTATTTATATTTACCACTGCATAGAGATATTTAAGAATAAATTGCCTTTTTTTTTTTTTTAAAAAAACTTTACATATTAACTAAATTATACACTTTTTTTTTTTTTTTTTTTTTTTAAAGGTTATTAACCGATTATTCGAAACAATCGGCCAACTAATCGATTATGAAAATAATCGTTAGTTGCAGCCCTAGTTCAAACCACACATGTAAGGTATCGCCACGAGCAATAGTTCTAGCACTAGACCTCCTGTGTAACTCAAAACCGCTAAGCTGTAGAAATTTAACGTTCCCTACGGCAATTTTTAAGTGCAAAAGTTTGTTGCCATTCCACGGGCGGGTGCAAATTTGACGTGTGACATGTTGGGTATAAATTTACTCGATGTAACATTATCTTTTACAATATAAAAAAAAAAAAAAATAATAAATTGGGCAATTTTTACTGTTTTATTTTGTAATTCAAAAGTGTATTTTTTACCCAAAAATTGCGGTTGTAAGACCGCTGCGCAAATATGATGTGACAAAGTATTGCAACGACCACTATTTTATTCTCTGGGGTGTTGGGGGGGGACGTGTATGTATTTTCATTCATTCATTCATTCATTCATTCATACATACATACATACATACATACATACATACATACATACATACATACATACATACATAAACATTATTACGTTTGGGGGTTCTAAGTAATTTTCTAGCAAAAACAAATGATTTTAACATGCAAACACTGAGTCTGAAAAATAGGCCCAGGTCCTTAAGTGATTAACCGCTTTCCAACCTGCTTACGCCGATATACGTTGGCAGAATGGCACAGGTGCGCAAAACCATGTACCCGCACGTCACTCCGTTATCAGCGGCTAGCTAGGGTCCCGCGGACTCAATGTCCGCCGGTGGCACAGAAGCAGAACGGGGAGATGCTTATGTAAACAAGGCATTTCCCTGTTCTGCCTAGCAACAAGACAGGGATTTACTGCTCCCAGTGATCGGGAACACACTTAACACCTTGATCACCCTAGTGTTTAACCCCTTCCCTGCCAGTGACATTTACACAGTAATCGATGCGTTTTTATAGCGCTGATTGCTGTATAAATATCAATGGTCCCAAAATAGTGTCAGGAGTGTCCGATCTGTTCGCCGCAATGTCGCAGTCATGATTAAAATTGCTGATCCCTGCCATTACTAATAATAAAAAAAAAAAAAATTTAGAATAAAAATGCCATAAATCTATCCCTATTTTGTAGACGTGATAATTTTTGCGCAAACCAATCCATATACGCTGCCTACCATATTTTTTTTACCAAAAATATGTAGAATACACATTGGCCTAAACTGAGGAAGAGAGTGTTTTGTTTTTTTGTATGTTTTTTTTTTTTTTTTTTTGGGATATTTATTATAGCAAATGTGTGTTTTTTTTTTATTTTATTTTTTTTAATTGTATGCTCTTTTTGTTTATAGAGCAAAAAATAAAAGGTGATCAAATACAACCAAAAGAAAGCTCTTTGTGTGGGGGGACATCAATTTTGTTTGGGTACAATGGCGCACGACCGCGCAATTGTCAGTTAAAGCGACGTAGTGCTGTATCGCAAAGGGCTTTGTCAGCAACGGAGTAAATCCTCCCGGGGCTGAAGTGGTTAAAGAAGAAAATGTAACCACTTAACGACCGGGCCTTTTTCTCCCTTGGTGTTTACAAGTTAAAATCATTTTCTTTTGCAAGAAAATGACTTAACCCCCAAACGTGCAGCAGTCTTGCAAGCACACTTTTTTTGGGGGAAAAAAATACACTTTCTTAAATAAGACAACAGTAAAAATGTTTTTTTTTATTTTTACACTAAAATGCAATTTAAAAAAAAAAGTAGTTTGCGTGTCTTGTATGATGTAATTTATGTATTGCACAATAAACTTTGTTACTTTTATACTATAACACTGCCTGACACCCATTTAAAGTCCCACCCTTTGAGGAACCTGTTTTTTTTTTTTTTTTTTTTTTTTTTTTTTTTAAAGCACCAGTACTGGGTCTTTTAGGGGCCCAAAGGGATCCTGGTGCTCAGGTATCTGGACGACCTCCTGCTCAGAGATAACTTATTACAGGCTCTAGAACAGAGTGTAATATGCACAATGCGGTATCTGAAAAGCTTAGGCTGGATCATAAAAACCGAAAAGTCAGCCTTGAAACCAGCTTAAAGTCTAAAGTATTTAGGTCTGATCCTAGATACGGTTCAAGCAAGAGTATTCTTGCCACCTGTAAAAATCTGTGCCCTGAAGGTTCAGGTGCATCAGATATGGGGCACCAGACGACCCTCCATTTAGCTCTGTATGAGTCTTCTAGGGAGAATGGTATCCTCCTTCGAAGCAGTGCCATATGCCTAGTTCCATTCCAGGCATCTTGTTGGCTTGGAACAGAAGAGGATTATCCAGTGTGCTCATCTCCTCAGGCACGCGTAAGCCTAAACTAGTGGTTGCGAGAGCAGAATGTGCGAAAGGAAAAATCTTTTCTCCTGGTAACTTGGAGAGTACTGATTACAGATGCCAGTCTTTCAGGTTGGGGTGTGACTCTAGAAGGGCTCACAGCTCAGGGGAAATGGGCAGGATCTGTTCCTGACCATCAACGTCCTGGAATTACGGGCAGTGCGTCTGGCCCTATGGTCCTGGATGTGGAGCTTCAGGACTACCCTATCAGGGTTCAGTCCGACAGTGCCATTGCAGTGGCCTATATAAACCACCAAGGCGGTACCAGGAGTCGTTCAGCTCTAAAGGAGGTCGACCACATACAGTGCCTTGCAAAAGTATACACCTTCCTTGGCATTTTTTGTGTTTTGTTGCCTCACAACCTGGAATTAACATGGATTGTTTGAGGGTTTGCATCATTTAATTTACAGCACATGCCCAAAACTTTGAAGATTTTTAATTTTTTTTTTATTGTGAAGCAAACAATAAATATGTACATTGACTTTTTGTTATTTTGTCCTAACTATTCACCCCCCTAAAGTCAATATTTTGTAGAGCCACCTGTTGCAGCTATCACAGCTCCAAGTCTCCGCTTTGGATAAGTCTCTATGAGCTTGCCACATCTTACCACTGAGATTTATTGCCCATTCTTCCTTGCAAAACTGCTCCAGCTCCTTCAAGTTGGATGGTTTGCGCTTATGAACAGCGATTTTTAAGTCTGACCACAGGTTTTCTATTGGATCAAGGTCTGGGCTTTGACTAGGCCATTCCAACACATTTACATGTTTCCCCTTAAACCACTCAAATGTTGCTTTAGCAGTGTGTTTGGGGTAATTGTCCTGCTGGAAGGTGAACCTCCATCCTAGCCTCAAATTGCACACAGAGTGGTACAGGCTTTGCTCAAGACTATCCCTGTATTTGGCGGCATCCATCTTTCCCTCAACTCTGACCAGTTTCTCATTCTCGACTGCTGAAAAACATCCCCACAGCACGATGCTGTCACCACCATGTTTCACTGTGGGGATGGTGTTCTTTGGGTGATGTGTTGGGTTTGCGCCAGACATAGCGTTTTCTTTGGCCAAAAAGTACATTTTTAGTCTCATCAGACCAGAGCACCTTCTTCCATACATTTTGGGAGTCTCGTACGTGCCTTTTTGCAAATTCAAAACATGCCATTTGTTTTTTTTTTGTGAAAGTAATGGCTTTCTTCTGGCCACTCTGCCATAAGCCCAACTCTATGGAGCATACGGCTTATTGTTGTCCTATGTACAGATACTCCAGTCTCTGCTATGGAACTCTGCAGCTCCTCCAGGGTCACCTTAGGTCTTTGTGCTACCTCTCTGATTAATGCCCTCCTTGCCCGGTCCGTGAAGTTTTGGTGTACGGCAGGTTTTTTGGCAGTTTTTCTGTTGTGCCATATTCTTTCCATTTGGTTATGATAGATTTGTTTTTATATTTATTATAGCAAAAAAATAGTTTATTTCAAAATTTTCGTTTTTTTTTTTTTTTGTTTGTTTTATAGCGCAAAAAATAAAAACCGCAGAGGTGATCAAATGCCACCAAAAAGCTCTATTTGTGGGAAAAAAGATCCCAAATTTTTGTTTTGGGAGCCACATCGCACGACCGCACAATTGTCAGTTAAAGCGACGCAGTGCCGTATCGCAGAAAGTGCTCTGGTCTTTGGCCAGCAAAATGGTCCGGGGCTTAAGTGGTCAAGGGGGTAGAACCTTCTGGGGCTGAAGTGGTTAACTGATTGCACAACCATGCATCACTGTACAATAATTTGTAAAAAAAAAATTCCCCCACAAATGGATTTCTTTTGGTGGTATATCACCATTGCTGTTTGTTTTTGCACTATAAACAAAAGACCTACAATTTTGAAGAAAACGCAATATATTTAACTTTCTACTGTAAAACCTATCCAATAAAAAATAAAAAAAATCTAATTTCTTTATTATTGTAGGCCAATATGTATTCTGCTTACTGGTAAACAAAAATTCCCAATAAGGATATATTGATTTCCACAAAAGTTAGTGTCTACAAACTACTGTGTGTGTGTGTGTGTGTGTATATGTATATGACATTTTTTTATCCTAGTAATGGCGGCGATCAGTGACTTATAGCGGACTGTGATACTGCAGCTGACAATCGGACACTGATACTTTTGACACTTTGTGGGAACCAGTGACACCAATACAGTGATGGGTGCTAAATTTATGCACAGTCACTGTACTAATGACACTGTCTGGAAAGGGGTTAACAGGGCGATGAGAGGGTTACCTGTGTGTCTAGCCAGTGTTTTTGTGTAAACTGTATGCTGCTTTTATTAAGGGAAGTGATGGATTTTATTCCCTGCTTTGCAGAGACACAAAATCCCTCACTTTCCCCCCTTTCAGGACAGAGCTTTACCTTGTTTACATAGGCAAAGCTCAGTTCTGTGTCTCTGCCCAACGATCGGTGGGTGCCGGCAGACATCCTTTGACCGGCACCCGCAGATAGGCTTCTGCTGTGACGCGCCCCCTAGACAGAAGTGCTGAATCATGTATATGCAGTCATAGCCAAAACTATTAGCATACCTGTCAGTTAATGCACCACTTCACTCAAGACATTTTTGCAATTACAAATGTTTAGGCATTCTCATGTTTGTATTGGAATGACACAAAAAAGGTGGAGAAAGGAAAATCCAAAACTCGAAAAACCAGAAATGGATTGGACAAAATTGTTGGCACCCTTTAAAAATTGTAAGAATTGCATTCCAAACTTGTGATGCTCCTGTTGTTTGTAATTAAACTCACCTGTATCAATGCTGATAATCTAGAAATCAAATCGGCAACCAATTAAAATGGTTAAACATGTACTCAACTTTTCTGTTGTGTCTGTGTGCCACACTGAGCAAGGAGAAGAGGGCAGCACAGAATTGTCCTGAGGATTTGAGAACAAAAATGGTGTTCAAGCATGGACCATTTCAAGGTTTCAAGTTAATCTCCAGAGATCTTAATGTTCCTGTGTCCACTGTGCGCGACATTGTCAAGAAGTTTACCGCCCATGGCACTGTAACTAATCTCCCTGGACGAAAGAAAAATTGATCAAAGATTGTAACAAAGGATTTTTTGAGTGGTGGATAAAGAACCTGTAACAACTTCCAGACAAATTTAAGCTGACCTTGAGGCGAGCAGGCTACAACTTTCAGCTTGCGCTATACGTTGCCATCTAAAGGAAAAGGGATGCTACTGTAGCAGACCCAGGAGGACCCCACTGCTAGCACAAACATAAAAAAAGCCATATTGGTGTTTTATCCAAACAGCCTGAGGAAGCCAAAATCCTTTTGGGAAAATTTGCTGTGGACAGACAAAACAAAACGGCTTTTTGGTAAAGCCCATCATTCTACTGTTTTCAGAAAAAGAAATGAAACCTTTAACCAATTAAGCCCCGGACCAATTTGCAGCCAAAGGACCAGGCCCCTTTTTTGCGATTCGGCACTGCGTCGTTTTAACTCACAATTGCGCGGTTGTGCGATGTGGCTCCCAAACAAAATTGGCGTCCTTTTTTTGCCCACAAATAGAGCTTTCTTTTGATGGTATTTATTTTTTGCGCTATAAACAAAAATAGAGCGCCAATTTTGAAAAAAATGCCTTATTTTTTGCTATAATAAATATCCCCAAAAAATATATAAACATTTTTTTTCCTCAGTTTAGGCCGATACGTATTCTACATATTTTTGGTAAAAAAAAAATCACAATTAGCGATTGATTGCTTTGCACAAAAGTTATAGCGTTTACAAAATAGGGGATATTTTTATAGCATTTTTATTTTTTATTTTTTTTACTAGTAATGGCGGCGATCATCGATTTATTTTTTTTTTTTTTTTATTATTTTTTTTTTTTATTGTGACTGCGACATTATGGCGGATACATCGGACATTTTTGACACATTTTTGGGACCATTGTCATTTATACAGAAATCAGTGCTATTTAAATGCACTGATTCCTATGTAAATGACAATGGCGGTGAAGGAGTTAACCACTAGGGGGCGGGGAGGAGTTAGTGTGTGTGTGTGTGTGTGTGTGTGTGTGTTTTTTTTTTTTTTACAGTAGGGGCGTGGCTTTACGTCTGACGTCACTGATCGGCTTTCCTGATGACCGAGAATGGCCGATCAGTGACAGGCAGTGTAGGAAGCGCGGGGAGAGGTTTGTTTACACAGACCTCTCCCGTTCTTCAGCTCTGTGACCCGATCACGGGACACCAGCGGCGATTGGGTCCGCTGGTCCCACAGTCACGAAGCTCCCGACCGAGTCGCGAGCGCGACGCCGGCTGGGCTCTTAAAGGACCACGTACAGGTACGTAGTTTTGCCCAGCCGTGCCATTCTGCCGACGTATATGTGCAGGAGGCGGCCGGGAAGCGGTTAAAGAATACAGTCAAACCTAGTGGAGGTTCACTGATGTTTTGGGTGCAGTGTAGTGTCCAGTGTCACAAAGTTGGTTCTCCATCAGAGGTCATGGGTCTTAAAGCAGGACAATGACCCAAAGCACATGTCAAAAAGCACCCATATACAGGGGGTCACCAATTGTGCAAGTGCTCCCACTTAAAAAGATGAGGCCTGTAATTGTCGTCATCATAGGTATACCTCAACTATGAGACAAAATGTGGAAACAAATCCAAACAATCACATTGTCAGATTTTTTATTTTTTTTTGAAAGAATTTATTTGCAAATTATGGTGGAAAAAAGGTATTTGGTCACCTACAAACAAGCAAGATTTCTGTCTCTAAGGCCCCTTTCACACTGGAGCGGGGAACCGCGGTGACGGTAAAGCAGCGCTATATTTAGTGCTGCTTTACCGCCGTTTTAACCGCAGTATTCGGCCGCTCGCGGTGCGGTTTTACCCCCCGCGAGCGGCCGAAAAAGGGTTAAACACCCCCGCAGAGTGGCGCTTTGCCGCAGTTTTACCGCAGTTTCCCATTCAAATCAATGGGAAGGAGCGGTATAGGAGCGGTGAACACACCGCTCCTATACCGCTCCAAAGATGCTGCTAGCAGGACTTTTTTTGCCGTCCTGCTAGCGCACCGCTCCAGTGTGAAAGCCCGCCGGCTTTCACACTGGAGTTAAAGGGGCCGGATTTTTTCAGGCGGTGAACAGGCGCTATTTTTAGCGCTGTACCACATGAAAAACGCCCCGGTGTGAAAGGGGCCTAACAGACCTGCATTTTCTTCTTTTAAGAGGCTCCTCTGTCCTCCTACTCATTACCTTTATTAATGGCACCTGTTTGAACTTGTTATCAGTATAAAAGACACCTGTCCACAACCTCAAACAGTCACACTCCAAACTCCACTATGGTGAAGACCAAAGAGCTGTCGAAGGACACCAAAAACAAAATTTCTAGACCTGCACCAGGCTGGCAAGACTGAATCTGCAACAGGCAAGCAGCTTGGTGTGAAGAAATCAACTGTAGGAGCAATAATTAGAAAATGGAAGACCCCTGATCTCCCTCGATCTGAGGCTCCATGCAAGATCTCATCACGTGGGGTCAAAATGATCACATGAAAATGGTGAGCAAAAATCCCAGAACCACAGGAGGGGACCACCTAGTGAATGACCTGCAGAGAGCTGGGACCAACGTAACAAAGGCTACCATCAGTAACACTACGCAGCCAGAGACTCAGATCCTGTAGTGCTGGATGTGTCCCCCTGCTTAAGCCAGTACATGTCTGGGCCTGTCTGAGGTTTGCTAGAGAGCATTTGGATGATCCACAATAGGATTGGGAGAATGTCAGATGAAACCAAAGTAGAACTGTTTGGTAGAAACACAACTCGTTGTGTTTTGAGGAGAGAGAACGCTGAGTTGCAACCAAAGAACACCATACCTACTGTGAAGCATGGGGGTGGCAACATCATGCTTTAGGGCAGTTTCTCTGCAAAGGCAACAGGACGACTGATCCGTGTACATGAAAGAATGAATGGAGCTATGCATCGTGAGATTTGGAGTGCAAACCTCCCATCAGCAAGGGCATTGAAAATGAAACGTGGCTGGGTCTTTCAGCATGACAATGATCCCACACACACCGCCCGGGCGACGGAGTGGCTTTGTAGGAAGCATTTCAAGGTCCTGGAGTGGCCTAGCCAGTCTCCAGATCTCAACCCCATAGAAAACCTTTGGAGGGAGTTGAAAGTCCATGTTGCCCAGCGACAGCCCCAAAACATCACTGCTCTAAAGGAGATCTGCATGGAGGAATGGGCCAACATACCAGCAACTGTGTGTGACAACCTTGTGAAGACTTACAGAAAACGTTTGACCTCTGTCATTGCCAACAAAGGATATATAACAAAGTATTGAGATGAACTTTTGATATTGACAAAATACTCATTTTCCACCATAATTTGCAAATAAATGCTTTCAAAAATCAGACAATGTGATTGTCTGAATTTGTTTCCACTATTTGTCCCTCATAGTTGAGGTATACCCATGATGACAATTACAGGCCTCTCATCTTTTTAAGTGGGAGAACTTGCAGAATTGGTGGCTGACTAAATACTTTTTTGCCCCACTGTATGGTTTAAGACAAAGCGCTGGAGAGTACTGAGCTGGCCAGCAATGAGTCAAGATTTAAATCCCATAGAGCACTTGTGGAGAGATCTCAAAACAGCAGTTGGGAATAGGGACCCTTTCAATCTGAGCGACCCAGAGCAGTTGGCGAAAGAGTGGTCCAAAATTTCAGTAGAGAGGTGTAAAATGCATTGATGGTTATATTAACCACTTAAGCCCCGGACCAATTTGCAGCCAAATGACCAGGCCCCTTTTTGCGATTCAGCACGGTCGCTTAACTGACGATTGCGGGGTCATGCGACCTGGCTCCCAAACAAAGTTGGCATTTTTTTCCCCACAAATAGAGCTTTTTTTTTGGTGGTATTTGATCACCTCTGCGTTTATTTTTTTGTGCTATAAGCAAAAATAGACAATTTAAAAAAAATGCAATATTTATTTATTTCTATAATAAATATCCCCCAAAAATATATAAAAAAATATTTTTTTCCTCAGTTTAGGCCGATACGTATTCTTCTACTTATTTTTGGTAAAAAAAAAAATCGCAATTAGCGATCATCGATTGGTTTGCACAAAAGTTATAGCGTTTACAAAATAGGGGATAGTTTTATAGCATTTTTTTTTTTTTTTTTTATATACTAGTAATGGTGGCGATAAGCGATTTTTGGGACCATTGTCATTTATACTGCAATCAGTGCTATTTAAATACACTGATTCCTGTGTAAATGACACTGGCAGTGAAGGAGTTAACCCCTCCCCGCCCCCTAGTGGTTAAGTGAGCCCTGTGTGTTTTCTTACTGTAGGGGGGTATGGCTTGGCATGTGACGTCACTGATCGTCTTTCCCTATGACAGGGAACAGACGATCAGTGACAGTCACTAGGAAGCACAGGAAGATGTTTGTTGACGTTCTTCAGCTCTGTGACCCGATCGGGTCTGCTGGTCCCGCGGCCGTGGAGCTCAGGATCGGGTCGCGAGCGTGACCCACGGCTGGGCTCTTAAAGGACAATGTACCTGTACGTTGATGTGCCCAGCCATGCCATTTTGCCGACGTATATGTGCAGGAGGCAGTCCTTAAGCAGTTAAGCAATCGCTTTCAGTTATTTTTCCCAAGGGGTGTGCTACCAAATATTATATTGAGGGTGCCAATAATTTTGTTCAGTCCATTTTTGCAGTTTTGCGTGGAATATGTCAGATTTGGCTTTTTTTTGTTTCCTACCAATGCAAACAAAAACACGAATGCCTAAACATTTGTAATTGTAACAATTTTCTGGGCAAAGTGGTGAATTATGTGACAAATGCAGGGGTGCCAATATTTCTGGCCATGACTGTTTAAGTGTTTCTGCACAGAACAGCCGTCCTGTAGCAATATATTTGCTATGTGGTGGTCAGTAAGTGGTTAAAAAAAAGGCACCCTGGTCTTCCTGCACACACATGCAAAGGCAAATGCACTTGTATGTAAACAGATTGTGCTTTTTGTGAGCTATTGCTTCAAAGCTGAGTGAGAACAATAATTCTAGGGCCATCATTCTCTAACCTTCAATGTCTTTCAAAAGTGTTGCTTATGAACACAAAAGTGCTCAGCTCTGACTGTTTCCAGGTTCAGAGCTGTCAAAATCTCAGCTAATATGCCAGACACAGAGCTGATCAAGCACAGTCCAGTGTTTGATCTGCTGCAGGGGGCTCGCTAAGAGTGTAATGGATCCCTGCTATCCATAAAGAGCACCGTGCTATCGCATAGTGGGCTTGATAACCCCCTTGTGATGGCAAAGGGGTGGTGTTGTAATTTTCCAGGCACAGTGCTGATTTTAAAGTGGTTGTACAACCACTTTTACCTACAGGTAAGCCTATAAATAAGGCTTACTTGTAGGTGCTGGAAATATCTCCTAAACCTCCACAGTTTAGGAGATATTTACAATTAGGCTGTGCGCCGATGTCTACGGCGCATGTGCACTTTAGAAAGGTCAGATTGTATCATTTCTAAAGGGGTCATGCCGTGACTGGCGACTCCGGACAGTCATAGAGCCGGAGTTCGCAGCCCCGGAAGGAAGTGGGGTGAAGATGGACACTCGCTGCTAGTGGGCACAGCGGTGACATTGCAGACTTCGGTTTCAGGTAAGTGACACATAATGGACTACTGTGCGATGCTTAGTAGCCCATTATGCTTTACCTTTGCAGGGAAATAAAGGAAGTAAATCCCATTATGGTTTACTTCTCTTCAACGCATGGAAATTTTTTTAAATTTTTTTTTATTTATTTTTTTGAGGTGTTCTATCTTTACTCTGATTTTGCTTTCCGCATATTTGTTCCTCATCTGTGACTCGGAGGTTTTGAAGCCATAGACACCCAGGCATTCTTGGTAGCCACAGAGAGCCGGGCATTCTTGGTAGCCCAGCAGTGGCAGCTTTCATATTTTATACAGATTTTATACAGATTTTTTACTGAATTACAAATATATCTTAAACCAGTTGGCATTATGTAAAGTTTTGCCTGCTAGATGGATCAACTCGGGTAATGGGATAACACCCACAGATAAAATGCCCGCTAAAGGACATATATATTTTTGTCCAGTTATGAGATTTACACAGCCCTGCCACACAGCTCAGTCCTGTCTGGCAAGAAACTAGACTGGATTTTTCATTGCTGCAGTTGTGCATTTCAGATCTTGGAAGGAAAAGTAGCACATTGATGAGCTGCTTTCTCTGTTGTATTGCTTTCTACTATCAGCATTTGCACTGCAGCACAGCGGATTGACATCTTGAGCTTCTTCTCCCTCAGTCTGAGCTCTTTCATGTGTTAGTATGTTTAAATCACTGCGTAATGAAATTTACTTTCTAGTCTGATCACATTAAAGATGATAAACCTTGTTATGGTTTAATTGAGCCGCAACTAAACAATCTATTTTCCATTTCTTTTTCAGCATGGCACTACTAGACTTTTCCGTTCCACCTCGTCCAGCAAAAGTTTCCAGACACCACCACACACAAGCCAAGGCACATCTGTGCCAAGCCGGCACATACAAAGCGGCAAAGCACAGCACCAGCACTACCACAGCAAGAAACGCAAGCACAAGCGAGAAACAGACCTGTGCAGATAGCTCCTGTGGCCGGACTTAAAACTTTAATGTGCCGCAACAGAATTAAAGATCAACAAACTTGTTCATATTCCTCCCAGAAGCTTATAAACATTTAAACTGACTTGTTTCCTTTTATTTTGTTTATTTTTTTCCAGCTAGCCACGAAAATGGATCATGAAGTTTTCCAACACGAAAAAAAAAAAAATCTCAAAAAGAAAACAAAATCTTAAAAAAAGATAAAAATGGCTGCTCATTTGATAAAATACATGGAGGATCTAAAAAAAATATTTGCACTTCTTGGCACCATGGTGCTGAATTCTATGACTGAAATCAAGGGTTTTGGGTAGAAATGTAGAAAAAAAATAACAAAAACATAAAAAACAAACTATTTCGAAAGGGGTGCAATTTGCAAAACACCTCATTTCTGGGAACTTTATTCCTGCATGTTTTTTTTTTTAATTATTTTCAATATTGTACTGTTTTATTGTACATACAACAGTATCTGATATTGCACTTTTGTATCAGTGCATTTGCTTTTTACATAAAACTTATAAAGAAAATTGGACTGGTTTGGGGTGATCTCTCCATGTCTACGTGTTTATAACTTGCATTGTGATTAAGTTGATTCTGGACCCCCCCAAATGTATTGCCCTGTGGTTTCCTTGTTCATTTATCATTAATTTATTAACTTTTAGGCTTAAAATGGCAAATCGCTTAAAGGCAGATGCCCACTGACAGGCGATTAGGCACATATGCACCTCTCCAGACTTGGGATCAGTTTTCATTGGTTGATTAGTAGCTTTTGATCCAGACTGTTAAATGCAGCTTGTGTTTATCATACTATTCATCCCATATGATGTTTCTAGCGATTAAGTTGTATCCAGTGAAAGCATGATGGAGTGATACACCGCAGGTGGCTATAAAACAGTTACCCACCTTCAAGGCTTTTTGGAATTTATCTCGCAGTGGTCATCAACCCTGTCCTCAGGGCCCACAAACGGGCCAGGTTTGCAAGATAACTGAAATACATCACAGGTGATATAATTTGCTGCTCAGTGCTTGCAGACTTCTAGTCTCCCCAAGGTAATACATAAAACCTGGCCTGTTAGTGGTCCTGAGGACAGGGTTGATGACCACTGCTATATAGTATTGCAGAGTCATTACATTTCACAATGGCTGTGGTATTTTAATGATGCCTCTCACCCATGAAAACTTTGTTTGGTTTATGCAGTAAATCCTTTTTTTTAAGCTTTCTTCAACCACCTACAAATTAAAAAAGAAAGTACAACTTTTGAAACATTTCCCATGTGTAGAGTGAATGTGTCTTCAGCTAACAGCTCTGCATTTTCAGTGTTCGAAAAACTGCTGTTACAGCAAGCAACTTCCCACTTGTGCAGTTCATTTTTCTTACTCCCATCCCACAATCAGATTGTTTAGCTACTCAAACTAAACACAAGGACATCTAACTGCATGTAGGAATAGATGTTTAATTTTTTTATTCTGGCATGAAATATTGTTTAAGACATACCAGGCCAACCCTACATTCACACTAAAGCTCAATTAGATAAGGTTATATTTTCCTCATTAGTAGATACTAGTAGTCTAAAATGCTATCCAAAGCACTAAATTAAACTTTCCAGCATTGAAAAGTTAACCTGATGCAAAAGTATAATAACAATAATGGGAGCTGCCATTTCTGACTTGTTTTTTGAAGATGAACACTCTAGGGCTGTCATTTTTTATTCTGCATTTTGATATCAAATCTTAGTCTCTGTTTCAGGGATTGTAAGAATGACCTGAAGCCACAGCACTGAAAGATGGGAAACATGGCCCTCGGAGGGTTCTATTGCAGGGACCTAGCTTTGTCAGGTTTTTACAGGCTTCATAGGGTTATGTTAAATTTAAGCTACAGACTTGTATTTTAGGTTGGGCTTAAGAGGTTACTTTCTTTGTGTGAAAGGATTAAAGCAAAATTAAACTCTACTATATTTGTATTATATGCTCTGCATACTTGCACATCAGTTTACCTGCCAAAGTTCCACATTTCAGCCAAAGAACAGCAACAATGTCCCATGTCTCTGTCCCTACTGCTGATATATTTGCCTAGTTGCCTTCTGGGTTCGGCATCTTCAACCATCCTAAATGGCTGGCCCAGGATAGCATAACTTCTGATGCATATCCTGGCTCCCAGCAGCCACAGGATCGCGTGGCTTTCTGTACATTCACAAAAGCTTTGTTGAAAGATGGGTAAGATTTGTGCTTGCCATCAAAGTTTTTATTTTTGTTTTTTTAAACAGAAGTTCAATTCCACATGAAGGTGTTACCTTGGTATTAGGTTAAGATTGCGGAGAGGGGGGGCGGGCATTGTGTTAAGGTTTACCTTTTTAGGGTTAGATCAGGGGTAATTCTGCTTTTGAACCAGCAGGTGTTGCTTTAGGCTTCTTTTACGATTTGGTTGGACTGTTTGTTTTATTTTTTATTTTTTTTAAATTGATGGCTTATTCTGAAAAGGTAAATAAGTCCATGGCAAATTTTTAGGTCTTTGGGAATGTAACTTTATTATTTTATTGTCAAAAACAGTTGTATTATGTGGCCTAATGATTCAGTGACAGTATGCTTGTAGGCTGGTGGATCACCATTTAAAGAAGACTAATTTACCAAACAAGTCGGCAATGCTGTCCCAATATTTCTATTGTCAGGTTTTCTTTAACAGTTCTTTGTTGGTATGATACAATGATGCAGTTTTCTCCTTTATGGTAGCTTTGTAGAACATGAAGGATAGGTAGAAAGGCATACCAAATGATGTAATTGTTCTATTCTGTAATCCCATTGAATACATTTGTCAGACAAGGAGAGCACTAAGCAGTGTACAACAGATTACCATTAAACATAGCTCCCAAAATTAAAACCTAAGAAGATCATATTAAAACAGAATTTTACCATTTTGTGGGACCCATTTTAAATTAGGCATGTGCAGTGGTGTGTATCATATTACCTGCAGGCGTCTGCTAAAAATCATCCATGCGGTGTGTTCCTCACAGGTACTGGATATTGCCTTGAGTGGCTGTCCTCCGGTGCTTTAAAAGATGATGGCAGTTGCACTGCCCATATGCCCTTTCCGTCACTCATATTGCTTGTATTACTACACTCCCACAATGCATGTGCAGAGGAGATCCTGTCGTTCAGCTGCTGTGATGCATTGAGTAAGCGTAGTAATGTGTTCTGTGAATGGTGGAGAAGGCAGAAAAGGAGGCTGGTGGTGCAACTTTTTATCATAGCTGCAATTGCTGTTAACTTTCACAGCACCAGAAAACAGCCATACATACAAACACTAAGCTTGAAACTGGGGTACTCACTGTCTGAAAATTGTCCGCTTCGGCAGGAACCAGCTAACTTTCTGTCAGTGTGTACAGTAGTCTGACAAGAGACATCCTGGAAAACCAGCATTCAATCAAAGCTCACAGCTGATCAGTATTTTCTATATGGGGGGGGGGGGGGGGGGTCCCTCTGTCAGAATACAATAGCACAGCTTGTGTTGGTACAGTGATCTGTCATTTTTTTTTTTTCTTGAACAAATAACTTGCAGTGTGTACCAGGCTTTAGCTTAAGACTGTGTATCACAGGAACTTCTATAACTGTTAAATATGTGTTTACTAAGTGCAAATGTTTTTAATTGTTTGTGAGATCAATCACTGTTACTGCAATAAGTAATTCTGTTGTGTCCCTTTTAGCGTTCACTTGAATTATTCATGATTATTTGGCCTTTTAAAGGAGGGTAACACTAATCTAGGGTTGGTTTTCTAAAGTCAGTTTTGTCATGTAACGCTTTCCTAGAAATGCAAAAATCAATGAGACGGGGCTTCTTTCCTAGTGCGCTGAACCTTAGTCGAGTGACAGAAAACAGACAACACAAAAACACACTGATTTAAGCACGGTACACATGGGCTGAAAACTGGTAGGTTCAGCAGAAACCGGCTGACGTTTGGTCCATGTGTACAGGTTCTACAGAATCCGGTCCAAAAACTGGCTTCTGTTGAATGGTAATGCTGGAAATTCAGCATTTGATCTGTGCTCACAGCCAATGGCTGATCAGTGTATTCTGGCGGCAGGTGCCAAGTTGCCCTGTCAGAATACAATGTCTGCGTTGATGCAGCGATATGTCTTCTTTTTTTTTTTTTTTTTTTTTTTTTTTTTAACGTTCAACCTTCTGCTTGAACTAAACTGTGTACACTCAGCTTTACTCTTTACTGGTCATCTTTCAATACGCTGTTATTCATCAGTGTTCATTCCTAAATTGCTATATTACCAAGGAAGTTAATCTATGAAATGGCTACATATGTATAGCTACTTATTTATATGTATGCCCCAAGCAAATCTATTTTTTGCAGCACTCTACTTGTGAAATGGATCTTCTTTTGCTTTGCAGTAACAAGACATAATTTCTTTGGGGAAAACCTTTGTTTTCTTTTAACATCTACCTTGTGCAGGATGTGTTCTGTTTTTTTAGTTTCTTAAATTTTGCCCTGCATGTGATGGAAAATTTGAAGAAAACGCTTAAATAATTATGATCATGTTTGCGCTTAATAATATAGCCAGAGGTACTTTACAACTTTGTAAATATAAACTCTTTTGCCTTTTTTGTGCTTTATACAGGCCCAATTTATGTTCTGCTTGCCAGCCCTGTATACTGTAGTAAGCAGCATTGCTAAAAACTAGTCTCAAGATCAAAATGGCAAGCTATCTGTTCCTCATACTTGTTATGGTTCTGTGTCCTAAAGTGAAAGAAAAAGCTAATTGTAACTATTCTTCATGCGGAACTAAACCCTTCCATCCTTTACAGCCAATGTAGCTGATAACTTGGCCTCTGCGTGATCTGCAGTTGCCATGGTGCTGCACATGTGATCAGCTATGACACCATTTGGCCCTTACAGTTTGTTGACAACACAAGCAAATGACAGGTATGCCTTTACGGTAACTGTTTTGGGAAGCAATTTAATAGGTTTAGTTCAGCATTAAACCCCCACCTCCCTACCCCCATCCAATCCTACCTACCCCGACTGTATACAAAAATGGATGTGTACTGACCTATTTTAGTCTTTTCATGTGATCCAGCATCTCCTGCTCACCTCTGTATCAGTAAGAGGCTGCTGCAGGGCAATGGAGGGAGTGCTCCCTTAGGGGAGCTGCTGAATCACGTGACCAGACCCAATTTAAAAAGAACTACACAGATCCTTGTATACAGGGTTGGTAGTTGGCATTTGCTACCACTTGAATTGCTAACAGCCTTAAGGGGCCTGACCACACCAATACATTTAAACCCATTGTAAAGCAAGGAATGCAAAAGCCTGTTGTAAATGCTCTAACTTGGGCAGTGCGTTGATGCTTGTTCTGAAAAGACTTCTGTGAAAGCATATGTCAAATTGCTTGTCGCATCAATGTGTTTACAAATGCATGAGAAATCCCACCGATTGGTGTGAACAGGTTCTGAATGTTTTCTTTACTGCATTTACAAATTGCAAGCTTCTAAAAAAAAAAAAAAAAAAAAGGCACTACCTGCAAACTGTTATGTAAGCCAGATTGCCTCGTAATCTGTGACATTTTGGAAATATGCTATTTTTTTCTTTTTACTGTCCCTGTACTATAAGGATTCTGTTTCATTTATGCATACTTGTGAGCACCAAATTACCAACATTTTCAGACAGGGTCATATTCTACAATGAGATGTAATTTCTCACCATGAGAAGCATATCAAGCCACTTGTAAAAAATGTTTCCTGCGTTTTTATAAACATCCATACTGTTTAGATTACAGAGTTACTTTTTAAAATCAGTTTCTTTAGAGGTATGTCTGTTAACGCGTTTTGCTTTCTGTAGTTAATCGTATCGCAATAGGTATCCCCCCCCCCCCCTATTTTATGTGCTATGATTTGCTTGTTTATCTTACATGGAGCAATAATGAAACCATACCAACCATTTACCACCTAGAATTTGTTACCTGACATTCAAAAGCTATGGTAAAGTACACAGTCATTTTACAGTAAACATTGCCTTTAGAACCACTAATGTTTTAATTCTGCAAAACAACTTTTGTGAGATCGGTTTAGTTTAAAAAATAAAAATAAAAAATGGCAGAGGACTCCCATTGCCTGTATAAATTTGTTATCCATTAGGCCCAAACTGTACCATGTTCTCCAGGTTTTTCGAAGATTCAATATTCAACATTGTACAGCTTTTTCAAAAGAAACTTCAGTAACATTGTACTTCTGTAAAGTGTGTTTTGCTCTAAACTATCAATTGCAAACACTATTGAAACGGGGGTTGTCTCCTTGGCTATTTCACATGCAGATTTGTTTTGTACTTGGTTTAATGACTTACAATACAAATACATTTGTTCCATTGCATTTAATTGTGTTCAAGGGAACTAGAAAAATGTGACCACAAAAACGCTAACTACTGTTCTCTGAGAAATGCCATACTTTTTTATTCAAGTGTGATATTGGTAAACCCCCTCCTTATGTTTATATAGGTTGCACATCTTTTAGATGACATGTATGAAAGGGCATTTTTCAATCTCCTTTGAAATGTTGGAAGTTTCATTTGGACAGTAACACGTTTTCCCTTAGCAAATGTCCACAGTAGTGTGTTTTTCTTTTACTTATGTTATTCTAGATCAGGGATATGCAATTAGCGGACCTCCAGCTGTTGCAGAACTAAAAGTCCCATGAGGCATAGCAAGACTCTGACAGCCACAAGCATGACACCCAGAGGCAGAGGTATGATGGGACTTGTAGTTTTGCAACAGCTGGAGGTCCGCTAATTGCATCTCCTTGATCTAGATGATTGACTATGACACCTGAGGGCTGTACCATTTTTACTGAAAGGGGGATTTCTGTTCTGAAACTGTATTTCTATTTATCTATGTGCTTCGTACTTTCACATTTTAACTTTAGGAATCTTAACCTACAAATCTGCTGTACAATGACGCCTTTATATCTAGCCAAAGGTTTTCTAGGAGACATGTTTCCCAGGTGAATCGGTGCCTGCATTGTTCTAGATCAGGGGTTTTCAAACTTTCTCTGCAAAGGACCAGGTCACTGTCTTTTTAGAGGGGCAGACTGTGACCAGTGGGAGTAGAAAATGCCTCTGAATCAGTGCCTAATCGTTGCTTTTAATGGAAAGAGTAGTGCCCCATTGGTATCAATGGGAAAAATGGTGCCCCATTGGTGGTGTCCCATCATTGGTGTTGGTTGGTGGAATGGTGCCCCAAGGGCCAGATAAAGGGAAGCAAAGGGCCACATCTGGCCCCCAGGCTGCAGTTTTGAGACCACTGCAAGGCCACTTTCACACTGGGGCAGCGGCGGCTATTTTTAGTGGCGCTATTCAGCCGATAGGGCGCTTTTAACCCCCGCTAGTGACCGGAAAAGGGTTAAAACCACCCGCAAAGTGCCGGTGCAGCGGCAGTTTGGCGGCGCTGCCCCATTGATTTCAATGGGCAGGGGCGCTTTAGGAGCACCGCTCCTACAACGCTGCAAAGATGCTGCTTACAGGATTTTTTTTAACCATCCTGCAAGCTCACCACTCCAGTTTGAAAGCCCTCGGGCTTTCACACTGGAGAGAAAGGAGAGGCTCTTTTTAGTGCTGTATTGCCTGTAAAGCGCCTCAGTGTGAAAGTAGCCTTATAGATATTAGTGCTATTCATTGCAAATAAACATGCTTTTTGATGCATAGAATGCTGGAAAATGCATCCGCTCCTCGAAACACTGGGCTATATCTGAGATAGCATTTTTCTTTTGTATATGATGTCTGAAATTTGTGCTGCTTTAGACTGTTAGGTCACAAGAAAAAGGGCAGGCCGAGAGCCTTTATGTAGTTAAAATGAACTTGCGCCTAGATTATGGACAAAGAGTTTTATTATATATACTTAAGCAGTAAAAAGCTTTAAACAAGCATTTACTGACCTTTCTAGCTGCATTTACTGTGAAGTAATGCCTCAAAAATCACAACAGACTCTAAAGTCAGGTTTTATTCTGTATTCATGGAAATAAAAGGAAAATGGGAGCTGAAATTTCAATGCCTCTGTTGTAGTTTTTTGAAGATGAATTTCTCCACAATGCCTGGAGTTGAATGGGACCTTTTTAAAGTGCTTTTACTTTATTAGAATATGCAAACGCTTATATGCGTATGGTTTGGCCACAGGTTCACTTTAAGCTCTTTTTTTATTTTTTTATTTTAGCAACCAGTATTAGGCAGATTTAAAAAGAAAAAAAAAATGTAAACTTTAATACAAGTTTTAACTATATATTCTGTTATTTTCATTGTTAAACCCAGTTCATTCTGTTCTAGTGCCCCTCACTTATTGCCTGTATTCTGCTTAAATTAATCTAAGACTGTTTCATGTAGTAGCAGGAGTTTGCTGCCTGTATTTACCACTGACGTTTTACATCTTCATGGATTTATTATGGACTTTTTTTGTTTTCATGAGGGTGTGTTTTAAAATATGCATCTAGTTGCTTTTGCCAGGGATCTGCATGAGGTAGGGGTTATTGGTTTACTGTGAGAATTGTAGCCCTTTCAGCAAAGTCTTAAATATAATCTGATATGTTGTCTATATCAGATGGGATTAAAATACACAAAAGCTGCTGCTCCAAAGTTGTAGGGCTTGTTCACACTACTTGTTGAGGGAAGGTAAACGGTTTAGCCATGTTTTTACTGCGTGGATGTACACATGCTGTGATGGCAATCTTTGCAGCTGTGACAAGAATTCTACCTTGAATGGACTGAAAAGTGACAAGTGGAGCTCTAGTGCTAGGTTCAAGGGGTTAAAGCAGGCAGTGAGGAGGCAATACAACACCTCTCCACTGCCTTTTCAAATGATCCCTGAAGAGCGACCCAAACTCAAATTGCTCTTCATAGACTGAAGCAAGTGGGAACAAGCTCTTACAGCCCTAAGGCCCCTTTCACACTGGGGCGGGAGCCGCGGTGACGGTAAAGCAGCGCTATATTTAGCGCTGCGGTGACGGTAAAGCAGCGCTATATTTAGCGCTGCTTTACCGTCGTTTTAGCCGCTGTATTCGGCCACTCGCGGTGCGGTTTTACCCCCCGCAAGCGGCCGAAAAAGGGTTAAAGACCCCCCGCAGAGCGCCGCCGTGGCGGCGCTTTGCGGCGGTATTACCGCGCTGTCCCATTCAAATCAATGGGAAGGAGCGGTGAATACACCACTCCTATACCACTCCAAAGATGCTGCTAGCAGGACTTTTTTTTACCGTCCTGCTAGCGCACTGCTCCAGTGTGAAAGCCCTCCGTCTTCCACACTGGAGTGAATGGGGCCAGATTTTTTCCGGCGGTATACAGGCGCTATTTTTAGCGCTGTACCGCCTGAAAAACGTCCCAGTGTGAAAGGGGCTTTACTTACCTATTTGTGGCTGAAGAAGGGTCAGTTGTCTCTAGTTAAGCAGGAGCATCGGGAAAACTCATTTTTTCTGTTTTTTTTTTTTTATTTTATTTCTGTCTTTCATTTACTCCAGCATCTCTGACTTGCTAGGTGCCTAGTATATCTTGCTAACTAGATGTCCCAAGTATTGTATGCTTTGTTCATGGAACAGGTTAAAGCGGTATTCCACCCTAAAGTGGAACTTCTGCTCATCGGAACCCTCCCCCCCCCCCCTCTCCGGTGTCACATTTGGCACCTTTCAGGGTGGAGGAGGGTGCAGATACCTGTCTAAGACAGGTATTTACACCCACTTCCAGGCATAGACTCCCACGGGAGTCTATGCCTCTTCCTGTGCCGCCGAGCTGTCTGCTGGGACACACACGGGTCCCAGAGACAGCGCGGACGATTCTCATTGCGCTGCACGACTCGCACATGCTGTACTTCAGGAAAGCTAAGTGTCCATTTATTAAAAGTCAGCAGCTGCAGTATTTGAAGCTGCTGGCTTTAAAAAAAAAAAAAAAATTTCAGGTGCAATCCCTCTTTAAGTAATCCGTATATGTAAAAACATCCTGATTACTGGTTTGCTCAAAAATAGAAAAAATAGAAGATAAACTGTAGATATGCACATGTGTGTATTTTTTTTTTTTTCAACAGTTTATTTTTTTTTTAAAGACTAGTTTATTAAAAAAAAAAAATCACTATAAAATAATTTTGTCAACTGAACCAAGCGTGCAACAAATGAAGTCAGCAGAGGGTCAAAACAGATATACAATTTGTTTGCTGGTGATGTTTAGATCAGCCAGATAAGTATTTTGAAAAGGAAAGATCTGCAGTGGTAGCCTACATATTCATTACAGGTTCTCTTACAGCATTTGAAATAGGGAAGTAAGTCTTAACTTTTTTTTTTTTTTTTTTTCTATTTGACTTCTATAATATTTACAATATTTTTACTGCATTCTCATATTTAACCATATTACGTTTGCTACCAAAAAAATTATCTTTTTATAGTTTTACAGCAATCTCACAAGTTAACAGTATATAATATTTGAAGATTGTTGGTTTATAAAGTTACAAGAAAAAAACTTTTTTATGGTTGCTTTTCTAAAGGTACATAAGTGTGCATTGTTGTAGATATTTTATTTGTTACACGTCTGAGCTTTATTTTTGTCAAACAAAATATATATATTGAAATTGTTAAAGGGTTCCTTGTATGCCAACACGTACATAATGTACAGATGAGTGTCATGGGGCACCATTGGTAGCTAGCAGTAGGGTCAATTTCTAACCTGGCTGATTGACTTCAGGCTATCCGTTGTAGGGCAGTCTGTCACCCAATGAAGGAATATATTGAAATCTCAAATCTTTAATTTGCATTGTGACTCGTAAATGGGTGTAGTTAAATGAAGTACAATCCTAATATAAAATATTTTATCCTTATGGTAGAAGCAATGGCTTGCTGATCTACAGGTCTGCAAAGTTTTTGAATAGTATATTACGATATTTATGCTATAGCCCAGTTCATCTGATCACCGTTCTAAGACTGTGTACTGAAATGTTTTGCATTTAAAAGCTAGGGTTTGTTCTGTTGTGGCTACTAAGAATATGAAGGGCAGTTTATAGCTTGCAGTATATGTTCGGTGTAAAAGGTGGGAAGATATCTGTGGGAGAATGACAATATTTAAGTACGAGCCATGTGATATTAGTGTTTTGGGAGCATATATCTGCATTTTCTCAGATACATGGGTAAAAAAATGTATTTTGCCTTAAAGCACAACTGTTTGCCATCATAAGTTTTAAAATGTATACGACACAATGCAAGTGCATTCAAATGTTTTCTCCAGCTCCCAAGCTGCCCAAAAATCCTTGGGCGCTTTCATGTGCACAATTTAAAACTTGCCTTTAAGTAAAAAGGCAGGCACTTCTGCACTTACCTGTTATCCTATTACTATTATAGGTGACCTTACTGACTGGTTTGAGAGGTAAAAAACTTCTCCACTACAAGATTCAGGATTTTCTGGGAGCTGGGCATAGCCTTGAAAGTATATGCAGGCACCACTAAATTTCAAATGAAACCTTCTAATTTCAGTAGCAATTATATTAACAGATATTTCAAATTCCTCTTCTCAGTGATATTTTGTTACTCAATGACAAACTGAATTTACGCTTCTAACATGTGTAATAATCTGAAAGTGGATCTATACTCTTTTGTCTGCGCTGTGATCCTTCGGAGCTGCCCAATCTAAAGCAATAATTGGCCAGCCCAAGATGTCACTCCCTCGCATGCTCCGAAGTTCAGTTATTTGGCATTGCCGAGTTTCTATACTGTGTACCGTGCATATTACTTTACCAGCTTTGCACACTGTTATGAAATGATTTTGGCCCATAATGTCAGGCATATTTCCTCAGTTTACATTTAAAGGATACTACCATGTGTTTTCAGTTGGTTTGAGATAAGGGCTTGAGTACGTCATTGTAGAATATGAATCTGTTAGTGAGCTTCTCCAGTGTTTGCACAGAAAGAAAGGTAATATTTTAGAAGAACGAACACAGACAAATTTAGGTTATTTTCTTTGGTTTAGCAGACCAGTATCCTGGGCAATCTTGGGTTTGCATGGCCCATATTTTTAATAATTTTTTTTGTTTTGCCCGGTATTACAAGAGATCACTTCTTTCCAACAGTTTGTAGTATGATTAACAGTAGTGATTTTTAAGATGCGTCTACTCAGCAATAGTTTCACATACAACGGTAAAATCAATTTCTTTGTGTACAGAAATTTAAAAATCTCAATGAAAAGCTTCATATATACATTGACGAAAAATGACACCATTGGTTAACATTCAGTGAAGGCAACATCAAGAACCGGTAAATATAGGCTATATAGTGTTTACAATATTTAGTATACACATTCCAATATCAATAGGATTGAACTGGTGACTTGATAAGATGCCTCATACACAACATGTTTTGCATCAAAGCTTCATTAGGAGTGTGGTGAGAAATGTGTTGTGTTCAAATTGAAATTACAAAAACGGGTGGAGAGGGTGGGTGTGGGCAATTTAAAAGTAAAATCTGGATTGTTATACCAGAACACTGAGTGTCATAGCTTGAGATGTTATATTTTTTTTTTTATATATTGTTTTGCTATTTGTGCAATTTATTAGTATATAAATAAAGTATTTAAAAAAAAAAATTCCAAAAACACGCGTCCAGAGTTCAAGAAATGACGCAGGCGCCCCACAATGTTGCTCATGGCGTTCTAGGGAGACCACCCAGCAATTGGGCCTAACCGACAGGAAATATGACAGCAGCATGATACTGCTGGTATCCGGGTCATCTTGTTTTTACTTGCAATCTTTTGTGTGTGAATCTATTGCAAATGGAACATACCTTTTTTTTAAAATCTCATTTTTTTTTTTTAAATCTGATTTTCGCGTCTACTTTTTCGGGTTGCTTTCATAATTCCCTCTATTTTTCTGATTTCTGTATTTTTATTTTATCGTAATTGTCGGCCTTTCTGTGGCTTTTTTACGGGTTTCATTTCTTATTTGTACAGGGAACATTGACTGATAGGCCTTTCTAAGATTTGTATTATGTTAACTTCTTTGAATTGCTTTTTTAGTCTGTTTCACAGCTGTCTATAAAGGGACCTTGTTGCTAATAACTTTAAAATATACCTGTTGCTTGAACAGATAAGTTCTTACCCCTTATACTGCCTGCAATTCCACTCCATTGCTGAGGAACTGGCCCACAAACCCCACTGGAAATTTACACTTCCAGAATTCACTGTGTTTTTCTGGTGACTTCCACGTTCATACGGGACATGGTGGTAACAGACACAGAAGATAGACACTTCCAAAAGTTTTTGTTTTTTCATCAGATTTGAAGACAGCTCATCAGCAATGGAACTGCGTTCAGTGTTTCCAGCCGCAGGAACAGTATGTAATTATAGGCTTCAGCTATAACCGGTCCTGGACACTGATTAGTGAAGAACTGTGTAAGTCATTTGTGGCCTCATTAGGCAATTGTAAAATATGATGTTTATGCTTTGCTTTTTTCATGAAACACTTTTTATATCACTAATGCAAATTTGGAGCGTAATAAAGTTTAAACCTAGTTTCATTGCTTTGAAATAAAATATCACAGAGAACAATAACAGAATTGGCCAAGGAACGAGATTCTTTTGTAAAACAATGTAAATGCTTCATAGAATTTAAATATTTTCTTTCAGATTTTATTTTGCCAGCAGTGTGACAATCGGATAACTTTCTAGTTCAGTATACTTTAAAATGGGAAGGTTTTTACATAGCAAAATGCTAAGGGGGTGGAATGTAATACCCATTAAAGGTAACCTAACTTGATTTTTCTTTTAAAATGAATCTGTAAAGCTAGGTCCATGGTTATCAAGATAGCTGATAGGAAAAACCACTACCCTTATTTAATAGCTAAAGAAGTAATGACAAAATTGCACCAATGTTGCTTTTAATTTTTATTATAGAATGGTTTTTAAATACATTGGTGTTTAATTACAAGTTTGTTTATACATTTCCGTTTTACTAAGATTCCACCAGTCTGCTTTCATTAAGTAAATCCAGAAGTTTGAACCAGTTAGTAAACAATTGACTGTATTTAAAGACAAGCTTGCTGCTTTTCTAATAAATAACCGTGGTTATTCTTGCAAGTAGTCTAAACCCTGAAATGTAAAATTCCTCCCGTATGTTTGTATGAACTTTTAAACAAAACTACGGTTGAATTCACATGAATAATGTTTTGTATTCCATGCCAGAAGAGCAAAATTGTTTATTTTTGAGATGCCATTAATTAAAAAGCTCCAAAGCTTTATGCGTATTTTTATCTTCTTTGGGTAGCACCTTATCAAAATATATTGCTTTATGTTAAAAAAACATCAAAAACAAATCTCACCAAAACAAGTGCAGCCATCTTATTTTTTGGGAAAATGGTGGTGTTGGCGGGAAGATGATAATATTGATTCCTTTGGAATCTCCAGTTTGCCTCACTTTTATGGTTTTCATAAATTTAGCAGGAAATAATTGTTTTTTTTTTCCTGTGCTAGCTTAATATCACCGAAGGTAAACTGATATATAAAACAAAAATTATATATGCATATAACATTTTGTGTGTTTGTTTCTTAAACACTTTGTCTATGCCTATAAATACAATGGAAATTTAAACTTTTGTATTTTTCTTTCAGAAATGCTTTATTGTATATTTCATCTGTGTATATCACTCAATCTAATTTTATTTCTTTTTGAGTTGATCTACTTTTGTGAAAAAAAAATTGTGAATTTCATTGGGGGAAGGAATAAATGTTTTAAGTTAACTTGTGTTGTATTGGAATTTATTTAATTGAATTAATTTTAATGTATAAATAATTTCATGAGTCTATACACAGTAAAGTTCAAATTTCAATGTTGAAATTCACAGGCGTTTTAGTCGTTGATGCTCCAGTTGTCTGTCGCGCATTAATGTGTCACTGAACAGTTATGTTAATACTTGTACAACTTACTGATTTTTCTTTCTGATGCAGGCTTGAATGAGCATCAAAGTGAAACTTGTTTTTTTTTTCCTTTTTTATTTTAGCAAACTTTACTGCAAGTTCTTACCTGCTTTTGTTGATCTACTTTCTTAACCACCTCAAAACCAGGCATAGCTGAAAGACTGCTAGAACACAGTTCGCTTCTTCTAGGAGAGCATCCATGGACAACCTCCCAGAACATCTCTCCACATCAGACACTCTGATCGCTTTGTCCTTTAGACACAGCTTATCAGATCGTGGTAAAGGGCCAGTCACACAGCGGCCCTTTACCATGTGATCAGCTGTGTTCAATCGCCACTGATCACATGTGAACAAACTTGCCGGTTTTCTTTCCTCTTGTGCTATCACTGTGTGAGGTAAGGATTGCCTATTGGAGGCAAGGATGACAGGGCACATTTACACGGATAATCAGGGCACTGATCATCTGTGACCTGTTTATTAGTGCAGCCTCCCCATCAGTAAAAGAAAAATTACTTCTTTGCAAAGTTGTATAACAAACGAAGAAAACGGTTTATTTTGTTCAAAATTTTCAGGCTTTTTTCTTTTGTTTAGCAAAAAATAACCAAAAGAAAGCTCTAGCTGTGTCTAAAAAAAAAATTGACCAGGGCAGGATGGGGATGAAAGTGCCCAGTATTGAAGTTGTTAATCTGACTTGAAGGGAAAGCGTTCCTTCATTATTAACTACTTCCATACCGGGTGGGCGAATTCCGGCATTCCTCTCAATGTAAAATTATTTTTTCTTTTTTTTTCTTTTTTTTTTAGCAGAGACCCTAAGCAATAAAATGGCAGTCATTGCAATTTTTAGTGTTACACGGTATTTGCGCAGCAATTTTTCAAACGTGAAGTTTTTAGCCCAATTTTTTTCTAAAATGTAAAAGATGATATTACGCTGAGTAAATAGATACCCAACATGTCATGCTTTAAAATTGCGCACACTTGTGGAATGGCGCCAAAATTTGGTACATAATAAAATCTCCATAGGCTACGCTTTAAGGTTACTAGATTAGAGTTTGAGGAGGTCTTGTGCTAGAATTATTGCTCTTGCTCTAACGTTTGCAGCGATACCTCGCGTGTGGTTTAAACGTCGTTTACATATGTGGACATGACCTACGTATGCGTTCACTTCTGCGTACATAATTTTTTTTTTTTTTTTGGTTTAAACTTTTTTTTTTTAATTTTTATGTTTCACTTTTTTTTTTTTTAAATCGCTTGTATTCCTATTACAAGGAATGTAAACATCCCTAGGAATAGGGCATGGCAGGTCCTCTTTTATGGAGAGATGTGGGATCTATAAGACACACAGCATAACTGAGCTCTTCTCCCCTTCCCTCCGGACACAAATTTATCTTGTGTCAGGGAAAACTTCTCAGAACCAAGCACCAGAGAGAAATGACACCTAGAGCTTTGGAGAGAGATAAGTAAATGCTACATACAGTGGATATAAAAAGTCTACACACCCCTGTTAAAATGTCGGGTTTCTGTGATGTAAAAAAAAGACAAAGACAAATCCTTTCCTTTTCATGTGACCTATAAACTACAACTCCGTTTAACAGCAAACTGAAATCTTTTAGGTGAAGGGAAGCAAGTTTAAAAAAAACTAAAATATGGTTGTCTAAGTGTGCACACCCTTAAACTAATACTTTGTTGAAACACCTTTTGATTTTTATTACAGCACTCAGTCATACTTTTTGTGTATGAGTCTATCAGCATGGCACATCTTGATGTGGCAATATTTGCCCACTCTTCTTTGCAAAAACACTCCAAATCTGTCAGATTGTGAGGGCATCTCCTGTGCACAGCCCTCTTCAGATCACCCCACAGATTTTCAATCAGATTAAGGTCTGGGCCATTCCAAAACATTAATCTTCTTCTTCTGGTGAAGCCATTCCTTTGTTGATTTGGATGTATGCGTTGGGTCGTTGTCAAGTATTTGGACCACTTCATAATTCCCTCTATATTGAGTAATGCCCCTGTTCCAGCTGAAGAAAAGCATGATGCTGCCACTACCATTCTTCATGGTGGGTATGGTGTTTTGGCGATGTGCAGCGTTTTTGCGCCAAACATTTCTTTTGGAGTTATGACCAAAATGTTCAATCTGTTTCATCAGACCATAACACATTTTCCCACGTGCTTTTGGGAGACTTCAGATGTGTTTTTGCTAAATTTAGCTGGGCATGGATGTTTTTCTTGGTAATAAAAGGCTTCTGTCTTGCCACTCCACAAACCAGACATATGAAGAATATGGGAGATTGTTGTCACATGTACCACACAGCCAGTACTTGCCAGATATTCCTGAAGCTCCTTTTTAATGTTGCTGTAGGCCTCTTGGCAACCTCCCTGACAAGTTTTGTTCTGGTCTTTTCATCAATTTTGGAGGGATGTCCAGTTCTTGGTAATGTCACTATTGTGCCATATTTTCTCCACTTGATGACTTTGTTCCATGGTATATCTAATGCCTTGGAAAATATTGTACCCTTCTCCTGACTGATGCCTTTTAACAATGAGATCCCTCTGATGCTTTTGGAAGCGCTCTGCGGACCATGGCTTTTGCTGTAGGATGTCGGGAAAGACCTACTTAAACAGCTGAACTTTATTTGGGGTCAATCGGAGGCACTTTAAATAACAGGTGTGTGTACTGGCTCCTATTCAACATGAGTTTGAATGTGATGGCTCAGTTCTGAACACAGCTATATCCCCCAGTTGTAAGAGGGTGTGCACACTTATGCAACCACATTATTTTTTTATGTCCTTATTTTTAGTTTATTTTTCAATTAAGTTGTACAGTTTATAGGTCACATTAACCACTTCCCGACTGGCGCACACAGATATACGTCGGCAGAATGGCACGTACAGGCAGGAGGGCGTATATATAAGTCCCTTCTTAATGCCTGTCCGTGCCATCGGGAGCGGCGCGCTCCCGCGCCGGTCGGGACCCCCGTGAGTCCAGTCGCCGCGGGGACACCCGCGATCGTCTCACGGGAAGGCTGAACGGGGAGATGCCGAGATGAACAGCATCTCCCCGTTCTGCCTAGCAACTAGTGACGCCGATCTCTGCTCCCTGTGATTGGAGCAGAGATCAGCATTCACTAGCTGACAGCCATGCCCCCCCACCACCCCCCACAGTAAGAAACACACCCCTAGGCATACTTAACCCCTACACTGCCCCCTTGTGGTTAACCCCTTCACTGCCAGTGTCATTTATACAGGAATCAATGCATTTAAATAGCATTGATTGCTGTAAAAAGGACAATGGTCCCAAAAATGTCCGATGTGTCTGCCATAATGTCGCAGTCGTAATAAAAATCGCTGATCGCCGCCATTACTAATAAAAAAAAAATATTAATAAAAATACCTATCTTGTAAACGCTATAACTTTTGCGCAAACCAATCAATAATCGCTTATTGCGATTTTTTTTTTTTTTTTTACCAAAAATATGCAGAAGAATACGTATCGGCCTAAACTGAGGAAAAAAAATGTTTTTTTTTATATCTTTTTGGGGGATGTTTATTATAGCAAAAAATTATGTTTTTTTTTCAAAATTGTCGCTCTTTTTTGTTTATAGCGCAAAAAATAAAAACCGCAGGGGCGATCAAATACCACCAAAAGAAAGCTCTATTTGTGGGAAAAAAAGGACGTCAATTATGTTTGGGAGCCACGTCGCACGACCGCGCAATTGTCAGTTAAAGCGACGCAGTGCCGAATCGCAAAAAGGGGCCTGGTCCTTTGGCTGCAAATTGGCCCGGTCTGAAAGTGGTTAAAGGTGGAAAAAGTTCTTAAATGATATCTTTTTTTTTTTTTTGTTGTTTTTCTTCCACATAACAGAAATGTGACATTTCAACAGGGGTGTGTAGACTTTTTATACTCATTGTATATGTTTGGACTTTAGAATCCAAATTGATTCTATACTAGTGCCAGATTATACTTGTTGTTGTTTTTTTTTTTTTTAACCAAATGATTTGGACCTATGCCCAACGCAAGGTCCATAAAGACCTTGCTGCGTGAGTTTTGTGGTGGAGGAAATGCATGCGCAGTCCTGATCTCAACCCGATTGACTACCTTTGATATAAATTGGAGCGGAGACTGTGAGCCAGGCCTTCTCGTCCAACATCAGTGCCTGAACTCACAAATGTGCTTTCGGAAGCATGGTCAAACATTCCCATAGACACACTCCTAAACCTTGTCAAAAGCTTAACCAGGAGAGTTGAAGCTGTTACAGCTGCAAAGGGTGGGCCAACTCAATAGTTGACGTGTGTAAAGACAGGCGTCCCAATACTTTTTGTGTGCTTTGCTCAGATTCCATTACTGAGGTTTACAGACACGTTAAGAAACACATCCACCCAGGTGCAGCCCAGCTGTTTGGGTTTTCCTCAGCTTTCTAGGTGCAGCGTGCAAAGTATGGAAACTTAAAACATGGGCAAATGCCTCCAATAGTTTAATATTTTATAGCCAAATAAAAAAAAAAAACACACATTCGTAAAATGTATAAAAGAGCAATCCATATATTAGACAGGAATCCTGCTCCATACAATCAGTAATGCTGGTGAGTAAACAAGATGGCATCCATGTGTCTACCCTACATGTTTTATCACATGTGACATCTCGGCGGCACAAGTTAAGTGAATAGTAGAGAAGATCAAATAAATATTTGGTGTGACCACCCTTTGAAAGTGTACCACAAATAATTGATGCCGTTTCAAAGGCACACCGTTTTTGCAGAAACTTGGTTGTTCCAAACATCTTGGAGAACTAACCATAGATCTGTGGATTTAGGCTGGTTCAAATCGTCTCCATGTAATCCCAGACAGACTCTATGTTGAGATCAGGGCTCTGTGGCACCCAAACCATCACTTTCAGGACTCCTTGCTCTTCTTTACACTGTAGATTGCCTTTAAAAGAGAAATATGGGTTTGAGGGTTTTTCCCCAATAATACATACCTAGGTGGATGCAGCATCAGTCCAAAATGGTGCATCTGTCCCTGGCGCCTCTACACTGAGAACCGAGCGATTGAACGTTGCCGATGGCTCGGTTTTCACAGCTCCCCGAGCAGAAAGCTGCTGTCAATCAGCATCTCTCCACTCTGCTCCTCCATGCTCACTGTATCGCTGAGCTGTGGAGGGTCGGCGAGCAGCCGTCTCAGGCTCTCGGCGGCTCGCTGAGAGGCAGAGATGGTTGTCAGTCCAGGCACTTGGCGGATCCAGACTTCCATTTTCGGGATGACTGGTTGCCTGTACTGATTCCTGTAACGTCAGCAGACTTCAGACTTCAGTCCGCTTTCTGCTGAAAACCGGTCACAGGAGTGCAAAACGGATTGCACTCCTGTGACCCATAGGAGAAGCCCAGCCAAACAAGCGTAGGCTGGACTTCTCCTTTAATGACTGACTGTATGTTTGGGGTCGTTGTCCTGCAACATTATAAATTTGGGGCCCAAACACACGCCTTCCTGATGGCATGGCATGATGGATAAGTATCTACCTGTATTTCTCTGCTTTGAGGACAGCGTTGATCCTGACCATCTCCAACTTCATTTGCAGAAATGCAGCCCCAGACTGGCAAGGAATCTCCACCATGCTTCACTGTTGCCTGCAGACACTCATTGTACCGCTCCCCAGCCCTTTAGCAAACTGCATCCCGCTACAGACAAATATTTTAAATTTTGATTCATCAGTCCAGAGCATCTGCTGCCATTTGCCTGTGCCTATGTTTTTGTGCATAGCTGAGTCGCTTAGCCTTGTTTCCACATTTGAGGTATGGATTTTTTGCCCAAATTCTTCCTCTGTGCTGATGGCATAGCTGGATATTTTCCGATGTCAAAGGGAAGTAAGCATGTGTCTTCCATATGCTGCACTGTTTGGTTGGCTGGCCACTGCATCTACAGTCTTCAACGTTGCCCATTTTGGTTTGTTCTTCAAAAGAGCTTGAATAGCACATCGTGAAACCCCAATAGTCTCTTGAAATCTTTGCCTGTCAGTGGCGAGAGAGGGACGGTAAGGTAGCGATCAGTGGCCTTACCTTTAGGCTGCTTCTCGCTCCAGCTGGTCGTGGGAAGTGCCGGGCCATTGCTTCTCCTTCCAGCCGAGCAGGAAGTCGGTCCTGAGACCTGATTGGCTGGTAGTCTTATCCGCTTCCTGATTGGCTGGGAAGAGACGCAGACAGCGAATATTCGCTAACTTCACACAACTGGGTGGGCTCAGGATGCAGGGCTCTGCACCCCGAGCCCACCCTTTTTTGAAGCCGACTAATCGTGTGCTTCAAAAAAAAAAAACCCATTCAAATTCATGCATCTAGCGCCCTGCATGTAGATTAGGGGCCGGGTGCATGGATTAGGGGGGCGGTTCCCCTTATGGAGCGGCCGCAAATGGATGAACTACTTTGTCGTCTTGCCATGGTGTATGACCTGTGACATGAAACAGTCTTCCACAACCTCTCCTTAGTAGCAGAGTTTGACTGTTCCTCACCCAGTTTTAAGCCCTTCTAGACAGCTGTTTCTCTTTCAGTCAATGACTGTGTTTCAACCTATATATGAAACTGATGATCATTATCACCTGCTTGGTATAATTGGTTAAAGTGGTTGTAAAGCCTCATAAACCCACTCCCATTATCTTATGTGGCAATAGTAATGGTTTTGTGTTTTTAGAGAACATTTTGCAAAAAAAAAAAACGGAAAGTACTTTTTTTTTTTTTTTTTTAATAGATGGGAGCTCTTCCATGTGGTGACATGTTTGGTTGTTTGTGCTCACTCCCAAGCAGAGGGACTGCAGTGGGAGGGGCTGTTATTCCTTTCGCTTGCTACGCTGTACCCATATGACATTTTTATCTCTTTCATACAAATAGATCTTTCTTTTGATGGTATTTAATTACCACTGTTTTTTTTTATTTTTTGCTAAATAAACAAAAACCCAACAACTTTGAAAAAAAATGTTTTATAGTTTGAAAACAGATAATTTTTCTCCTTTACTGATATGGGCACTGATAGGTGACACTGATGGCAGCTGTTGGGGCTGTACTGATTATCAGTGCCTCGATTTATCAGTGCAGATGTCCCTTTCACACAAGTTGGTTACCGTCTCTCCTCTCGCTGTCAGCGTGATGAAAGGAAGACCGATAACCAGTTTGTGTTTACATCGTGATCAGCTGTGGCTACACAGCTGATCACATGGTAAAGGGCCTCTGATTGTCCCTTTACCCCAATCTGTGATAAGATGTGTCCCAAGGACACGCACACCATCATTTGTACAAAGTCCCTGGCTTTGTACAAGTGTAAAAAATTATGCTGATTTGAAGCCAAATATTGACTTGATTTTCCGTCTGTTAACTTACTTTGCATTTGGTAAATTAACAAAAAAAAAAACATTAAAACCGATTTTTGAAAGCATTCTTGCTTTACAGCATTTCTTCACACCTGCCTGAAACTTTTGCACAATACTTTACATGTACATTCCCCATCAAGGAATTACAATATGTAGCACACACAATATGTACAGAGTATACAATATTTACATTAAATGTTAGAGCAAAAACTACCTTATCCCATAATTGTATATACAGTATCTCACAAAAGTGAGTACACCCCTCACATTTTTGATGTCTAAACCGCTGACAATGAAAGTGAGTACACCCCCTAACTGAAAATGGGCCCAATTAGCCATTCTCCCCTCCTCTGTGTCATGTGACTCTTTAGTGGTACAAGGGCGCAGGTGTGTTTAAATTTGGTGTCATCACTCGAACTGGTCACTGGAAGTTCAACATGGCACCCCATGGCAAAGAACTCTGAGGATCTGAAAAAAAAAAAGATTTGTTGCTCTACATTAGGATGGCCTAGGCTATAAGATTGCCAAGACCTTGAAACTGAGCTGCAGCACAGTGGCCAAGACCATACAGCGGTTTAACAGGACAGATTCCACTCAGAACAGGCCTCGCCATGATCGACCAAAGAAGTTGAGTGCACATGCTCAGCGTCATATCCAGAGGTTGTCTTTAGGAAATAGACATATGATTGCTGCCAGCATTGCTGCAGAGGTCGAAGGGGTTGGGGGGTCAGCCTGTCAGTGCTCAGACCATATTCTGCATGCTGCATCAAATTGGTCTGCATGTCTGTCATCCCAGAAGAAAGCCTCTTCTAAAGATGATGCACAAGAAAGCCTGCAAACAGTTTGCTGAAGACAAGCAGACCAAGGACATGGATTACTGGAACCATAGGGGTTATTTACTAAAGGCAAATCCACTTTGCTCTACAAGTGCAAAGTGCCCTTGGAGGTGCAGTCGCTGTAGATCCGAGGGGACATGCAAGGAAAAAAAAAACAGCATTTTAGCTTACACATGATTGGATAATAAAATCAGCAGAGCTTCCCCTCATTTCAGATCTACCCCTCAGATTTACAGCGACTGCACTCTCAAGTGCAAAGTGGATTTGCCTTTCGTAAATAACCCCCCCCCCCCCCCAATATCCTGTGGCCTGATGAGACCAAGATAAACGTATTTGGTTCAGATGGTGTCAAGCGTGTGTGGCGGCTACCAGGTGAGGAGTACAAAGACAAGTGTGTGCTGTCTACAGTCAAGCATGGTGGTTGGAGTGTCATGGTCTGGGGCTGCATGAGTGCTGCCAGCACTGGGGAGCTACCGTTCATTCATTCAGCAATATTTTATGTCCCCCTAAACATAAGCTATTACCTATGCAATACGGGTACAGCTCAACTGTAAGGGATCATTTCAATTTTTGGGCTTTTAAGTGGAGTTCCACCCAAAAAATTGAACTTCCACTTTAAGTGACGGTAACCCCCTGACATGCCACAAATGGAACTTCCACTTTAAGTGAAGGTGGCCCCCTGGCATTTAATTTAATTTTATTTTTTTTGCGGGGGGGAGCTTGATTCCCTTCCTCCTGGGGCACCACAGTGCCGGAAGCAAGTTCACCTCTCCCCCCTCCCTCTCGTCAATCATCTGGGACACATCACAGGTCCCAGATGATTGCCCAGCCAGTCACAGCCGGGCGCCCACAGAGGCAGTGCCGGCGCCACAGTAGGGGGAGAGGAGCCAGGCTTCTTAGGCTTGCATCGCTGGACCGTAGAACAGGCGAGTGTCCGAGTAATAAGTCAGCAGCTACACTTTTTGTAGCTGCTGACTTTTATATGGGTGGAACTCCACTTTAAGTATTTTTTTTTTACCTTTTTCTTTTTTTTAATACCCTTTTATTTTACTACTTGTTATGTAATATATTTTCTGTAGATATAACTTGCACTATTTTTTTTTTCCATTAACCCCTTCTATGGTGCCCCTGTCTGGGGGGGTTGGGAAGGATTGGCAATCATGACTATTGTGATTGGCTGTCACAGTGGTCAACTGATCAGGAGCTGGTCCTGCCAGCACAGAAGCATTGGCCGCCCAGTGATGCATATGTGCATTGTTGTGCTGCTGATTGGTCATTCTTTCCTGCTGTACCAAAGGTTTGTAGCTGTCTGCTGGTTTTGGTTTGTCCATTTTTCGAGTAGTTGGGTGATGACTGAGAGAAATGAGGAGCTATTTCAGCTGACTGATGCTCTTTGGCGCATATACAAGCATGTTACACTTTGTGTATAGAAAATTACATGTCTCTCTCTCTCTCGCTCTCTCACTCTCTCTCTCTCTCTCTGTCTCTCTCTCTGTCTGTGTCTCTCTCTCTCTCTCCGTCTGTCTCTCTCTGTCTGTCTCTCTCCGTCTCTCCGTCTCTCTCTCTCGTCTCTCTCTCTCTCTCTCTCTCTCTCTCTCTCTCTCTCTCTCTCTCTCTCTCTCTCTCTCTCTCTCTCTCTCTCTCTCTCTCTCTCCCCCTCCCCTCTCTGTTCTTATTGACAAAATACACAGCTTCTGCTATAGCACTTATGACCAGCAGGTGGCAAAATTAAACAATCCTTTGAAATCCTTTTTATTTTTTATTTTTTTCATTGGCAGCTTTTGCTTAAAATACATTGTTCATGTAAAAAAAAAAAAAAAAAAAAAAAAAAAGTAAAAAAAAAAGTATCATGAGCTTATCTCATCTACCTACTACTCATAGCATTTTTTTTTTGCTCAGTTAAAAACCTTCTGTCTCTACCCATAGTTTCAATTTGAATTGTTATTTAACCACTTCAGCTTGAAGGATTTACCCCCTTGCTTGCGTGTTGCTTTAACCACTTTAAGCCCGGGCCTATTTTTCAGACTAAGTTAAAAAAAAATTTTTGCTAGAAAATTAATTGGAGCCCCCAAACATTATATGCATTTTTTTTTTTTTAATAACACCCTAGAGAATAAAATGGCGGTCGTTGCAATACTTTTTGTCACACCGTATATTTGCGCAGCGGTCTTGCAAGCGCATTTGTTTTGGGAAAAAATACACTTTTTTGAATTAAAAAAAATAAGACAACAGTAAAGTTAGCCGAATTTTTTTTAAATTGTGAAAGATAATGTTACGCCGAGTAAATTGATACCCAACATGTCACGCTTCAAAGTTGCGCACGTTCGTGGAATGGTGACAAATGTTTACCCTTAAAATCTCCATAATCAACGTTTTAAAAAATTCTACAGGTCGCATGTTTTTGAGTTAGAGGAGCTCTAGGGCTAGAATTATTGCTATCGCTCTACCGATCGTGGCGATACCTCACATGTGTGGTTTGAACACAGTTTTCATATGGGTTCGCTTCTGCACGCAAGCTCGGCTGGACAGGGCGTGTTTAACCGCTTCAATACAGGGCTTTTAAACACCCTTCCTTACCAGAGCACTTTTTTGCGATTCGGCACTGCGTCGCGGTCGTGCGACGTTACACCCAAACAAAATTGACGTCCTTTTTTTCCCACAAATAGAGCTTTCTTTTGGTGGTATTTGATCGCCCCTGCGGTTTTTATTTTTTGCGCTATAAACAAAAGAAAAGCGACAATTTTGAAAAAAAACACAATATTTTTTACTTTTTGCTATAATAAATATCCCATTTTTTAAAAAAAAAAAACAATTTTTTTTTCCTCAGTTTAGGCCGATACGTATTCTTCTACATATTTTTGGTAAAAAAAATCGCAATAAGCGTATATTGATCGGTTTGCGCAAAAGTTATAGCGTCTACAAAATAGGGGATAGATTTATTGAATTTTTTTTTTTTTTTTTTTACTAGTAATGGCGGCGATTTGCGATTTTTTTTTTTCGTGACTGCGACATTGCGGCGGACACTTCGGACACTTTTGACACATTTTTGGAACCATTCACATTTACACAGCGATCGTTGCTATAAAATTGCAATGATTACTGTGTAAATGTGACTGTCAGGGAAGGGGTTAACACTAGAGGGCGCTGGAGGGGTTAATGTGTGTCCCTAATAGGAGTGATTCTAACTGTAGGGGGAGGGGACTTAAGGGGAGGAGACCGATCATGTGATCCTCTGTACTGGGATCACATGATCGGTCTCCTCCCCGCTGACAGGACGTGGAGCTGTGTGTTTACACACACAGCTCCACGGTCCCGCCCGGTCCCGTTGTTTTAACGGGCAATCGCGGGTGCCCGGCGGACATCGCGGCCGCCGGGCACTCGCACCGGGTCCCGAGCGATGCCGCGGGGCGCGCGCGCCCCCCAGGCGGCCGGGAATCCGAGGACGTCATATGACGCCCACCCAGGATGGTAGATCCACCTTGTGGGCGTCATATGACTATACGCGGGTATTGAAGTGGTTAAAAAAAAAAAAATCAAATTTATTTTACCTTTTTTTATTTTTACACTGTTCTTTTAAGAAAAAATAATTGTTACGCTTATTGCTATTACAAGGAATGTAAACATCCCTTGTAATAGAAAAACAAGCGTGACAGGACCTCTCAGTAGGGGTAAGTGACAGAGGGCATCGGAGAGCAACAGAGGGGGGGGGGGGCCCTCTCCTGCCGCCGATTTAAAAGTGATCTCACATCAAATCCACCACAGAGACCTCTTTTATCTGAAAGCGGACCTTCCGCTGAAGAGGATACCGGAATTATGGCAGCTAGTTGCTGCCATAACAACGATATCTTTCTTCAAACACCCGGCGGTCCGTAAGTGGTTAACTGACAATTGCGCCATTGTGCGTTGATGTACTTTTTTCCCCCCACAAATAGAGCTTTCTTTTAGTGGTATTTGATCACCTCTGTTTTTTTTTTGGGGGGGGGGGGTGTTTGCGCTATAAACAAAAAAAAAAAAATATTTGGAAAATATTTTTTTACTTTTTTCTATAAAAACGCATCCAATAAAAAAAAAATCAAATTTCTTCATCTATTTAGGCTAATAGGTATTCTGCTACATGTTTTTGGTAAAAAATAAATATCCCAATAAGCATATATTGATTGGTTTGTGCAAAAGTTATAGCGTCTACAAACTATGGGTTAAATTTATGGACTTTTAATTTTTTTTAGTCTGACACTAAGGCCCCTTTCACACCGGGGGGCGTTTTTCATGCGGTGCAGCGCTAAAAATAGCGCCTGTTCACCGCATGAAAAAATCCGGCCCCTTTAACTCCAGTGTGAAAGCCGACGGGCTTTCACACTGGAGCGGTGCGCTAGCTGGATGACAAAAAAAGTCCTGCTAGCAGCATCTTTGGAGCGGGATAGGAGCGATGTGTTCACCGCTCCTATACCGCTCCTTCCCATTGATTAGAATGGGACACCGCGGCAATACCGCTGCAAAGCGCCGCTACGGCGGCGCTCTGCGGGGGGGGTCTTTAACCCCTTTTCGGCCGCTCGCGGGGGTTAAAACCGCACCGCGAGCGGCCGAAAACCGCGGTTAAAACGACGGTAAAGCAGCGCTAAATATAGCGCTGCTTTACCGTCACCGCGGCTCCCCGCCCCAGTGTGAAAGGGGCCTAAGTGACACTTTTTGGGGACCAGTGGCACCAATACAGTCATCCGTGCTAAAAAAAAAAAAAAATGAACCGTCCCTGTACTAATGACACTGGCAGGGAAGGGGTTAACATAAGGGGCGATCAAATGGTTAACTGTGTTCCCTGGGAGTGCTGGCTTAAATTAAGAAAGACATCCGCGTTCCCACTTAGCAGAAACACGATCTCCTGTTTTTCTTACTAGCAGAACGTCGATCCGCCTTGTTTGCATAGGCAGCACGCCATTCTGCCTCTCTCCGAACGACCATCGGGTTTCCAGCGGACTTGCCGATTGGCTCCCGCTGTGTCCAATCACAGAAAGGAATCATGTAGCGGTACGTGATTTCGCGCTTAAGGGCTGCCCTGCTGCAGTATATGTACGTGGGGCAGTCCTTAAGCGGTTAAAGCAAATGTATCATGAGACACATGATGCCACGATTACTGTTCTTTTGAAAAAATGCTGACTACTTGGCTGTTGTGCCTCATGGATAGTCAGAGACCATTCATAAGGCTCCATGCACACTGAAGCTCAAACGGCAGTTTTTTGGAGTTTTTTTTTTTTTTTTTTTTTTTTTTTTTTAACCACTTCAGCCCCGGACCATTTGGCAGCCAAAGGACCAGAGGTCTTTTTTTCAATTTCGCACTGCACTACTTTAACTGGTAATTGCGCGGTCATGCAATTTTGTAACCAAACGAAATTTGCGTCCTTTTCTTCCCACAAATAGAGCTTTCTTTTGATGGTATTTGATTGCCTCTGTGATTTTTTATTTTTTGCGATATAAACGGAAAAAAGAGCGAAAATTTTTGAAAAAAAAAGAGATTTTCTACTTTTTGTTATAAAAAAAATCTAATAAACTCAATTTTAGTCAAACATTTGGGCCAAAATGTATTCAGCCACATGTCTTTAGTAAAAAAAATGCCAATAAGCGTATATTTATTGGTTTGCGCAAAAGTTATAGCGTCTACAAACTAGAGTACATTTTCTGGAATTTACACCGCTTTTAATTTATGACTGCCTATTTCATTTCTTGAGGTGCTAAAATGGCAGAGAAGTACAAAACCCCCCCAAATGACCCCATTTTGGAAAGTAGACACCCAAGCTATTTGCTGAGAGGCATGTTGAGCCCATTGAATATTTTTTTTTTTAGTCCCAAGTGATTGAATAAAGACAAAAATAAAAAAGATTTTTTTTTTTTTCAAAAAGTTGTCACTAAATGATATATTGCTCACACATGCCATAGTTATATGTGGAATTGCACCCCAAAATACATTTTGCTGCTTCTCCTGAGTATGGGGATACCACATGTGTGGGACTTTTTTGGGAGCCTAGCCGCGTACGGGGCCCCGAAACCCAAGCACCGCCTTCAGGATTTCTAAGGGTGCAAATTTTTGATTTCACTCCTCACTACCTATCACAGTTTCGAAGGCCATAAAATGCCAAAATAGCACAAAACCCCCCCAAATGACCCCATTTTGGAAAGTAGACACCCCAAGCTATTTGTTGAGAGGCATGGTGAGTATTTTACAGCTCTCATTTGTTTTTGAAAATGAAGAAAGTAAAGAAAAAAAAATTTTTTTTTTCTTTTTTTCAATTTTCAAAACTTTGTGACAAAAAGCGACATCTGCAAAATACTCACAATACCTCTCAGCAAATAGCTTGGGGTGTCTACTTTCCAAAATGGGGTCATTTTGGGGGGTTTTATGCCATCTGGGCATTCCATGGCCTCCGAAACTGTGATTGGCAGTGAGAAGTGAAATAAAAAAATTACACCCTTAGAAAGCCTGAAGGCGGTGATTGGTTTTTGGGGTTCCGTACGCAGCTAGGCTCCCAAAAAGTCCCACACATGTGGTATCCCCGTACTCAGGAGAAGCAACAGAATGTATTTTGGGGTGTATTTCTACATATGCCCATGACATGTTTGAGCAATATATCATTTAGTGACAACTTTTTGTAAAAAAAAAATATATATTTTTTTTTTTTCATTATTCAATCTCTTGGGACAAAAAAAAAAATATTTAATGGCTCAACATTGCTCTCATCAAATAGCTTGGGGTGTCTACTTTCCAAAATGGGTCATTTGGGGGGGGTTTGAACTGTCCTGGCATTTTATGCACAACATTTAGAAGCCTATGTCACACGTCACCCACTCTTCTAACCACTTGTAGACAAAGCCCTTTCTGACACTTTTTGTTTACATGAAAACATATTTTTTTTTTGCAAGAAAATTACGTTGAACCCCCAAACACTATATATAATGTTAAAGCAAAGGCCCTACAGATTAAAATGGTGGGTGTTGCATTTTTTTTTTTTTCCACACAGTATTTGCGCAGCGATTTTTCAAAACGCATTTTTTGTGGAAAAAATACACTTTTTTTTATTTTAATGCACTAAAACACACTATATTGCTCAAATTTTTGATGAAAATAAAAAATATGATCTTAGGCCGAGTACATGGATACCAAAACACGACATGCTTTAAAATTGCGCACAAACACGCAGTGGAGATAAACTACATACATTTTTTAAAAGCCTTTAAAAGCCTTTACATGATACCACATTAGATTCACGGAGGAGGTCTACTGCTAAAATTACTGCCCTCGATCTGACCTTCGCGGTGATACCTCACATGCATGGTGCAATTGCTGTTTACATATGACGCCAGACCAACGCTTGTGTACGCCTTTGCGCAAGAGAAGGGGGGCAGGGGTGCTTTTTTTTTTTTTTTTTTTGTTTTTTTTTTTATTTATTTAGCTTTTTTATTTTATTTTTAAACTGTTCCTTCCATTTTTTTTCTTTGTTATGATTTTTATTGTTATCTCAGGGAATGTAAATATCCCCTATGATAGCAATAGGCAGTGACAGGTACTCTTTTTTTGAAAAAATTGGGTCTATTAGACCCTAGATCTTTCCTCTGCCCTCAAAGCATCTGACCACACCAAGATTGGTGTGATAAAATGCTTTCCCAATTTCCCAATGGCGCGGTTTATATCCGGGAGGGGGGACATTCCCTCCCACTGCTTGTAAAAGCAGTCTAGAGGCTAATTACCCGCTAGAATTGCTTTTACATGAAAGCCGATCACTGGCTGAAAAGAATGATACCAAGATGATACCTAAACCTGCAGGCATCATTCTGGTATAACCATTCAAAGTCCAGCAACATACTGGACATATATTGTAATCTTTTTTTTTTCATGCAGCCTCTTGGCTGAACGAAAAAAAGAGATTGATTGGTGGGTATGCCCACCATTAGAATACCTCCCTTCATCCACCCACTTCTAATGATGGGCATACATGCACCATTTATATATGCCGATGCATGGGGCATCCTCCCGCAAAAGTTATGCCGTGTACACACGGTCGGAATTTCGACCGTATGTACGTGGCATTAGGAGCCAATCGCTCCTCCTCCCCCCCCCCTGCTGCCCCCATGCTTCGGCATATATGCTCTTTTTTTTTAACTGTGGTGGTGAAATCACCTCCTACAGTGTTGGAGTCGCGTCTTTATGTATCGTGGGAGCAAACGCTGTTGCTGTCAAGATAAATAAATCCGCGCTGCAACTGAATGGCGCACCTGAAAACAAAAAAATGCTTAACACTAAAACACAGTAAACAAAATCACATACCTGAAAAGCAAGCATGATAAAACATGATAAAACATAATAAAACATTGCAGAATAGAATGAGTAAAAAAAGAGCAACAATAGAGAGAGAATAGAGTGAGAGAGAGAACAATAAAACGACAACTATTTTATTTTTTTATTTTTTTGAGATTCACAGGTAAAAAAGCTCCTGACTGAAGCGACTGAATCAAAACGCTACCACAAAAAAACTGTTAGCGATCGCAGGGATCAGGCCTGACTCTGCGAACGCTGCAGTTATGTGTGCTTAGTGTTTTGTAAGTGACAGTGATCGATCGATACTGCACTTGGGTGGGCTGGGCTGGGCGGAGGGGGAAAACGCAGGTGCTAGCAGGTATCTGGGCTGATCCCGCTAACAATGCGTTTTTTTTGGAACCCTAAACTGCTGGGACGCTAGTATAGATCTGATCAGATCAGATATTGATCTGTTCAGATACTGTGCCACTAAGGGAGGTGTATGCTTTGTGCGTGGGTGTTTGCGGTACTGGCACTAACCTGGGGCGACGCAGACCTTATTTGACCCTAAAACCTAATTGATATCACCCGCCGGGGCGATCAGGGGGTTAAACCGTTATTGGTAATAAATGGCGGGTGCCCTGACAGTATAAAAAAACAAGCTAACTAACCAGCGTCACCCGTAACAGTAATACAAAAAAAAACTGGTTACCTAGCGACACTAATGCAGCGATCAGAAAAACGATCGCTTAGTGACACTGGCAAAAGGGGGTGAAAGGGTTAACTAGGGGCAATCAGGGGGTTAAACCTTTATTAGGTAATATATGGGGGTACCTGACGCTATATAAAAACCTGACGGGGAACCTAAATAACGAAATAACTAACTGGCTAACCAGCGTCACCAGTGACAGTTATACAGTGATCACTGGTGAAAGGGTTAACTCTAGGGGCAATCAGGGGTTAAAACCTTTATTTAGGTTTGTAATATGGGGGTACCTGACTATAAACCTATTTATGAACCTATATAAACATGGCGGTTACCTAAAAAAAAAAAATGGTTACCTAGCGACACTAATGCAGCGATCAGAAAAACGATCGCTTAGTGACACTGGCAAAAGGGGGTGAAAGGGTTAACTAGGGGCAATCAGTGGGTTAAAACCTTTATTAGTAAATATATGGGGGTACCTGACGCTATATAAAAACCTGACGGGAACCTAAATAACGAAATAACTAACTGGCTAACCAGCGTCACCAGTGACAGTTATACAGTGATCACTGGTGAAAGGGTTAACTCTAGGGGCAATCAAGGGTTAAAACCTTTATTTAGGTTGTAATATGGGGGTACCTGACCTATAAAACTATTTATGAACCTATATAAACATGGCGGTTACCTAAAAAAAAAAAATGGTTACCTAGCGACAGCAGTGACACTAATACAGCGATCAGAAAAACGATCGCTTAGTGACACTGGCAAAAGGGGTGAAAGGGTTACCTGGGGGGCAATCAAGGGGTTAAACCTTTATTAGGGGGGGGTAGGGGGCTACCTTGGACCTAAAACTAACTGCCCTGACAGTTATTACAGTCACACTGACACTAAATGCAGTGATCAGTAAAAAAATGATCACTGCAATTAGTGACACTGTGACTGGGGGGGGAGGGGTGATCTGGGGGGTGATCTGGGGGGTGATCAGGGGGTGACAGGGGGGTGGAATATGTGCCTAACTGTACTGGTGTCAGTGTAGTGTTGTGCACTAACCTTAACATGTTCGCCGCTCGGCGTCTCCGGTCACATAGACCGGCGCACCGAGCGTGACATCACTTCCCCTTCCTGTCTATACAATTAAAGAGGAAGTACAGGTACGTGATTCTGCCTGTACGTGCCATTCTGCCGACGTATATATACAGGGGGCGGTCGGCAAGTGGTTAAAGAGGAAGCAAACCCCGGATGATTTTTCTTTTTTTTTTCAATTTATATATACTACTAAGTATTGCAAATAAAAACACTTATAAAGCGGCCAAAAACGAGGTTAGTAAATACGTTTATTTAGAATATCTTCTCATCCGGGTATTGGCCGCGCCATTTCTACTGCTGTTTCTTGAATCATTTCAGGACGTCATTTCCGCCCTTACTATGATTGCCTTTACAAATCTCGTGCATGCGTCGAAACCAAGCCTCTATGTGGATTGCCGTTACTACAGAAACAGAGCGAACCCATAGCTGAAGGCAAATCGAAGGGGGAGACGCATCGCGATACTTCCTCTGGGCCATTCTGAGAGGAAGATGGTGAATGCTAATGACCCAGCATGCAAAGCAGACAGAAGCGGCACCCACAGTATGCCATAAAACATTGTACCTAGTGCGCAATCGCGGCTGACGTCACTGAACATTGCAGGGCGAATACTATGGAAACCAAAACAGTGAGTGCACTTTCACAGGCAGCAATCAGCTGCCTGTGCGATATAGATTTTAAAGAGATTAAGTTGTAGTGGAGGGTTTACAACCACTTTAACAGCCCATAAACTCCCCTCTGTAACCCTATGTGTACATGGACGTTTATCAGCAGTGGAGTTTATGGGCTGTTATCTGAATGCTCTAAAATCGCATTCAGGAGCTGTTTTTCTGACCACAAAAAACATTTAAAAACAATAAACAAACGCTCAAAAACTTTGCTCACCAGCGTTTTTTTTTACGGTTTTGATCCATTGAAAAAATAAAAAAAAATAAAAGAATAATAAATGCTATTGCAAAAACATAAAAAAAAACATTCAAATACTCAGTGCAAAGATACTGGCGTTTTTTTATAACGTGATTTTAAGGTCCAGTGTGCAGGGGTCCAGTGCGTCCTGGTTCACCGTTATGAATTTTACAGTATAAAGTCTAGGCAACAAAACCTCTGCAGAACGCCTACTTTAGGTGCCATATTATTCACCACAACTTGTCTTGCACGGTTTGAAGGTTAGGGGTCCTATGTGCAAAGCAAAGTGCTGGAAGAATAACTAATCATGGGGTTTGCTGCTGTACACCTGTATGTGTCCCCACATAGACTCAGACTGTGAATAGTAAATGGTAAAGCGCTACCCCTCTCTCATACCAAACTAAATAAGTACATAACATATAAGCAAATACCCTAAAAAAATATATACAGTAACTGATATACAAATGTGTTTTTTACCCAATGAACTTTTGAGTTTCATCAGTGTTATCACTAGGTGGTGCTTTATTACTTGATGTGCTTTTCATCCACTCATTTTTATGATCTTCTTTTTTTTTTTTAGGGCTGTGGAAATTAAAGATTAATTCCTCGATTAATCGTTAATTTTTTTGATCGATCAAAATTCTTTTGATTGGTACTCACCTCTCCGCCGGCTTCCAGGAGTTCCGTCGGCGATCCGGTGACGTCACGGACATCGTCACCAGACGGGGGGAGGAGTCCGGTGATGTTGAAGTACTTATTGAACGTAACGTGTACGGGGGGAGGAGCTATGCATGTCTTCACCCGCTGCTGCCCTACGTAACTAACACGATTGTCGGCTTTACATGCTGTGTTTTTATCATCTTTATGTGAGTAGTTTGTGTTTGAACACAAAAATTAAATCTTATACTTAAAGGGGTTGTAAAGGTTTGTTTTTTATTTTCTAAATAGGTTCCTTTCCCAAGCAGCTGCTGTTCTGGCCACGCTTGATCCACTTCAGACATAGGTTGCAGACAGCAACGGTGCGATCTGCTGCACATGTGTCAAAAAAGGAACTTTTCAAAATCAGCGGGGAGTCAGCAGCGCCCTGCACCTGTGGGGTGATGCAGTAGAGTGGCTGCCCCCTACAGGACATCCTGCCTTATTGCAATTGTGCCTCCTCTTCCTCTCTTCTATAAGGCACCCAAGTAGAGTCAGTGACCTCATCACCCCCTCCCTCCTCATCACTGGAGCAAACTTGGCAGTATGCTGCGGCTGGGGGAACATGACTGCCAGTTTCTTGTCCTTCTTGGGCACCCCCTCTCTCTAGGCTCGCGTTACTCCCTTCCTCAACTGTGGAACTAACATCCGAGCCTTCAAATCACTGCGCAACCTCCATCAGCATGTATCCGACACTGGTCGAATAGTTCGGGGGACTCCTCCGTGCATGATGGTGAGGCTACGGAAGGAGTGACACTGGACAAGGAGCCGGTGGAATAGGCCGCTTTGGCAGCTACATTGGAAGGCAAACTACTCTGAGCCTGGGTGACAGAGGATGAAGATGGCTGCATGTCTGGCTAAATAACACAGCCAGCAGCAGAAAAAAAAGGACAAGTGTGCACCACGGCCACCTGCAGAGGATGCACCATGTCCATGACTAGCACTGTTGACTGTAGACACAGAGCCTGCTTGCCCTCTTTTAGTGGCCTGTGAGCGTCTGCCTCTCCTTGGTGGCCTTCCGGACATGATGTATATTTTGTTTTGCAATACCACACTGCACTGTATTATATACTGTGTACACCACCAGAAAAGTAGTAGAAACAGTACATCATGAAATGCACTGTAGATATAGGCTACACTGGAAGCTGCAGAGTACACACACACACACACACACACACACACACACACGTCAGTCTAATATAGATATATATCTATCTCAAATACACTGCCACTAACTGAATAACCTGCCTGCTTAATCTAAATCAATCACACTATCTCTCTGTCCACGCCAACAACACTACACAGGGCCGCCGTGTAGGCAGCCTTATATAGTGTGGGGCGTGGGCTTAGTCCCCCTGAGCCATGATTGGCCGAAGGCTCCCTGCCTTTGGCCAATTATGTCTCTCTTGTCATCTCATCATCAACTCGCAGTGCATTATGGGGTGTTCGAATTTCCTGCAAACGCCCCATAATCGTTCTTCGGCGAACATCGAGCTCATCCCTAATACAGAGGAGCCAAGAAAAAAAAAACATTTGATTGCATCTTGGCAACCTAACTAGGTGGCAGCTAATCTAGGCACTTAACAAAGGATTTCACTTTTCTTGAGTTATTCTAATGGTCTTAATTACAACTTTGGAGCTACACACATTACTTGACCCCTAACCCTACCTTCAACTCATGTTTGAGAGTGCAGTTTTTCTTATTTTAATTTTTTTTGCCATTGCTGCTTAAAGCAGAACTTTACCCATAACAACTTGATAAAAAATAATGTTCTTTAGCAAGAAATATACATTCTGCGTTAATTATGCTACTAAAATTAGTGTCCTGTGAATTGCCTCCAGCATTGCTCCTGTGTATTCTTGCTGAAGGCTGTCATTTTGCTGAAGCTCAGAGCCCCAGCAGTAAATCATAAAGTGGAACTAAACCCATTGATACAACAGTTAGATTCCTGGAACTGCTTCAAATGGCTGGTGTCATAACTGATCACATGGGTAGTACCATGGTGGTTGCTGCTCAAACAGAAGCAGCTTCATTGGCTGTAAAAGATAGGAGGGTTTGATTTATCTTAAGGCTGTCAGTGGTTTGGCCTCTACAATCTTGGCAGTGCCTAAAAATGTAGCGCAACTGAGCATGTGCAGAGAATCTTGAAAGTGTATTACTGTATTTTATACAGTATGGACACTTAAATTTTTAATGTTTTACATTATAGCTGCAAAAGGGGTCAGCCTGAAGTGATCTAGCAGGACTTAATTTTCTGACTAAAGTTCCACTTTAACTGAGAGGTGAAGTATAACTCCATTTCAACCCAAAACATTTAAGCCCTAATAGGGAAGAATGTATTTATAACATTTTATTTGCAGCCTCAAGAAAAATATGTAATTTATACTTTTACTCCTCTATTTCCCAGGATAAATCTTTTCACCCTGGTTTGAGGTCGTAGTCCTTTTCCATTTTTTTTCTTCCCCCAGGCATGGATGGACTCAAAGGTATTCAGATGTAAACACACACATCTGCCTGCCCATAGATTTGCACTGAGCTTCTGTTAAAGGCTGCCTGCAAAATTGAAATGCGTACCTTATTGGTAAGCCCATGTGAAAGGACCTTAACTCCTGTGAGTTGCAGTGTGGGGAATGACCTGGCTCATTGGAGTTACAAAAAAAGTGCAAGTTCAGAGTTTGGGTTAAAGAAGACTTTGGAGGATCCTGAAGCTCATCTCTACTTGTTTGAACTCCTAATGGGCCACACAATGAGCCACACATCTTGATGATGTACTGTATGGCTCTGTCTCTGATATGAGTAAGATTTGCTAGGTCAATATTTAAAGAGGGACTGTACCTGAAATTTTTTTTTTAAAAGCCAGCAGCTACAAATACTGCAGCTGCTGACTTTTAATAAATGGACACTTACCTGTCACAGGTTCCAGCGATGTCGGCAGCAGAGGCCAATCAATCGCTCGGCTCTCTGCTGCTGCCGGTGCCATTCTCGGTGATGGAATCGGGAAGTGAATCGATGCGGCTTCACTTCCCGGTTCCCTACTGCGCATGCCCGAGTCGCGCAGTGCAATAAGAATCTTCCGCGCTGTCTGCTGGGACCCGTGTGTGTCCCAGCAGACAGCGCCCCGGGACAGGAAGTGGCATAGACTCCCGTGGGAGTCTATGCCTGGAAGTGGGTGTAAATACCTGTCTTAGACAGGTATCTGCACCCCCCTCCCCCCTGAAAGGTGCCAAATGTGACACCGGAGGGGGGGAGGGTTCCGATGAGCGGAAGTTCCACTTTAGGGTGGAATACCACTTTAAATACACTAACTTTGTTGTACAGGTAACAGGAAAGCAGGTAATAGTTAAATGTGTCTCCCTGACGAGCTGCAGCACATATAGATTACATAATTAGCACCACTGCCAAGGGATCAGTTTTAAACACGCCTTTTGATAGTGTGCATTGTTCAAAGCCTCAGCATTCCGCTAACTAGTTTGCATTACAACAAGCTAACATCAAAGTGTATGAGGACTACAATATGTAATTACACATTCTTGTTGTAAATATTTTGGAAGAATGAATAATTAGTACTCTGTAGAGAGATCTGGACCTGTGGCCAGGAAGCAGAGGAACCTGTTATATAGGAAAATGGTGGCATAACAAATGCTACCATTTCAGGATTTAGAATTCCCTATTTGTTATCTATAGCCCAGAATCCACCATGAAAACAGTGAAAAAAAAATTAACTAAAAGGGATTAAAATATTTACAAAAATGTGAGGATTGTACTCACTTTTGTGAAATACTGTATCTCTGCTAAAATAGCAAAAAATGCTAGCAACTCGATTGCTTCTTAAATCTTTATTGAGCACTAACAGCAGTGCGACATCTAACATGTTTCTGCCAGAGCCTTCCTTATAGCATACAGATTTACAATAAAATCAAGTTTATATAGAAAAGATATCCATTCCTCCAGAAAAGGGGGTGGTACAATCCAATTTAAAATCAATTAACAATTAAAATCATGTGAGGTTGGCAGAACCAGAGAAAAAGGGGAGGGAAAGATGAAAACATAGACTGAAAACTCTAGGGGGAAAAATTAACCCATTGTGGAATCAAATTGTATGATTTTAAAAACCAATTCACATGCATTCTACTGTTCATTCCACAGAAATCGAGTATTCAGTCTGTGTATCCATCACACCTTTCCGCTGAAGTAGGGTATGGTGTGTATCCCCCCCCCCAACAGATCTTACCTGTTCCAGACCGCAAAGAGAAAAAGACTTCAAAATACCACCATAAACTGTTCTAAAGTGTTTTGACACATTTGAATTATTTTTAGCGTTGCTATTAAGAGTGTCATTGTAGTGTTCTGATATTCTAATACGTAGATTGCGAATAGTGGATCCCACATACTCTACAAGTACTTAAATCGATTAGGTAGACAATCATCTTTGAATTACAATTTTTTTTTAAATGTAAACTGGATATGTTCTACCTGTTGAAAAAGAAATAACAGACTTGCTTTTTCTGTGTCTTTTACACTGTTTACAGGGGTTATAACCACAGGGATAGGAACCCACTGTCCCTAACCATGAAATAGAAGAGGGGGAGTGGAAAGAAATAGACGAGAAAGCATAGTACCTAAAGTAGGAGCTTTCTTACTGGAAAAACTGTATCCCTGTCTTAAAATATCTTGCAAAGTTTTGTCCGCATATAAGACAGGGAGGCAGTGTTTAATGATAGAGACAATCTGGTTGTATTGTTGTGAGTAAGTGGTCACAAAGTGAACACCTCCCCTCCCATGGGACCATGTCCTCTTACTGTATCTATGTTGTTCCATGTCTATTTTCTTTCTTTGATAACTTGATCTACAAACGTTAATTCTTGTCTGTTCCCTTGCTGACTCCCATTGCTTTTTCCCAGGTTAAGAAGAATTGCCATGGCAGGCCTGGAAATCAGCTATGTCACACTATCTCTCTCACAGATTGGTAAATATGCTTTATTCTGACACACAAGCTCTCCCTAGCCAATAAGACTCACTAAAAAGGGTTTAAATTGGTGGTTAGATGGTACAGCTGTCCTTCGAATATCCAGAATTTTAATCTATCACTACAAGATCCCTGTTGGCGATGTCTTGTCTCCAAAGGTACCATGCTCCACATCGGGTGGGATTGCCCTCCTGTAAAGAAATTTTAGCAGATCTTTGAATTATACTGCAAGCTGATGGCAACCTCCTATTTAATCCTCACCTGAGGTAGCCCCCTCGTCAATGCTTTCTTGACCTTTCAAATCTGTAAAAATGTATTGCGACACTTCCTGGCTGTGGCCAGGGTAGCGATTCCTCACTACTGGAAATTGACAACCATGCCTTCCCTGGAGGACTGGGCTATCGAGGTAGACTGTACTCCAATACAGTATTGGAACGTCTGTTGGCTCAGGAAGCTGGAAAGGAAGAGCAGTTTTCCCTCACCTGGACTTCATGGTCCATGTTCCGCTATTCCTCGGAGTTTGTCTCATGGGTTGAAGGTGACTCTGATGCCACCACCTCATAGCCTGCTCGGGGTATATTCTTTCCCCGGTCCTTATGTCTCTTCTCTTTTCCATTCGCTCTCTCTTTCTTCATTTATGCAGCTCTTAGAAGCTTTATGATCTTTCATTGTGCAAATTATCCCCAGTCTTCTTTGACAGTGTGTGATCCCTCCAGCATACTTTTCTTTTTAGGAGTAACAGGTTTTACTCCTTTTAGAGCCTCCTTTAAGGCATGTTTCAGCCACCAAGGCATCAGGAGCAATAGCATCTGAAATTGGCAAGGGAACAGCTAACAGAATTGAAGAGTTGACAGGCAAATAGGATGGTTTACTGTCAGGTAAATTGACACCAATAGACGAAGGGTTCATTTCCCCTTGCCAAATTGATCCAACATTTAAAATTTTTTGATTTATAACTCCTTGAAGGGGCAAAAAAGAGCCTGTAAATTTTTGAGAATCTAAATTTAAAGCATTATTCCAGGCACCAGAGAACTGTGCCCCTGAACTTTTGTCTTAAAAAAAAATATCAAAATCAACACCAACGGCACCAAAACACTGTGCCTCTAAAACTTTATCATGAAATACATCAGAACTTTGGGCATTCTTAACACCGGCTAAAATATTAGAGCATTAACCACTAAACTTAATTCATTAATATTGGTCATAGATCAATTCTCACCAGTATGCATTCCAGAAGCAGAATGCCCACTAGAGGCTGCTGATGAAGCCTGTGGAGCCAAGCCAAACACTGTTGCGCAAAGGAGAAGCAGTATCCTTCCTCTGCCTTTTCCTACCAGGCCTGTACCACATATGCCTGAAGCTCTTTCAGCCATAATTTCAGAGCTGACTTGCATCTGTTTTGGAGGGTGAAGGGGGCAGGGGGAATCCTAGAGCAGGAAGGGTGCTTAGTGCGGAGGGTGCAATTACAGGAAATGATCCTGTATGGCTGTTTTTCCAGCAGCTGAAAGCTGATGGGAGGGAGAGGAGAAGAAGCTGGCTCTCAGCTGCTACAGAGAGAGACATACAAGGGGATCGGTTCTGTAATTTCCCGCCAACCCCACCAATCCCCCTCCCTGCTCACGTAAGATTCCTCCTGCTGTCTGTGCCCCATACATGAGGACTGTGGTATCCCCTTATTGGCGGCCCTGATGGTGGCTATTGATCATTGCACAACTTAAAGCCCAAGTCCGGGGTTATTTTTTTCAATAAAAAGTGTCCTCCAGCATTTGTGAAGAACAGCTCTGGGTACGTGCCCAGGTACCTCCTCTCAAGAGCTGTCCCCTGCAGTACCTTTTCTCCACCACAAGATAGCAGCAACATTCAACCTGGAAGACTAAGGATATACTGTGAGTGTGTCACCCCAAACCCCCCCCCCCCCCCCTTCACTGAGGCATCTCCAGAGCACTTAACACTACAGTGTATTGATGAAAAAAGCAGCGTTAATGCTGATTGCCTTCCACCAGAAAAGGGGCAAAATGTAACAAGTTCATCCTGTGACCAGCCTCTGGAAATGGTAAGTATAAAAAAAAATATTAAGTAAGATAAATAGTCCGCGCTTAGGATAAAGGTAAAGGTATGCAGCCCCCCCTGAGTGGACTCCCTAGGGAGCCAGTGATTAAATAAAAGTGATAAAGGGATAGTGGCGCGCCCTAATGCAAAAATAAATGTGTATGTGAACACACTACCTAACACACTTAATATAAATGATATAGGAAATAGATAAATATGTGAAAGCAAATGTGAATTTAAGAACCAATAATAAAGTAATTCAGAGGTTAGCACTCCATGCCATACATAGCCATCCAGCTTGGGGACACTCAAGAATAGATGTACCACCAGAGGACCCCCTAGGCCCTGATGGGAGAAGCTAATGGGGCTATTCACTTAAATTAATGCAATAAACAAAGACAAATCTGTAATACAGGTAAGTTAGAATATGATGTGTCCATCGGCTTACATCTCACACCACCCTAGATAAAATCGATACATGTGTCACACAAATATTGAAAGATAAATATATCTAACTGTAAGTGACTCCAGCAGTAAGCATAAAATATTTTAAGTGAAAAAATAAATAACATAGACCACGTGGAAAAAATGTGAACCCCGTGAAAAAATATATATATACGTATATAAAAAGTCCTCCCGGGTTGGGTGCTCCAAAGGGTATATAAAAAGAAAAAAAGTTATACAAATGTTCAATAATCAGTGACTGTAGTGACTTCGCTGCTGCAGATAAGGTGACTTCGTGCTGCCCATATGGTCCCACACCACGAAGCACGAAGTCACCTTATCTGCAGCAGCGAAGTCACTACAGTCACTGATTATTGAACATTTGTATAACTTTTTTTCTTTTTATATACCCTTTGGAGCACCCAACCCGGGAGGACTTTTTATATACGTATATATATATTTTTTCACGGGGTTCACATTTTTTCCACGTGGTCTATGTTATTTATTTTTTCACTTAAAATATTTTATGCTTACTGCTGGAGTCACTTACAGTTAGATATATTTATCTTTCAATATTTGTGTGACACATGTATCGATTTTATCTAGGGTGGTGTGAGATGTAAGCCGATGGACACATCATATTCTAACTTACCTGTATTACAGATTTGTCTTTGTTTATTGCATTAATTTAAGTGAATAGCCCCATTAGCTTCTCCCATCAGGGCCTAGGGGGTCCTCTGGTGGTACATCTATTCTTGAGTGTCCCCAGGCTGGATGGCTATGTATGGCATGGAGTGCTAACCTCTGAATTACTTTATTATTGGTTCTTAAATTCACATTTGCTTTCACATATTTATCTATTTCCTATATCATTTATATTAAGTGTGTTAGGTAGTGTGTTCACATACACATTTATTTTTGCATTAGGGAGCGCCACTATCCCTTTATCACTTTTATAAAAAAAAATATATAAATAACATACTGGGGGGTAGGGATGAGCCGAACACCCCCGGGTTCGGTTCGCACCAGAACCTTCGAACGGACCGAAAGTTTGCGCAAATTTTCGAACCCTTTTTTGTTATAATGGACGCGAACGTTCGAAATCAAAATTGCTAATTACAACGGCCAATATGCATGTTAATGTCATAAAACAGATTTGGGGACCCGGGTCCTGCCCCAGGGGACATATATCAATGCAAAAATAACTTTTAAAAACTAACGTTTTTTCGGGAGGAGTCATTTTAATGATGCATAAAGTGAAAAAAATAAGTGAAATATTCCTTTAAATATGGTACCTGGGGGTATCTAAAGTATGCCTGTGAAGTGGCATGTGTTTACCGTGTTTAGAACTGTTCCTGCACAAAATTTAATTTGTAAAGGAAAAAAAGAAGCCATTTAAAACCACTTGCGGCTTTAATGTCATGTCTTGTCCTGGCCGCCATATGGCTGAAAATCCTTGTGAAAAATGGCATGGCTACCCCATCACTCCCCCCCCCCCCCACCCCAGCTTGGGTCTTGTATGGATATTAAGGGGGACCCCGCACCCAAAATAAAACCCTATACCTACAACCCTATATACTCTGAACAGCAGTATATAGGTGGTGCAAACAAGACACGGACTGTAGGTTTGTTCTTAAGTAGAATCTGAACAGGTACATTATGAAGTGTAGCTCCATCCCAAAAAAAATCTATTTTTAAGCTTTTTGGAGAACATAGGGAGGGGTTATCACCCCTGTAACATTTGCTGTCTTTGCACATCTGTTCAGAACATTTCACCTCACTTTCCGTCCCAATGACAAATGTTTTTGGAAAAGTGGGGTTTTAATTGAAACAAGGATTGGTGATAAAACATCAGTAGAGAGGAGATACCTTTTTCCCAAATTAAATCTAACAGGATAGAATTTCCCTTCCTAGGGGTAGATTTCCTCTCACTTCCTGTTTTCTCTTTCCGTTTGCAAGTAGGAGTCGTTTGTAAGTTGGATGTTTGAAAGTAGGGGCCTGCCGTATATACTCTGCAGAAATTTGCCCTATTAGATGTTGGTGTAGCCACAACACTGTAAGCCCTCACAGTTACTCTTGGTGGGCGCAGGAATGGGCCCTGCTGTGAGTTATTAGATCAAGATTTGTAATTGCATGCACCTGTTGAACAGGGCAGAAAAATTGGGCCTTTGGTGGTGGTGGTGGAAGGTGTTGCCACAAGACTGTAAGCCCTCACAGTTACTCTTGGTGGGCACAGGAATGGGCCCTGCTGTGAGTTATTAGATCAAGATTTGTAATTGCATGCACCTGTTGAACAGGGCAGAAAAATTGGTCCTTTGGTGGTGGTGGTGGACGGTGTTGGCACAAGACTGTAAGCCCTCACAGTTACTTTTGGTGGGCACAGGAATGGGCCCTGCTGTGAGTTATTAGATCAAGATTTGTAATTGCATGCACCTGTTGAACAGGGCAGAAGAATTGGGCCTTTGGTGGTGGACGGTGTTGCCACAAGACTGTAAGCCCTCAGAGTTACTCTTGGTGGGCGCAGGAATGGGCCCTGCTGTGAACTATTAGATCAAGATTTGTAATTACACGCCCCTGTTAAACAGGGGCTGAAAAATTGTGCCTTAGGCATTGGTGCTGGTGCCACAACACTGCAACCCCTCACAGATACTGTACTCTGAGCACAGCAATGAGACCTGTTGCAAAGCATTGCCTAAAAATTGTAATTACACGCCCCAACAGGGGCTGAAAAATTATGCCTTAGGCACTGGTGCTGGTGCCACAACACTGCAACCCCTCACAGATACTGTACTCTGAGCACAGCAATGAGACCTGTTGCAAAGAATTGCCTAAAAATTTTAATTACTCGCCCCAACAGGGGCTGAAAAATTGTGCCTTAGGCACTGGTGCTGGTGCCACAACACTGCAACCCCTCACAGATACTGTACTTGGAGCACAGCAGTCACACCTGTTGCGAAGCATTTTTTTTTAAAAATTGTAATTACACGCCCCTGTTATACAGGGGCTGAAAAATTGTGCCTTAGGCACTGGTGTGGTGGCATGGATCATTGAGGAGGAGGAAGAGGATAGTCAGTGAACATAACAGGACAGTCACTCAGCATCAGCATAGGCAGTCTTGAAGGGATGTGACATTATAAATTATTCAGTTATATCCGCTTCAGGTGCCTGGTAGCTGGTGGTGATCCAAGACTGATTCATTTTTATGAAGGTCAGTCGATCAACCGAGTCGGTGGACAGGCGCACCCTATGATCGGTGACAAATCCTCCAGCAGCACTGAATGTGCGTTCGGAAAGAACGCTGGATGCAGGACAGGCCAGTAGCTCAATTGCATACTGTGCAAGCTCTGGCCAGTGATCCATCCTCAGGACCCAGTAAGCCAGAGGATTTTCGGTGGGAAAGGTGTCCAAGTCTGACCTTGCCCCTAGGTATTCCTGCACCATGTATATCAGACGCTGGTGATGGTTGCTGGAACCGATCATACCTTGGGGCTGCGGACTAAAAAATTGTCTGAACGCATCGGTCAGACGTCCACCTTCCCCACCGCTCCTTCTGCTACTGACCGAAGCCTCAGCAACTCGTCGTCCAGGACCAGGAGTTTGTAACCTCCCAGTTTCTGGGAACGCGTTGCACAGACCTTTCTGCAAGGCCTCCCTGAGATGTCTCATCCTCTGCTCCCTCTGCGATGGCAAGATAAGGTCCGCAACCTTACCCTTGTACCGTGGATCAAGGAGAGTGGCCAGCCAGTAATGGTCCCTCTCCTTGATCCGAAGAACACGAGGATCCTTCCGCAGGCTTTGCAGGATCAGGGAGGCCATGCTACGTAGGTTAGCTGAGGCATTCGGTCCGGAGTCTTCTGGGTCACTGAGGATGACATGATCGCCAGCCACGTACAAGTCCACTGGTTTGTTGGGACTGTACATCATCCCTAAAAGACTGCTGATGCTGAGTGCCAGGCTCCACCTCCATGCTTACACAATCCTCCTGCTCCTCCTCCTCCTCCTCATCCTCTTCCTGTGTGATGGGTGGGACAGAAGGAACACTGTCTGGATAAAGGGGGCCTTGAGAGGCAAGGAAGTCCTCCTCTTCCTGCCTCTGTTCTGCCTCAAGTGTCCTGTCCATTATCCCACACAGCGTATGCTCCAACAGGTGGACAAGAGGTACAGTGTCACTGATGCATGCACTGTCACTGCTCACCATCCTCGTGGCCTCCTCAAATGGTGAGAGGACAGTGCATGCATCCCTGATCCTGCTCCACTGGCGTGGGGAAAAAAAGCCAAGCTCCCCTGACCCTGTCCTGGTGCCGTAGTCGCAAAGGTACTCATTGATGGCCCTCTGCTGCGTGTGCAGTCGCTGCAGCATGGCCAACGTTGAGTTCCACCTGGTGGGCATGTCACATATTAGGCGGTTCTTGGGCAGGTTCAGCTCCTTTTGCAGCTCAGTCAGCCGAGCACTGGCATTATAAGATCGGCGGAAATGCACACAGACTTTCCTGGCCTGCCTCAGGACATCCTGTAAGCCTGGGTACCTGCCCAAGAACCGCTGCACCACTAGGTTGAGGACGTGAGCCATACAGGGCACATGGGTGAGCTGCCCCTGTCGCAGGGCGGAGAGGAGGTTGGTGCCATTGTCAGAAACAACCATTCCTGGCTTAAGCTGGCGTGGCGTCAACCACCTCTCGGCCTGCCCCTGCAGAGCTGCCAGAACCTCTGCCCCAGTGTGGCTCCTGTCCCCCCAAACACACCAGCGCAAGCACGGCACGGCATCTTTTTGCCTGCGTACTCGTGTAGCCCCTTGTACGCCTAGGGAGCACCGCTGGTTCCGAGGACAGAGCACTGGAGGAAGAAGAAGAGGAGGGGGTGGAGGAGAGAGGTGTGTCACAACCAGTAGTAGCATTTTGGAGGCGTGGTGGCGGAACAACCTCCAACACTACTGCACCTTGTCCTGCATCCCTCCCAGCTGCCAATAGAGTGACCCAATGGGCCGTGAAAGAAAGATAACGTCCCTGTCCATGCCTGCTGGACCATGAGTCAGCGGTAATATGCACCTTACCGCTGACCGCCCTGTCCAGCGAGGCATGGACATTGCCTTCCACATGCCGGTAGAGAGACGGAATCGCCTTCCGTGAGAAAAAGTGGCGTTTGGGAACCTGCCACTGAGGAACCGCACATTGAACAAACTCACGGAAGGGGGCCGAGTCTACCAACTGAAAAGGCAGCAGTTGAAGTGCTAGCAATTTAGCCAAGCTAGCATTCAACCGCTGGGCATGTGGATGGCTGGGAGTATACTTCTTTCGACGGTCCAGCAGCTGGGGCAGGGAAATTTGCCTGCTACAATCGGACGTCGGTGTACTGCAAGTACTTGGTTGTGACACACTTAATTCTACACCTTCAGTCCTCTCAGAGCAGCTTTCAGAGAGGACTGAAGATATAGTGGGGATGGAGATCCCAGCTGATGAGGAGCAAGGAGAGGTCCGCTTTGTTCTTTGGTGTGGGTCTTTTATGTGTGCTTGCCAACGAGCTGCATGGCAGGTCGACATATGTCTGCTCATGCTTGTGGTGCCCAAGCGGCTGATGTTTTGGCCACGCGAGATACGCTTGAGACAAATATTGCAAATAGCAGTGGTGCGATCTGATGCACTCGTCTCAAAAAAGGCCCACACCAAAGAACTTTTGTGATAACGTGCAGAGGCAGCGCCCTGCACAGGCGGAGCTCTGTGGTGTGATACAGTTGCTGTGCTGGCCTCCAGGGGGCATCCTGCCTCGTTGGACATGTGACGCCGCATCCTCCTCCTCCTCCTCCTCCTCCTCTCTCCCTTCAGGCACCCACGTGGAGTCAGTGACCTCATCATCCCCTCCCTCTTCACCACTAGAGCAAACCTGGCAGTAAGCTGCAGCTGGTGGAACAGTACTGCCAGATTGCTGTCCTTCAGCATCCCCTCTCTCTGCGCGCACACTACTGCCTTCCTCAAGCTGGGTATCATCATCCGAGCCTTCGAATCGTTGGGCATCCTCCTGGAGCATGTACCCAACACTGTGCTCAAAGAGTTCGGGGGACTCCTCAGGAGGACATGGTGGGTCTAGGGAAGGGGTGGCTGATGATGCCATTGAGTACGCAATGGCAGCTGCTCTGCCAGTACCCTCACCCTGGGTGAGAGAGGATGAGGAGGGCTTGGTCATCCATTCTACCAAGCCTTCGGCATGATGCGGCTCCACATGTCCAGCTGCCGAAAACAAAGACAAGCGTGTCCCATGGCCACGTGCTGATGACGATGCACGACCACGTCCACGGCCAGCACTGTTGTCTCTAGAAACAGAGCCTGCCTGCCCTGTGTTCTTGCCTCGGGACGGTCTGCCTCTCCTTGGCGGTCTTCCAGCCATTGTAGTCGGTAGTGTATATAGTATAAAAAATAGAGCTCCTATGTGTGCTCACAACACACTGTAGGTCCTATGGGTGCTGACACTAACACACTATAGGTACTATGTGTGCTGCTGACAAGAAAATACAGGAGCTCTGTGTGCTGCCACTAACACACTAGAAGTCCTATGGGTGCTGCTGACACAAAGACACTATAGGTACTATGTGTGCTGCTGACAAGAAAATATAGGAGCTCTGTGTGCTGCCACTAACACACTAGAAGTCCTATGGGTGCCAAAGACACTATAGGTAGTATATGTGTGCTGCTGACAAGAAAATATAGGAGCTCTGTGTGCTGCCACTAACACACTAGAAGTCCTATGGGTGCCAAAGACACTATAGGTAGTATATGTGTGCTGCTGACAAGAAAATCTAGGAGCTCTGTGTGCTGCCACTAACACACTAGAAGTCCTATGGGTGCCAAAGACACTATAGGTAGTATATGTGTGCTGCTGACAAGAAAATATAGGAGCTCTGTGTGCTGCCACTAACACACTAGAAGTCCTATGGGTGCTGCTGACACAAAGACACTATAGGTAGTATATGAATGGGACAGAAAGTTGGGACAGAAGTTGGGGTGCAATGCTGTGCTAACAGCACTGCGGTTGGTGCTACTGCAATACTGTACTAACAGTACGCACACACCAGACTAATCCCCAGCAGCAGCTAATAACACACTAACTGTGCAATCAGCAGCAATGAATGATCACTAATTATGAATGACTCAGGTAGCAATGGTTTAGCAAAGAAATAGCAATCAAGCAAAGACAGAATCAGCAGACTGCTCTCTCCTAAAGCCGGAACACATGTGACCGGGGCCGACGGAGTGGCGGCCTTTTAAATGGTGGGGCGTGTACTAAAGCCCCTGAGCTTTAATTGGCTACAGGCGTCCTGCCTGTAGCCAATTATTGCTCTCCTAGTTTCCGGCGCTGTGATTGGCCAAGCATGCGGGGTCACAGTGCATGCTTGGCCAATCATCAGCCAGCAATGCACTGCGTCGGCCGCAATGCATTGCGGGGCCGCTCGCATCACACGAATGTGATGCGAACGGCCCAAATAGTTCTGGGCTCGCCGAGCGAGCGAACGCCCGGTGCTCGATTCGAACATGGGTTCGAATCGAGCACCGGGCCCATCCCTACTGGGGGAGATGTAGCTACTTACATGGGAGAGGTTGGAACACCCAGTGGGGCTTTAGACCTTTAGAGATGCAAGCTTTGAAAGGATCCTTCATCAAGCATTATAAATTATTGCATCTGAAAATCAATTATTTATACGTAGAACAGAGATACTGTTTAATAAAGTCCAATGGGGCATTTTACACACATTATATTTAATGTTTTTGAAATTGGTCACACCTTGTCTGCGCCTACATATGAAACTACAAGAGCTAACAACGAAAACCACAAAAAAAACAAATGTTCTTGTAGGGGCCAATTTTTGGCAGCGGTAACACCGTACATGGTCTGTGGGAACAAAATGTCAGAAAAAGAGGGTTTGGAATGGGAATGTAAGTTCATTAAGAAATTCAAAATTCTAGACCAACCTTTTCAACAAGGAGGCAATATAACTTTCTGGTCTTGGGGAACACCCACTAATAATCACTGTATGTAAAGCTCAGGATACATTAGTGTGATGGTCACTGGAAAGAATGTTCCTTAACTACTTCCAGCCCAGGCCAATTCTGACATTCCTCTCCTACATGTAAAAAACTTTTTTTTGCTAGAAAATTACTCAGAACCCCCAAACATTATATACTCATCGGCCACTTTATTAAGTACACCTGTTCAAGTGCTTTGTCACACAAATTGCTAATCAGCCAATCACATGGCAGCAACTCAATGCTTTTAGGCATCTAGACATGGTGAAGACGACTTACTGAAGTTCAAACTAAGCATCAGAATGGGAAGGAAAGGTGATTTAACCACTTGCAGACCAGAAGATTTTCCCCTTAATGACCGGAGCATTTTTTGCGATACGGCACTGCATCGCTTTAACTGACAATTGCGCGGTCGTGCAACGCTGTACCTAAACAAAACTGATGTCCCTTTTTCCCACAAATAGATTTTTTTTTTTTGGTTGTATTTGATCGCCTCTGCGGTTTTTATTTTTTGTGCTATCAAAAAAGAACAATATTATGAAAAAATATATATTTTCTACCTTTTTGCAATAATAAGTATCCCAAATGTATTTATTTTTTAAAACAAATTTCTTCATCAGCTTAGGCCAATATGTATTTTTCTACAGTATCTCACAAAAGTGAGTACACCCCTTATATTTTTGTAAATATTTTATTATATTATTTCATGTGAAAACACTGAAGAAATTATACTTTGCTACAACGTAAAGTATTGAGTATACAGCTTGTAGAACAGTGGAAATGTGCTGTCCCCTCAAAATAACTCAACACACAGCCATTAATGTCTAAACCGCTGGCAACAAAAGTTAATACACCCCTAAGTGAAAATGTCCAAATTGGGCCCAATGTGTTAATATTTTGTGTGGCCACCATTATTTTCCAGCACTGCCTTAACCCTCATGGGCATGGATTTCACCAGAGTTTCACAGGTTGCCACTGGAGTCCTCTTCCACTCCTCCATGATGACATCAAGGAGCTGGTGAATGTTAGAGACCTTGCGCTCCTCCACCTTCCGTTTAAGGATGCCCCACAGATGCTCAATAGGGTTTAGGTCTGGAGACATGCTTGGCCAGTCCATCACCTTTACCCTCAGCTTAGCAAGGCAATGATCGTCTTGGAGGCGTGTTTGGGGTTTGTTATGTTGGAATACTGCCCTGCAGCCCAGTCTCCGAAGGGAGAGGATCATGCTCTGCTTCAGTATGTCACAGTAATAATGAACTGTAGCTCCCCAGTGCCGGCAACACTCATGCAGCCACAGACCATGACACTCCCACCACCATGCTTGACTGTAGGCAAGATGCACTTGTCTTTGTACTCCTCACCTGGTTGCGTCCATACACGCTTAACACCATCTGAACCAAATAAGTTTATTTTGGTCTCATCAGACCACAGGACATGGTTACAGTAATCCCTGTCCTTAGTCTGCTTGTCTTCAGCAAACTGTTTGCGGACTTTCTTGTTCATCATCTTTAGAAGAGGCTTCCTTCTAGGACGACTTGCAGACCAATTTGATGCAGTGTGCGTGTGGTGTATGGTCTGGGCACTGAGAGGCTGACCAAGCCCCCCCCCCCCCCCCCCCCCCCATTCAACCCCTGCAGAAATGCTGGCAGCACTCGTATGTCTGTTTCCCAAAGACAACCGCTGAATATGACGCTGAGCATGTGCACTCAACTTCTTTGGTTGACCATGGCAAGGCCTGTTCTAAGTGGAACCTGTCCAGTTAAACCGCTGTATGGCCACCGTGCTGCAGCTCAGTTTCAGGGTCTTCGCAATCTTCTTATAGCCTAGGCCATTTTTATGTAGAGCACCAATTATTTTTTTCAGATCCCCAGAGAGTTCTTTGCCATGAGGTGCCATGTTGAACTTCCAGTGACCAGTATGAGAGAGTGAAAGCGATAACCCCAAATATAACACACCTACTCCCCATTCACACCGAGACCTTGTAACACTAACAAGTCACTAAACGGGGAGGGAAAATGGCTAATTGGGCCCAATTTAGACATTTTCACTTAGGGGTGTACTCACTTTTGTTGCCAGCAGTTTAGAATGTCTGTGTGTTGTTATTTTGAGGGGACAGCAAATGTATGCGGTTATACAAGTGGTACATTCACTACATTACATTGTAGCAAAGTGTCATTTCTTCAGTGTTGTCACATTAAAAGATATAAAAAAAATTTACAAGAATGTGAGGGGTGTACTCACTTTTGTGATATTTTTGTTAAAAAAAATCACAAAAAGTGTATATTGATTGGTTTTTGCAAAAGTTATCGCGTCTACAAAATAGGGAATAGATTTACGGCTTTTTTTTTTTTTTTTTTTACTAGTTTTTACAATTTTTTTTTGTTTTTACTAGTAATGGCGGTGATCTGCAATGACATTTATACAGTGATCAGTGCTATAAAATTGCACTGATTACTGTGTAAATGTCACTGGCAGGGAAGGGGTTAACACTAGGGGGCGATCAAGGGGTTAAATGTGTTTCCTGGGAGGTGTTTCTAACTGTGGGGGGATGGGTCTGACTGGAAAAGGAGAGAGATCGGTGTTCCTAATCACTGGGAACAGCAGATCTCTCTCTCCTCCCCTGTCAGAACTAGAATCTGTTTAAATTTTTCAGATCCCCGTTCTGGCTCTTTCCCGCGATCATGGGTGGTCGGCAGACATCGCAGCCGCCGGGCCACACGCATCGGGCTCCCCCCATGCTTCTGGGGCAGGCACTGGCATTGCAAGTAAGGCAAACTGGCAGTAAAGCCTTCAGGCTTCACAGCCGGTTTCCTACAGCGCTGTGCTGTCTGAATGGTCCCGCTGTCTTCTGGGACACACACAGGTCCCAGAATGAGGAGGGGCCACATATCACTTCGATCGCCTTGCAACAGTCTTACTCGGAAGTGGGAGTGAGTACCTGTCAAAACCAGGTACCCGCTTCCCCCTTCGCCCCCAAAAAAGTGCCAAATGTGGCAGTGGAGGAGGGGAAGGGGGTGAACAAACAGAGCTTCCCCTTTTGGGTGGAGCTCTGCTTTAAGTGACTTTAAACATGGCATGGTTGTTGTCAATCCAATAGAGCACCTTTGGGATGTGGTGGATTGGGAGATTCGCTTCATGGATGTGCAGCCGACAAATCTGCAGCAACTGCGTGATGCTATCATGTCAATGCAGACCAAAATCTCTGCAGAATGTTTCCAAAACCGTCTGGAATTTATGCCTCAAAGAATTAAGGCAGTTTTAAAGGCAAAAGGGGGTCCTATGGTCCTGGTACTAGCAAGGTGTACCTAATAAAGTGGCCAGTGACTGTGTGTGTAGGTGTATATGTATATGTATGTATGTATGTATGTATATATATATATATATATATATATATATATATATATATATATATATATATATATATATACAGTGACTTGAAAAAGTATTCATACCCTTTGACATTTTCTACATTTTGTCATGTTACAACCAAGAATATAAATGTATTTTATGTGATAGACCAACAAAAAGTGGCACATAATTGTGACGTGGAAGGAAAATGATAAATGGATTTCAAATTTTTTTTTACAAATATCTGAAAAGTGTGGCATGCATTTGTATTCAGCCCCCCCAAAGTCAATACTTTGTAGAACCACCTTTTGCTGCAATTACAGCTGCAAGTCTTTTTGGGGATGTCTCTACCTACTTTGCACATCTAGAGAGTGACATTTTTGCCCATTCTTCTTAGCATAATAGCTCAAGCTCTGTCAGATTGGATGGAGAGCATCTGTGAACAGAAATTTTCAAGTCTTGCCACATATTCTCAATTGGATTTAGGTCTGGACTTTGATTAGGCCATTCTAACACATGAATATGCTTTGATCTAAACCATTCAATTGTAGCTCTGGCTGTATGTTTAGGGTCGTTGTCATGCTGGGAGGTGAACCTCTGCCCCAGTCTTTTGCAGACTCTAATGCCGCCCACACACGATCGGACTAGAGTCCGCCGGACAATTCACCGGTGTGTGGGCTCCGCCGGACTTTTTCTTCCCAAAAGGGCCCTGCGGCCCCCCCACCCCAAAGCACCTTGTGCCCATGTTGATGAGGACAAGGGCCTCTTCCCGACAACCCTGGCCGTTGGTTGTCGGTCTGCGGGTGGGGGGCTTATCAGAATCTGGGAGCCCCCTTTAATAAGGCCCCCCACCCTATGTGAATGAGTATGGGGTACATGGTACCCCTACCCATTCACCTGAGGGATAAAGTGTTAATAAAAAAAACACAACACAGGTTTTTAAAGTAGTTTATTAGACCGCTCCGGGGGTCTTCTTGCTGGGCACCTCCGATATCTTATGCTCTTTTTCCACTCTTTTACTAGCGGAGGAGCCCGGCTTTCTCCTTCGTCGCCACCGTCCGGGGGTCCCGCTCTTCGTTTCTTCTGCTGGGCTCTCTGCTTTCTTCTTCTTCTCCTCCTCCTCCTCGCATTTTTTCGGCGTTGGTGTTCCCCTTTAAATCCATACCAGGCAACGGGGCTAGCAAGGTGTCGATCGAGGCGGCGACATTGACTTCCTTTGCTAGTCCCGTCTACCGGGAGTCACATTCAAAATAAACGGAATTTACTCCGTGTGTGGGCAAGTCCGTTCATTTCAAAAGTCTGGCGGAGGCGGTTTTTGTTTTTTAAATGCAATTGTTTTGGAATACAGTGCCTTGCGAAAGTATTCGGCCCCCTTGAACTTTTCAACCTTTTGCCCCATTTTAGGCTTCAAACATAAAGATATAAAATTTTAATTTTTTGTGAAGAATCACCAACAAGTGGGACACAATTGTGAAGTGGAACGAAATCTATTGGATTGTTGAAACTTTTTTAACTAATAAAAAAATGAAAAGTGGGGCGTGCAAAATTATTCGGCCCCCTTGCGTTAATACTTTGTAGAGCCACCTTTTGCTGCGATTACAGCTGCAAGTCGCTTGGGGTATGTCTCTATCAGTTTTGCTCATCGAGAGACTGAAATTCTTGCCCATTCTTCCTTGCAAAACAGCTCGAGCTCAGTGAGGTTGGATGGAGAGCGTTTTTGAACAGCAGTTTTCAGCTCTTTCCACAGATTTTCGATTGGATTCAGGTCTGGACTTTGACTTGGCCATTCTAACACCTGGATACGTTTATTTGTGAACCATTCCTTTGTAGATTTTGCTGTATGTCTGGGATCATTGTCTTGTTGGAAGATAAATCTCCGTCTTACTTTCAGGTCTTTTGCAGACTCAAACAGGTTTTCATCCAGAATGGTCCTGTATTTGGCTGCATCCATCTTCCCCTCAATTTTAACCATCTTCCCTGTCCCTGCTGAAGAAAAGCAGGCCCAAACCATGATGCTGCCACCACCATGTTTGACAGTGGGGATGGTGTGTGAGCTGTGTTGCTTTTACGCCAAACATATCGTTTTGCATTGTGGCCAAAAAGTTCGATTTTGGTTTCATCGGACCAGACATGTTTGGTGTGTCTCCCAGGTGGCTTGTGGCAAACTTTAGATGAGACTTTTTATGGATATCTTTGAGAAATGGCTTTCTTCTTGCCACTCTTCCATAAAGGCCAGATTTGTGCAGTGTACGACTGATTGTTGTCCTATGGACAGACTCTCCCACCTCAGCTGTAGTTCTCTGCAGTTCATCCAGAGTGATCATGGGCCTCTTGGCTGCATCTCTGATCAGTCTTCTCCTTGTCTGAGCTGAAAGTTCAGAGGGACAGCCAGGTCTTGGTAGATTTGCAGTGGTCTGATACTCCTTCCATTTCAAAATGATCTCTTGCACAGTGCTCCTTGGGATGTTTAAAGCTTGGGAAATCTTTTTGTATCCAAATCCGGCTTTAAACTTCTCCACAACAGTATTACGGACCTGCCTGGTGTGTTCCTTGTTCTTCATGATGCTCTCTGCGCTTTCAACAGAACCCTGAGACTATCACAGAGCAGGTGCATTTATACAGAGACTTGATTACACACAGGTGGATTCTATTTATCACCATCAGTCATTTAGGACAACATTGGATCATTCAGAGATCCTCGCTGAACTTCTGGAGTGAGTTTGCTGCACTGAAAGTAAAGGGGCCGAATAATTTTGCACGCACCACTTTTCAGTTTTTTATTTGCTAAAAAAGTTTAAAATATCCAATAGATTTCGTTCCACTTCACAATTGTGTCCCACTTGTTAGTGATTCTTCACAAAAAATTAAAATTTTATATCTTTATGTTTGAAACCTGAAATGTGGCAAAAGGTTGAAAAGTTCAAGGGGGCCGAATATTTTCGCAAGGCATTGTATATAGCCCAATTTTTATGTAAAATATAAAAGATGTTATGCCAATTAAATAGATGCAATGATGGATAACATATCATGCTTTAAAATTGTGCACACCCGTGGCATGGCAACAAACTCTGATACTCCAAAAATCTCCCAAGGCAACGGTTTAATTTTTTTTAGAGGTTACCAGTTTAGAGCTACACAGGTTTACTGCTGTAATTAATTTTCTTGCTATAACGTTCACGGCGATACCCCATATGTGTGTGCAAACTACATATGTGTTTGATTCTGCATACAAGCATGAGGGGATGGGGGTGCTTAAAATTTTTTTATTTTTTTTACCCAAAAGTACATTTTTTTTATCACATTTATTCCTATCACAATAAATGTAAACATCCCTTGTGTTAGAAATACGGAATGTCAGGTCCTCTTTATGGAGACGCCTGCAGTCATGGATCAAAACTTGTCTAATTCCCTGCTGATCCAGCTAAATTTCAATCCATGTTTGCTCGGTTTATTGTAAAGGCTGTTTTTTTTTATTCTTATTTTTTTTAATAACGAATATGTTGTACTTACCTGAAACTCCTCTTTTGAGGTTCCCGACTGCTGCTCTTGGCTCCTCCTCTACTCTGTGTGCCCCCATAGTAAGTTGCTTACTATGAATGAGGGCACTAGTTTGGGCCCACTCCTTGGCTGGAGTTTTTGTGTCTATGGAGACACATAGTATGGCTCAGCCCCACCCCCTGCCCCCTGTTTTTTTACCTTAACCACTTCAACCCGGAAGGATTTAACCAGTTAATGACGAGCACTTTTTACAATTTTCATGCAATGCTGTACCCAAACAAAATTTGCATCATTTTTTTTACCACAAATAGAGCTTTCTTTTGGTGGTGTTTGCTCTCCTCTGGGATTTTATTTTTTTTTATTTTTTTGCGCTATATAAATGAAAAAAGACAGAAAATTATTTTTCTCAATTTTCAACTTTTTGTTAGAAAAAAAACTCAAACTCAATTTTAGTCATACATTTAGGCCAAAATGTATTCAATAAGCGTATATTTATTGCTTTGCGCAAAAGTAATAGCGTCTACAAACTAGGGTAAATTTACTGGAATTTACGCAGCTTTTAGTTTGACTGCCTATGTAATTTCTTGAGGTGCTAAAATGGCAGGGCAGTACAAAACCCCTCAAAATTACCCCTTTTTGGAAAGTAGACACTCCAAGGAATTTGCACAGAGGCATGTTGAGACAATTTTACTACGAGTTCATACAAACTAGGTTACAAGATATTCATTAAAAATTAGAAATGAGTTATGCCCATACAAGGGCAAATGCTCAAGGTAGGCTAACGCGTTTCGAGGTGTTCCCTATTCATCAGAGCCTTGGAAAGTAAAAGTCAGTCTGTAGGATGTGGTAGATATACATGGAGAGGGGTGGCTGATTAGGAGATGTATCCCATAGTGGGTGATGTATTCTCCTTTACTCTAGAAGTATCCACATCACATTGCTCTAAATTAAATAAATACCAAATGTATGTGTGTATAATTAAGGTTCTAGTAGAAGGCACATGTATACAAAGTGTTGGGATTATACATTATACATTGCAATTACAGATGAGAGATGTATAAAAAATGTTGAAACATTAGAACCCTTGAGTATGAACATAAGCATAGATGTATATTGATTGATGATCCAATGATACATATAGATGTAAATGTAAGTGAAACATACATACTGTAACTGGATCAATGGTAAACTGAGTAGGAGGGGAGAGGGAGGTTTCAGACAATATGCACGCTGTTTGTAATGGTGCATTTAGACTACCCCATGGACTTCAAAGGTCTTCGTTCATCCCAACAGGAGCCAAGTGTGAAAATCCAGAAAGATTCTCGTTTACAGAGTCTCTGGAATCTTCTTTCTGTATCATCATCTTTTTCAATGGATTCTATGCCAAACACTTGTAAGCCTGTTGGATTTGCCTTATGGCACTCCTTAAAGTGCCTAGGGACTGAATAGTTGTGTCTCCTCCTGTTTTCATATGATGATCATACATATTACCGTTGATAATACTGCATTTATGTTCACTGAATCATACTGTTAGACGGCGTGTTGTGCGCCCAACATAAAGGAGACCACAGGGGCAAATGATACCATAGACCAAATATGAGGTGCCACAGTTGATAAACTGACCGATTCTATGGCCATGGCCATGGCCATCAGACCCCATGACCTCCTTTTTACGGTGTGACGTGTATGCACAAGCTCCACAGTGAATAAACTATATCACTTTGATTCTTGCATTATTATCCATCCCCTTTTTTCCACTCAGCCTCTTTCAGGCCACCCCTGGTCTGTTTTTCAGACTCTGTGTTTACATGTTTAAAACTGTTTTTTTTTTCTAACACCATAGAGAATAAAATAAAATTTTCACACCGTATTTGCGCAGCGGTCTTACAACCGCACTTTTTTTGGAAAAAAATCACTTTTTTGAATAAAAAAAATAAGACAACAGTAAAATTAGCCCAATTTTTTTTATATTGTGAAAGATAATGTTACGCTGAGTAAATTTATACCCAACATGTCATGCTTCAAAATTGCGCCCGCTCGTGGGATGGCGTCAAACTTACCCTCAAAAATCTCCATAAGCGACATTTTAAAAATTCTACAGGTTGCATGTTTTGAGATAATTATTGTTCTCACTCTACCGATCGCGGCGATACCTCACATGTGTGGTTTGACTACCGTTTTCATATGCGGGCGCTACTCACGTATGCGTTCGCTTCTGCGCGCAAGCTCGCCGGGACGGGGTGTTTTAAAAAAAAAAAATATATATTTTTCTTATTTATTTTACTTGATTTTATTTATTTTTACACTGTTTTAAAAAAAATAAATAAAATGGATCACTTTTATTCCTATTACAAGGAATGTAAACATCCCTTGTAATAGAAAAAAGCATGACAGGTCCTCCTAAATATGAGCTATGGGGTCAAAAAGTCCTCAGATCTCATATTTGGACTTAAAAGCTATAAAAAAAAAAAAAAAAAAATGTCATTTGAAAAAATGACATTGAAAAAAATGTTCCTTTTAAGAGGTATGGACGGAAGTGACGTTTTGACGTTGCTTCCGCCCTCCTATGGTATAGAGACGAGTGGGGGCCATCTTAGCCTTACTCATCTCCATACCCAGCAGTGTGCAGGACCCGGTCCCTTCTGCCGCTACGATGGCTCCGGTAAGCAGCAGAGGGCGCGGGAGAGCGGCGGGAGGGGGGGTGGCACCTCTCCCGCCGCCGATAATGGTGAACTTGCGGCGATCCCGCCACAGAGACCACCATTATCGTAAACACGACCGCCTCCTGCAAAGATGGATATCTCGGTTGTGGCGGCAGCTGCTGGCGTTACCGAGATATCCCTCTTCAAAGTGCCGACGTATATGTACAGGAGGTGGGGCTTAAGTGGTTAATACGGCCTGCACGAGCGCAGGAGAAACACTTTTTCTGTTTATATTTTTACTACAACAATTTTTGTCACAAGTGATTGAAAAATGACTATGACAAAAAAAAACACAAAGTTGTCACTGAATGATATATTGCTCACATATGCCATGGGTATATGTGTAATTACACTCCAAAATACATTCTGCTGCTTTTTCTGAGTAAGGGGATACCTCGTGTGAGACTTTTTGGGAGCCTAGCCGTGTACAGGACCCCAAAAACCAATCACCGCCTTCAGGATTTCTAATGGCGTAAATCTTTGATTTCACTATTCACTACCTATCACAGTTTCGGAGGCCATTAAAATCCCAAGATGACACAACCCCCCCCCAATGACCCCATTTCGGAAAGTAGACACCTCAAGCAATTTGCTGATAGGCATGGTTGAGTCCAACACAGTCATTCCATGGGTATATTGTATGTGTAATTACACCCCAAAATACATTCTGAGTACGGGGATACCACATGTGTGAGACTTTTTGGGAGCCTAGCCACGTACAAGACCCCGAAAACCAATCACCTCCTTCAGGATCTCTAAGGGCGTACATTTTTGATTTCACTCCTCACTACCTATCACAGTTTCGGAGGCCACGAAATGCCAAGATAGCACAACAAACCCCCCCCCCCCCCCCCCTAAATGACCCCATTTTGGAAAGTAGACACCCCAAGCTATTTGCTGAGAGGCATGTTGAGTATTTTGCAGATCTCTGTTTTTGTCACTAAGTTTTGAAAATTGAAAAAAGAAAACAAAATGCATTTTCCATTTTATGCCCGACATAAGAATCTTATTCCACACATCACCCACTCTTCTAACCACTTGAACCACTAAGTCCTTTCTGACACTTTTTTTTTACATGAAATTTTTTTTTGTGTTTTGTTAGAAAATTACATTGAACCCCCAATCATTATATATTTTTTTAAAGCAGAGGCCCTACAGATTAAAATGGTGGGTGTTGCAATTTATTTATTTTAAAAGTATTTGCGTAGCGATTTTTTTTTAAAATAATTTTTGGGGAAAAAAACACCTTTTTGAATTGTAATACACAAAAACACACTATATTGCCCAAATGTTTGGTGAAATATAAAAGATGATCTTATGCCGAGTACATAGATACCAGACACGACTTGCTTTAAAATTTACGCACACCCGTGCAGCGGCGACAAACTATATACATTTTTAAAAACCTTTACAGGCTACCACTTTAGATTTACAGAGGAGGTCTATGGTTAGAATTACTGCCCTTGATCTGACGTTTGCGGTGATACCTCACATGCATAGTGCAATTGCTGTTTACATACAACACGAGACCGACGCTTGCGTTCACCTTTGCATGTGTGCACGGGGGGACAGGGGTGCTTTCATTCTTTTTTTATTATTATTATTAATTTTGCTGTTTATTTTATTTTTACATTGTCCCTTAAATTTTTTTTTCATCTTTATTTTTATCACAGGGAATGTAAATATCCCCTACGATAGCAATATGTAGTGACAGGTACTCTTTTTGAAAAATGTGGGATCTATTAGACTCTAGATCTCTCCTCAGCCCTTAAAGGCATCTGACCACACCAAGATCGGTGTGATAAGATGCTTTCCCAATTTCCCAATGGCACTGTTTATATCCAGCGAAACCGAAGTCATGAAATGCTCGTAGCTTCCGGTTTCTTAGGCTGGCGGAACCACCTGCTGCATTCTCGGGTTCCCCGGTGGGACAGGAGAGCCTGAGAAAACCATGGAAGATGGCAGCCTTGCTTTTACATGAAAGCCAACTGCCTGCTGAAAAAAAACGCTACCAAGATGATACCTAAACCTACAGGCATCATTCTGGTATAACCACTCAAAGTCCAACAACATACCAGTACATCGCTGGTCCTTGTTGGGCATATGGTGTAATGTTCTTTTCTCTTATCGTCAGAGGCGGCTCTATAATTAGGCAAATTAGGCGGTGGCCTAAGGTTTCGCCCTCACAGGGGCATCGCCACTGCCTAATTTGCCTATTGCAGTGTTTTATACTACTCGATCTCCCCGTCAATCACAGACAGCTGATGGGTAGATCGAGTAGCGGCCGTCGGCCGACATGCAGTGTAGCGCAGGAAGCGGCTGTAATAAGTCCTTACTATAATCTCTCATGTCACGTTGCTCCCCCGCGGCCCCTCCCCTCCTCTCGTCCATCCCAGGTGATCTCGCAAGCATACAACGAGAGGAGAGGAGAGGAAGGGGAGGGGCTGCCGGGGAGCAGCGTGACATGAGAGATTACTACTCTGCAGTCTGCATTTAAAGCAAACTGAAAGTAAAGTGTGCCCTGCTGTGCCCCGTACCCTGATGTGCCCAGTACCCTGATGTGCCCAGTACCCTGATGTGCTCTGCTGTTCCACATATCCTTTGCCCATGCCCTGCTGTGACCCCTACCCTGATGTGACCAATACCCTGCACCATGCTGTGCCCGTACCCTGATGTGCCCTGCTGTGCCCCATACTTTGTGCCCTGCTGTGCCCCATACCCTGTGCCCATGCCCTGCTGTGCCCCGTACCCTGTGCCCTTGTCTTGATTTGCCCCATACCCTGTGCCCTGCTGTGCCCCATACCCTGTGCTCTGCTGTGCCCAGTGCCCCATACCCTGTGCCCATACCCTGATGTGCCCTGCTGTGACCCATATCCTGATGTGACCAATTCCCCCTTGTGCTCTGCTGTGACCCATACCCTGATGTGACTAATACCCTGCACCCTGCTTTGCCCGTACACTGCTGTGCCCGAACCCCCAATGTGCCCTGCTGTGCCCCATACCCTGCGCCATGCTGTGCCCCATACCCTGTACCCATGCTCTGCTGTGACCTGTGCCCGTGTCCTGATGTGCCCTGCTGTGCCCCATACCCTGTATCCTGCTGGGCCCTGTACAATGCCCCCTACTGTGCCATGTACCCTGCTGTGTGCCCTGTACCACGCTGTGTGCCCCATGCCCTGCGGTGTGCCTTGTGATTAGCCTTGCTGTGTACCCCATGTTATGCTGCTTGCCCCATGCTGTGTGCCCTGCATGCTGTGTGCCCTGTGATGTGTCCAATGCCCTGCTGTGTGCCCAATGTTCTGCTGTGTGCCCCATGATGTGCCCCATGTTCTGCTGTGTGCCCCATGATGTTCTCAAGGTTCTGCTGTGTGCCCCATGTTCTGCTGTGTGCCCCATGATGTGCCCAATGTTCAGCTGTGTGCCCCATGATGTGCCCAAGATTCTGCTGTGTGCCCCATGATGTGCCCAAGATTCTGCTGTGTGCCCCGTGTTCTGCTGTGTGCGCCGTGTTCTGCTGTGTGCGCCATGTTCTGCTGTGTGCCCCATGATGTGCCCAAGGTTCTGCTGTTTCCCCAATGATGTGCCCAATGTTCTGCTGTGTGCCCCATGATGTGCCCAATGTTCTGCTGTGTGCCCCATGATGTGCCCCATGTTCTGCTGTGTGCCCCATGATGTGCCAATATTCTGCTGTGTGCCCCATGATGTGCCCAATGTTCTGCTGTGTGCCCCATGATGTGCCCAATGTTCTGCTGTGTGCCCCATGATGTGCACAATGTTCTGCTGTGTGTCCCATAATGTGACCTGCTCCCACCCCCCGTATTGTCTCCTGACCTCCTGTGCTGTCCCCAGTACACTGCTTATATCAAGTTAAACCCAGAACTGAGCATCTGTGGGGGGAAAAAAGCACAAGTTTCACATAAAATGGGTAACTTCTAATGCCTCGTTTCCACTGCGCGGATCGGTACGGTACGCTATTTTCAGTGTTTCCATTATGAAAGCGGCCCATACAACCGAACCATACCGCACCATTTAGGGTCCTGCTTCAGATGTGGGGCCATAGAAAATGGAACAGTTCGGTTAGGGCAAGCTACGATACATTCCACTGACTGGCGGACAGAAAAATGTCTGCCAATCAGTGTGAGGCCACGCTAGGCATTTTTTCTAAACCCTGTATGGACCCTGGTGGTCCGACTTGCAGTGGAAACGCTCACCTGAATAGGCCGGACCATTCTAACTCTTCCAAACTGTACCGACCCGAACCGATCCGCTCAGTGGAAACGAGGCATAAGATTTGTTTGTATTATTTAAAGTGGTTGTAAACCCTCACCTATGCATTAGTGTGAAAAAACTTCTGTCACTCAGCAGCCCCCCCATTTTACTCACCTGAGCCTGTTCGTCCCCACGCCGGAGACACACTCTACCTCTCTGGCCGGGGTTCTCGGCTCTTGACTGGATAGATTGATAGCAGCGTAGCCATTGGCTCCCACTGCTGTCAATCAAATCGAATGACACGGGGCAGGGCTGAGTCTGGCATTCTGTGTCTATGGACGCAAATGCTGGACACGGGAGCACACTCGCAAGGTAACCCCCAGGGAGAGCGCTTCTCCTAGGTGGTTTCCCAATGCGGGGAGGAGCAGCGAGCGCCGTTGGGGGACCCCAGAAGAGGATGTTTGGGGCCACTCTGTTCAAAACTAACTGCTCAGTGGAGGTAAGTATATGTTTTTATTTTTTTTTTTTCCTAAAACAGGGGGTTTACAACCCCTTTAATGATATTTTTTTTTAATGTTTTTATATCGCAGCTCGCTGATCATGCCAATGTTCCGTGAGCTGTAGATCTGAACACTACAGGTTACAGCACACCTAAATTGTTAGCCCCACTCCTGAACCCCCAATGATTGCCTTACCCATACCCCAGTTAATTTTTAGTATTTTTCCCCATAATGGGCGTGAGTGGGGCCTCATGTCTAAGTTTTGCCTAAGGTCTCTCAAAGCCTAGAGCCGCCTCTCCTTATCGTCTTCCAGGACAGCCTCTGAGACATATGGCTCCTCCCTCCGGGACAGGAAACACATTCACCTAAATGGTTAAAAGGAGGTCCTCCAGGTCTTCCCCCTTCAGTTTTTGTGTTTCCTGCCGGACGGGAAGGAAGCATGTGAGGAACCTGGGGAGCTCTATGTCCCAGGACTGTCCTGGCTGAGCCTCTGGCATACCTTCTCCTCTGCCCAAGCGCCCCTCTGCCTAAGCAGGAAAGAGAGGCCTGCTAGCACACTGCTGCCTAAAAAGTCAGGGAGAGTTGGACCCCTGAAGATTGCGGCGGCACCCTGCCTCCATTTCGCCATACAGTTCCTACCTTCTGTCCTCCTGTAGTCGGTCGGTGGACGGACAGCGTCCATCATGGGGGTGCATGCTACCCAGCTCTTCCAGGTGTAGGAGAGGACGTTCGTGCGTCGGAGGAGGAGGGGCTTCTTCTCTCCAATGAACGCAAGTGACGTGGCTTCTGGCGGAGCCGCATCATCAGGGGGCGCCATGAGACAAGGTTCCGATCTCCAGGCGTGGCGTGTGGCTTTTTGGGCATCCAGAGCCTGTGTAGATCCAGCAGAGGCTGTGACAAACACAGAGGAGCCATGGAGGGCATCCCAGGCGGTCGACTCCGGTTCTTCTGGCATCGGCACCTCTCAGGTAAGCGGGGTGAGGGCTGACCATGGCTTACTCTGGGAGGGGGTAGGGTCCTTGTGACTAAAGTCCTTCCCTGGGTGGGGAACCACAGGTGAAGGGCTGGGCACTTCTCTCCTTCCCTCTGAGCTATGCACAGTGGTGGTCAGGGTTGGGGACAAGTTCTCATGGTTTTTTGTCTGTTTTTTTTTTTTGTTATGTCTAAAATGGACACCACTGAGACACGCGATTTCTTTAACATACCAGCTACTGATGTCCCCACAGCCAGAAGGTAAGACCTACGTACATAGACAGATGGGATTTTTTTTTTATTTTTTTTAAATTCTTTATTTTCATTTTACAGGTGCTTGTTTTACAGTTACACAACTTGAAAATCATATTTCCCAATTACCCCCTTCCCATTCAAATTCATATCTCCCTACCGATATTTACACTCCTCTACATTATCCTCTATTCTCCTCATCCATACTGTCAGCAACTCTTGACAATAATAGAGAAAGAAAAAAGAAGAGAAAAAAAAAAAAAAAAAAAAAAAATGGAAAACAGGCAACGAGAGATCTTCAGTTCACCTTTCCTCTGCTCCTGTAATTTTACCTCCCCTTTTATCTCTCCCCCATCCCTCCTCCATTCCTCTCTCGGAGGTGGGGGCTGGGGGCGAGGATCAACAAGACCGACAAAAAAGAAAAAACGAGAGAAAAAAAAAACAAAAAAGAACATCTCTCTCCCCTTCCCTCCCGGACAGGACGGGCAGACGTCCTCCCCCTCTGGCACTGCCCCCCCCCCCCCCCCCGAACCCCCCCCTTTATTTCCCCTCTTTCTCCTCATGAGGCTATTGGCGGTTTTGTTCCCTATATATCATATAGGGTGTCCATGTCTCCTGGTATCTATCTTCTTGTTCTCTTAATTTCATGGTAAGTTTTTCCATTAATTGGATTTCTGATATTTTCGCTAACCATTGTGCTTTCGTCGGGGCTATAGTTTTTTTCCATAAGCTCGGTATGCACGCCTTGGCGGCATTCAACAGGTGTCCCAGTAATGAGTTTTTATATTCTCCCCTAGATAATCGAGTATCGTGTAGCAAATATACTGCTGGATTTTCTCCCAGTGTTACTTCCATAATTTCTTCCACTGTTTCCCTTACCATCTTCCAGAATTCTTTAATTCCGGGGCATTCCCAAAATATGTGTATCATAGTTCCCTCTTCCCTTTGACATCTCCAACACGTATTTTCTAACTGTGGGTATATCCGATTTAACGCTGAGGGTGTTCTATACCACCTTGTCAATATTTTATATCCACATTCTTGATATTTTGATGATCTTGATGTCTTATGTGTGAGGTGGCATATTTTAAGTTTCTGTGGTTCCGTAAACGTTGTCCCCAGGTCTCTTTCCCATGCCTGTATATATGTTAGCTCTTGTGGAGCCTTACCTTCTACCAATAAAGAGTGCATAATTGATAGCCCGTGTTTCCCTGGTTCCTCTCTCAAGCATAGCTGTTCGAATTTAGACGTTGTCCTTATTTCTGTCATTTGCATTTTTATTACTCGGAGATATGCCTTGAGTTGTAGTCTCCTGAAGAAATTAATTTCTCCTGAAAATTCTAAGTCTACCTCCTCTCCCGTCATCACTCTGTTCTCTCTCGTGAAATCTTTTAACCTACTTACCCCTCTTCTCCTAAGATTCCTAAACTCTACCTCTACTAGGCCTGGCTCAAAGCTAGGTGTACCCAGGATTGGGGTCATCGGACTTGGGGACTTGGATATTTCCGTTTTCCTAAATACCCTTTTTACCACTTGAATTGTCGCCCCTATTGTGGGGTGTCTTTTTATCTGCTGAGGAATTTCTGTATCCGCTATCCACATAATCCCTTCTAAGGGTATACCAGTTATCGCTTGTTCCATACATAACCATGGTTTGTCCCTTTTCACTGTACACCACTCCATTACTCTTGCTAAGTGTATTGCTTCATAATAGTTCACTGGGTCTGGGAATCCCACTCCTCCTCTATCTTTAGATTGCACCAAGATATCCCTCCTGATTCTTGCCGGTTTCCCTGCCCATATAAAATTTAGGAATCTCGTTCTCATCTCTCTTAGGAATCCTACTGGGATCTTGATTGGTAATGCTTGAAGTAGGTATATCAGTCTAGGCATAGTATTCATTTTAATGATATTGATTCTACCAAACCATGTAAATATTTCCTTGTCCCACCGCTGGAAGTCTGCTTTTATTTGTCGCATTAGGGGTAGGAAATTTAATTCAAACATTTTCTCTAGTTTCTTTGTTATTTTAGTCCCCAAATAATTTATGTGGGAATCCGTCCATTTAAAAATAAAATGATTAGTTAGTTGTTTTTGGAGTACTTCATTTATTCCTATTCCCATTGCCTCAGATTTAGCATGGTTAATCTTGAAGTTGGACACCTCACCGTATTTGCGTATCTCTACTAACAGTGAGGGGAGGGATATGGTTGGGGAGGTAATAAAGAATAACAGGTCATCCGCATATGCGGCGAGTTTCTGTTCTTTTCCTTGGGTTACTATACCTTTAATGTCTAGACCAGCACGTATGGTTCTCAGGAAGGGTTCTAATGTCAGAATGAATATAATGGGCGAGAGTGGACATCCCTGCCTTGTTCCATTGTATATAGGGAAGGGTTCTGATATTATGTCGTTTATTTTAACCCGTGCTCTTGGCTTAGAGTACAGGCTTTTGATCCATTTTATCATCCCATTTCCCAATCCCATATGATGCAATGTTACTTCCAGGAATGTCCAGTCCACCCTGTCAAAGGCTTTTTCTGCGTCTGCAGAAATCAGTACCATAGGTCTTTTATAGCATTGCGCTGCATATATTGCACTTAGGACTCTTTGCGTATTTTCTCTACCTTCCCTTCCCAGGGTAAATCCCACTTGATCTGGATTTACTATATTTGGGATATGTGGCATTAATCTAGTTGCCAATATTTTTGTCATGATCTTTAGATCCACATTTAATAAAGAGATTGGGCGGTAACTAGCGCATTGTGCTGGGTCTTTCCCTTCTTTAGGGATGACTGTGATATGTGCCATTAATGTCTCTTCTGGCATCCTTGCCCCTGCCCTGATTGAATTAAATGCAGAGATGAATTCTGGTGCTAGTTTTTCTGCAAATGTCTTATAATAAAGCAGGGTGTATCCGTCTGGTCCTGGTGCCTTACCACTCTTCATTGTTTTAAGGGCTTCTGTAAATTCTTCTATTGTGATTGGACCATCTATCTCATCTGCTTCTTCCTTTCCTATCTTAGGCATCCCTGCAGCTTCTATGTATTCCTCTGCCCTTGCCCTTTTTCCTTTTAATCTTTCTTCTGTTACATTACTCTCAATTTGGTATAGATTACTGTAGAAATTTCTAAACTCTTTCGCAATATCTTGTGATGAGTTAACCAGTCTATCCCCTGCTGTTTTTATGCACTCAATATGGTTTCGCGCTTTTGTCTCTCTGAGCGCGTTTGCCAGCATCCTGCTAGGTTTGTTTCCATATTCATAGAATACTCGCCTACCATAGGCTACCTTTACTTTTGCTTTATCCATTAATAGTAGATTTAATTCATCGCGAAGACTTGTCAATTTTTCTTCTGTTTGTATTGCTACAGTTTTTTTATGAGCCTTTTCAAGGACTCGTATCTCCTCTAGCAGACGGTCCAGCTTGGCACTCAGAGAGCGTTTTCTATATGCCGCCAGTGATATTAGGGCGCCTCTAATGACACATTTATGTGTTTCCCATACACACAGAGGTGCTATTTCATCTGATTTATTCTCTTGAAAATATAGTTCTATCTCATGTGCGATTTTTTCCTTGATTGTTAAATCCTTTAAAAGTGTTTCATTGATCTTCCAGTGCCATTCCCGTGTCCCTTTCTCTCCCCATTCTATTTCACAGTGAGTCAGCGCATGGTCTGATAATGTGAAGGATCCTATTGACGCATCCAATACACTTGGGAGGGCATTCTGAGATATAAAAACATAGTCGATTCTAGTATATGTCTTGTGTCTTGTTGAAAAGAATGTATAGTCCCTCTCATGTGTGTTCCGAATTCTCCAACTATCCACTAATTGTAATTCCTGTAGCATCTCTTTTGCTTTTCTGAGTTTTATATAGGATAAATGTGAGGTTCCCTTTGAGGAGTCTAACGTGGGCTCTAATACCATATTTAAATCCCCTCCCATTATTAAGACCCCTTCTTTATTTTGGTATATTAAGTTTAGGTATTTCTCCAGTACTCTTATTTGGTCTACATTTGGTAAATATATACTCACTAGGGTTATCTTTTGTTCCCCTATTTCTCCTTTCACAATGAGAAGGCGCCCTTCATCATCTGTGATTATTTTGACCTCTTTCCATGGTATCTGTTTCGCTATAATAATAGACACCCCGCTTGCTTTCGATGTCTGTGAGGGACTATGATATACTATGGGAAATTTCCGGTTACCCATTTTGGGTATTTTATTTTTTTTAAAGTGTGTTTCCTGTAAAAAAGTAATCTGTGATTTAAATCTCGCTAGTTCCGCCAACAGTCTCATGCGTTTTTCTGCACGATTTAAACCTTTTATGTTATATGATGTTAGGGTTATTTTAGTCATGGTTTAGTCTGGGGGGGGGGGGGGGGGGGAGGCAACAACCGTCGCCCCCCGCCCGCCAGAAAAAGAGAGAGAAATGAAAAAAACACACCAAAGACAAACAAAAAAAAAAAAAAAATTAAAAAAAAAAAAAACAAAAAAAAAAATGGGTGAAGCTCCTCTGATTTACCTCCTCTTGGAGGAGAGGTGCTTCCAGTCGGGGAGGTGGTCAGTCAGGGCCGAGTGTCAGAGTCCCCGTGTCTTTCCTCCTGCATATGCACACAATCTACTATCTCATTGTTTACATATATATATACCCATCCCTCTGTACTTGGGATCTAAATTCTTAGCATACCATATCATTTTTATACATCGTTCAACCGTAATTAACTTTTGGGCGCCACAGTGTTCTCACCGAACCCGGCGGTTTATGCCACATAATCAGTCCCTTCTATAATAATCACTTTTTCCTCTCCTTAACGGTAGTACTGTTTTCCTCTATTCTTTTTTTTTTTTTTTTTTTTAATTATGTCCTCTCCTGAAGGACTGTACTCTTCTATTACTCTAAATAGAGGGGGGAGGGAATAATAAAAAGAAAATTAAAAATAAAATAGTAAAACCAAAAAAAAAAAAGAAAAAAAAAAAAAAAAAAGGCCATATCTACTTTCCGTCCCTGCTCTCCCGCCCCACCTCCCTATTATGTTGTGTTGTTCTCAGTGTGAGTACCCCCTCTCTTTGTGCCTCCCCTGTAGTCAGTGCCACCCACTTTGTCACTTCCCCCCAGAATATTCTAGTGCCCCCTTAAAAAAAAAAAAAAAAAAAAAAAAAAAAAAAAAAAAAAAAAAAAAAAAAAGAAAGGTAGGGCCTATTCTGTTTCTGCCCTATTAACCCCTAGTGTATCTATGTGTATATGTGTATATGTCTATGTGTATATTTGTGTATGTACATGATTGTATGAACACTCAATCTGTGTTATTCCTTATTTTCTTCCCTCCACCACCTATTTACCGTGATCTTCTTGATTTATTACCCCCCACCCCATTTGACAGGATCTCTATTAACACATCCTCCCGATTGTCAAGCATACATTGAACACAATAGCAAAAAAAGCCATGCCAAGTGAAAGCACACAAAAAAAGGAAAGAAAAAAAAACAAAAAAAAAACAAAAAAAAAAAAAAACCCACATACACAAAAGCACAACAGCACAAAAAAAATAAAAAAAAAAAAAATAATAATAATCATTCCGAACCAAAATTTCCCTCCCTCCCTCTCCTCTGTTATTTAGGCTACCCAAAGTCCGATTACTCTTCCCCCTTATTAATCTCCAGCGCTTCATTTCGACATTCATTTCTCCCATAGTTCACTTCCAGTGGGGGTGTTAAGCTGTGAGGTGGAGACATCTTGGCCGATCCAGCCCCCCAAATCAGTCTTCTCCCCTGGGTTATGTTTTTTCCCACCCTTCTGCCTCTGTTAATAGTATTGGGGATATTCAGTTGTTGCTGGTAGTTCTGTCCAGTCCGGAACCTCCATTGCCCCCACCCCCATGAAACCAAAAAGGTCCCCCAGTTGAGCCGGGTGCCGTAGATTAAAACTGTGGCCCCCCTTTTTAACAATCAATGCTAATGGGTATCCCCATTTATATGTAGCCCCATTATTTAGTATATATTCCAGTAGTGGCTTCAGCATATGCCTCCTATACTTTGTTTGTCTACAGAGGTCCGGGTATATTTGTATTTCTTTCTCTCCGTATACCACCGGACCCTCCCGCCAGGCTGCCCTAAGTATGTCTTCTTTTGCTCGAAAGAAATGTACCCTACACAGGACATCTCGTGGGTCCCTTTGGGCTGCCTTGCGGGTCGTGGGGATCCTATGGACCCGGTCCAGTTCAATTAATGTATTTAATGGATTTTTCAATATTTGATTAAATATGTTCGCAACCGTTTCTCTTAGATTGGGGCCCTCAATGTCCTCTGAAATCCCCTTCAGACGTAGATTATTTCTCCTGCTCCTGTTCTCGGATTCCTCCGATTGCAGCTGTAAAGCCACTAACCTCTGATGCTGGCTCAATATTTTCTCCTCAAGACTCTCTAGTCGTGTGTCATGTGTCTGCAGCGCTTTCTCCGTTTGTTGCGTCCTAGAGTCTACCTTCTCTATATTGTCCTGCATCATTTTGATCTCTTCCCTTAAGACCCCCGTGGTGTCATTTAACATTTCCAATATGTCAGCTCTTGTAGGAAGGGCTTGGATAAGTTGTCTGATATCTGCCATTGTCCCCGTCTCGGTCTGTGCTTCCAACCCCGGCCCCCTCCCCCAATCCAAGCTCACAGTAACACCTGTATTCTGCTGACATACCTGTTCTTCACTGATGTTTGCTGGATCTCTGCTGGGGGGGTTGGGGATTGTTCGGGGACGTCCACTTTGTGCTCCTTCCTGTATCCCGGGTCCCAGCTCTGGAGTTGATGGGGCTGTTAGGGCTGTTGACACACACGGAGCCTGTAGGGAGATTTCTGATAGTGACCTCCTTGATGCCATTATACCATCCCGGTTCTCCAAGGTTTGTTGCACCTCCTCTTTCCCTGCAGTATGCCGGGTACTATACAAATGTCTTGGGGCTGTATTAAGAGACTGCCCTGCGTTCTTCCCCCGCTTCGACATGGGCAGGGGATCAATCGTTGTAGTATGCCTTAGTGGTATGATAATTTTTCCGTTTGGTTACCCACTAGTCAGCTGCTGTGTGGAAGTGAAGGTGTAATCTGCTGTAAAATGCGATATAGTAGATGCAGCGTTAGTGCAGTCTCAGTCTCCGGCCGTCCGTATTCTGCTACAACGGGTGCAATGTTAATATACTCTCAGTCTCTCAGTCTCTGGCCGTCTGGCCGTCCGTGTAGTACCGAACAGTAATCAGATAGGGCAGGTGCAGCCCCAGCTCGGCTTTAATCAGCAGGGTCCCGACCGTCCGTAAAACACTGAGCGGCGTTCTAATACAGGGCACAGCTTCCCCACGGCTCCAGTCGGCGGGAGCCCGTCCGTCCGTGCGGTGTCGGATGGTGCCCCAATACAACAGGTACAGCTTCTTTAATCTCCGTCCGCCTGTCCGTGTCGGCTCCCCCACTCCCGCTGTATGCAGTGATAAGCCGCGGTATGCGGCTGTGCTCCTCCCGCTCCGCTCCGATGGTCTAACGGTTGCTTTTAATCACGCTCGTTTCTGCTCTCCATATACTGCCGGTCTCCTGGAAGTGCATATGCCTCGGTTAGACGCCGAGCTCTCTCCTCACTCCACCATGTCAGACCACTCCCCCATGAGCGTCAGGTCAAAAAAAAAAAAAAAAAATCTAATTTTTGATTAAATAAATATCTAGAAAATATTGTGCCCTCGTCCCACCGTGCTTACGTGCAAGTGCGAATGCATACGTTACTGTCGCATGCATGTAAATGGTGATCGCACCACACATGTAAGGTATTGTTGCAAATGTCACAGCAAGAGCAATGATTCTAGCACCAGACCTGTGCAATGCTAAACTGTTACCTGTAAAGGCGTTTAAAGCATCGGCTATGGAGAATTTTAAGCACCATAGTTTGCTGCCATTCCACGGGCAGATGCAATTTTGAAGTGCAACATGTTTGGGAATCTATTTACCTGGCGAAACATCAACTTTCATAGTATACAAAAAAATTGGGCTAACTTTAGTGTTTTGGAATGACCACCATTTTATTCTATAGGGCCTCTGCTAAATATATATATATATATATATATATATCATTTTTGGGGGTACTAAGTAAGTAATTTTCCACCGTGTTTCCCCGAAAATAAGACCTACCCCGAAAATAAGCTGTATTGGCTGAGAGATGCAGGCTCCCATCAATCCTTTCCCTTTCTTATGCAGTTCCACATATTAATACATTGATTCACACTATCTCTTTGGCACCCTCTGCTGGCCTTTTCTAAATCTGCAACACAATTTCACCTCAGTTCCATGCCAATACCAAATCTTCCCAAATCCAATTCCATGCCAATAATAATAGCACAATAAAGTTTAAACATGTATTGGACTATTGCACTACCACAAAAGAATAAATGGAGGCTGCTGAAAGAAAAAGAAATGAAAAAAAAATGTTGTCTTTGTTTTTTAATAATAGTTAATGTTTATAATATATTCAGTTAATATGCGCAATAGCATTACAGCCAATAGAGTTTACAGTTTGTTTTTGTATTATTATTATATTTTAACCACTTGACCAGAAGATTTATCCCCCTTAATGAACAGGACATTTTTTGCTACATGCACGCAGTTAACTCACAGCTAGGGCTCCTTATACTAACCATCAGATAGAGTTGTCTTTTGGGAAGAAACACCTATGCTGCATGGACTCTTTCTTTTTTATTGATTGATTTAAAAAAAAACTTTTTAATAAAAACATTTTTTGGGATACTACACTATGGGAGCCAATCCTCCTTTTTCATGAGGAACATGACCAGTTAGACCTGGTGCTGTCTTGAGATCGGTAGAGGGATTGCAGAAGCTGACACCTGTGAATATCAGTCTACATTGTGGATATATATGCAAATTACCCCTGTAGGGGTTACAGGAGCTGGTGAGTGGGGACCCAAGAGGGGGAGCACGCAAGTCACCTGTCAATTTTTTGTGAGTACTTAGTCACCTGCAACAATTTACTAAAGCACAAACAGTTTCTCATATTGGAATGGATGCAGTTATGTTTTTTTTTGTAACTGATGACATTTTTTTGGTCTTTTTTCTTTTTTAATGCGATTTTTGCATTTTTTTGTTTTGAACTTTATTGATCAATTTTTTGGTACACGTAACTGAACTATCTGTGGCACATTAATATTTTTTTGGACATTTCCGCTTAAATATATATTTTTTTAGCGCTTGGACTTTATACACAGTGCATTTATAGAGGTTCACTTTACTTCACTTGGGTTTATGTAAATATTGTTTGTTTTTATTTATATTCATTACTTTTTCGGTTATTCTTTAGGTCTTGGTTTAATAATCAATTATCCACTTAGTTGGTAAGAGCTGGACCCCCAGTGCAGGCTGAGCTCTCGGTCTTGGGCTGAGAGCGTTGTCCACATATAGGTGGATGGTATACCCACGATACTCTTTGGGACAGGTTAAGGTGGTTTATTTTACCACTGTGATCTAACCACACCTTGGAGCTGGTTTAGCCTATAAAGAGTGATTTACCAGATCACTCTTCAGTATATAGGTAGCGCCACCAACCCCTTTTTTCCTGTTTATTTTTATCTTTAAAAGCTCCCCATACAGGGTTTTTTTTTGGGGGGGGGGGGGAGGCTGCAAACTTTACTTTATTTTTGTCCTAAGCACGGTACTATTCTTATTTATTTATAATTCTCCTGTAGTATGTTTCAGTCTCTGACCATTTCTTGTATCATGCTTGCAGTCTCTGACCATCTCCTCTAGTATGTCTGCACTCTAATGTATCAACATAGAAAGCGCAGTTCCAGTAGAATAAATAAAAAAATTACAAATAGATTTAAAAGTGACAATTGTCAATCTTTAATTCCAGAAAGATCATGTACCAGAAACAATGTATTGAAAATTTCAAACTGTGAAACCAAGGGATGTATGCTCACTTTACACTTCCTTTCCCCATGAAGTGCGATTTTACCACGTTTTTGCGCCGATTTTGTAAAGGTCAAAAGGTCACCAATGTAAACAGCAGAAAAATGCCTGTAATCTGCCTAAAAAAAGTTCCAGAACTTGTTTGAGCTTTTGCAGTGGAGATGTGAACCATAGAGAATAATTGATTTTTTTTCCCCTCCAGCGTTTTGTAGCTTCAGGCTTCAAGCTACAAAACACTCAGATGTGAATGGGGCCTAAATAATTTTTTTGCTACAGAGGCACGCATTAACTCCCGACAGGCTCAATTTTTGGTGGAGGGCACTAGGTTTTGCTTAGAACACAACTATTTTTCTTTTCGGGGCAAATTCTACTTTCTGACTAGGGGCTTGGCAATGGGTGCTAGTTTTGCCCCATGTTATGTGAACATCACCATGGGGCTGTGGGAGGAGCATTTTATTTGGAATAATAATCACTTCCTTAGACATATTATCAATTATGGGAGGTACATTAATGATGTGCTCCATTTATGGGATGGTGACAGGGAACTGTTTTTGTCCTTTGTTGCTCAATGCAACAGTAATGAGCTGGCACTGAGGTTCACCCAAGTGATCGATTGGTTTTTCTAGATCTGGAGTTATCGCATGATGCTGGTTCCATCATCACCAGGAATCATTCCAAGTCAGTTGGTGGCAACTCTTATCGCCATTACGCTAGTTGCCACCACCCGGCGTGGAAAAAAAATATACCAAAAGGCCAGTTTCTTCCACTTAAAAGGAATTGCTCTAACCCGCAGGACTACATGCTTCAAAGCCATACATTGTGGGAAAAATTCAAAGAAAAAGGGTACCCTCAAGACCTCCTCACAGAGGCCTATGAATCCTGTTTGCAGAGCCATCCCAGGAATGGACCCAAGAAAACTCCTCCATTTAAGGGTGCTAGATTTATTACGGGGTTTAATAGTAACTTTAGAACGATTGCCAGTGTTGTGAAGAAACACTGGCATATCCTCCAGTCCAACCCCACTTTGGATCCTCATCTTTCTGATGTACCCCAAGTGGTCTTCCGAAGGGCTCGGACTTTGAAAAATATAGTGGCACCCAGCATCCCAAAAACCATGTCCAAAAAAATCGACATAGATAAGAGGTTATTTTGATAATTGGGTGGGCATCTTTCAGTGCAAAAAAAAAGGTTTTACCTGCCAATCCGTTCCATATGGTCATTCTTCTCTGTCGGACATCTCCGGGAATGTTTATTCGATAAGACAATTCATCACATGTTCGACTCAATTTGTGATATATGTTTTGAAATGTCCCTGTAACCTACTTTATGTGTGCCAAACGATACGTACCAGAGTGAGGGAACATCGTATGTCCATTATAAAAGGAAAAGGTGAATACAGTGTATCGTGCCATTTTTCTATTTTTTATGAGAAGAACTACAAAGTTTTGACAGTGCTAGCTATTGAGCACATACCAAAGGGGTCTCTCACAGATAATGAAAGATTCATGTTGTGTAAAAGAGAAACCATCTGGATTTATAAATTAAATTCTCTTTCTCCCCATGGATTAAACGAGAACCTCAATATTCATACCGTTATGGAATGAGATCTGGACACATTTCTTCCCTTGAGTTACTATATACATTTTATATATATATATTGATTCATTTTTATTAATTTTAACTTATCACGTAATTAATACATTTTATAATTTTTCATTGCTTGTTATATTGTTATATTGTCAAAGTTTCTTTGTTGGTTCATATTGTTCACAGATGACCTGATACTTTGGTATTTGTTTACATGTTTTAGCATAATTTTTGTCCATTATGTTTTATTTAATCAGATTGTTACATGTTTATTTATCATGTGCCTTTTATTACTGTTATTTACATTTGAGCTTACCTATATAGTCATTATTAAAATGTTCTTATTGTTAGAATTGTTTGCATTGTTCTCCAATGGATTGTTAAAGGGTAATCTGCGTGGGACTGCTGGGCTGTCCCACCCTCTATTACCCCTATTTAAGTCTCTGCTTCTGCCGGCTCTGATCACGTGACTTGACAAAGGGGTTAATCCCTGAAACAGGTAGTCTCTCTGTGATCGAGCTCCGGCATCTTCCTCTTCCTTTCATCTCTCGCTCATTGCCTTGTGACCGGCTTGATACTGTTTTGCGATTGCAGCTGTCGACTCGCGCATGGATTCGGCAGCTCTGCATCTCTCCCTGCTTCTGCTGCTCTCCATACCCGGACCGTATAGCCCCACATTGATCCATCGAGCTCCGGTATTGTGTGACCTCCCCTGGAGCTCCCTCCAGGATCCCCGGGACTTGACACAGCCCACTTCCATCTGGCTTTGCCTGGAACGGTTGGGAGCTGTGTATTTACCGATTTGAGATCACCGCTCCACTCTATCAGCCCTAGGGTTTGAGACAACATTCCACCTTTTCGGCTCTACAGAGAACACACGGAAGCTGTGAGTCAGTGCTCACAGGGCACATTCCCTCCCCTTGGTTTCACTGTTTGAAATTTTTAATACATTGTCTCTGGTACATGATCTTTTTCCATTTGGAATTAAAGATTGTCACTTTTAAATCACTTTTTTTTTATTATTCTACTGGAACTGCGCTTCCTATGTTGATACATTGTTGGTTTCTCATCTGGTCTTTTGAGTTTGGGAGCAGCGGCCCGTAAAATTACAACGGTTTTACTCTCATTTCAATTATTTTGGATACATCTATGCACCTGCCTCTTTTGTTTCTTGTCTGCAGTCTCTGGCCATCTACTGTACTATGTCTGCAGCCTCTGACCATCTCTCTTCTCATGTCCGCATTGTCTCTGACCATCTCTAGTATAACGTCCCTGTCTCTGACCCCATAGCTTATCGCTTATATCACATGGCCCCTATGGAAGATTCTTAATCTTTGACCAGGACATAGACAGGAAAGGATCACAAGGACCCCATGATAGGTGTATAGCCATCTTCAACCAGGACATAGCCAGGAAGGACTCGCATGGTCCCTATGGTAGGTAAATAGTAATCTCCGACCAGGACATAGCCAGGAAGGACTCACATGGACCCTATGGTAGGTTCATAGTGCTCTTCGACTAGGACATAGCCAGGAAGGGATCACATGGCACCTATGGTAGGTTCATAGTTCTCTCCGACCAGGACATAGACAGGAAGGGATCAAATGGACCATATGTTTGGTCCATTGTGATATCCGACCAGGACATAGTCAGGCAGGGATTACATGTCCCCTATGTTAGGTCCATATTGATCTCCGACCAAGAGAACCAGAAAGGGATCACATGGATCCTATGGTAGGTTTATAGTGATCTCCAACCATGACATAGCCAGGAAGGGATCACATGGCCCCTATGGTAAGTTCAAAGTGATCTCAACCAGGACATAGCCAGGAAGGGATCACATGGCCCATATGGTTACAGAATTTTTTCATACCTGGCTAAAACTTTTGCACAGTACTGCAGAGAACATTGTATATACAGATATGATGGGAATGGGGGGGTGGGTGACACTTACCAGGTGAGGCAGCCATCTTGTGAGATTGCGTTGGCCAGGAATCGAACCCGGCTCAAATGCTTGGAAAGCAGCTATGCTCACCACTGCACCACCAACACGAGGTAGCATGTCTTTGGCGTGTGGGAGGAAACCGGAGTACCCGGAGAAAACCCACGCAAGCACAGGGAGAACATGCAAACTCCATGCAGATAGTGTTCCAGTCAGGATTTGAACCATGGACCCCAGTGCTGCAAGACTAACCCCTAAGCCTCTGTGCTGCCCATATGCGGCCTCTGTTCTCCAAGGCCTGCCCCCGCTGAGCGAAGTACCTCAGTTATGACCACTCAAAGCACCTTTAGAAGAAATCCAACTTAACCTAAACTACAATTTATTTATATATATATATATATATATATATATATAACACTCCAAAACACACCCAAAGAATAACACACACCTCCACAACATATACAAACGTATTCCAATCTAAAATATATAACACTCCTATAATAAAATGCACCCAAATAACAATAAAGAGGGGACAGTGATCCCCAAATTAGCAACACAATGGAGCTAATTATGCCATTCACACTTAGGTCCATACACCATGGGAGGGCCATTTTTACCGGAATGGGGATACACAGGTGTTCCCAGCATCCCGTGTAGGAAGTCCCATTGCTGTCAACTGGGGTGCAGCGGCTGTACCCAATGTGACATCTGTGTGGGTGCCGGTGCACGGCCCTGAACGCACCCAGGTTGCGTCCGCACAACTGCACCCACATGGATGTCCATTTTGGGGTAAACGCAGCCCCCACACAGGGTACAGATCCGTACACCCTGTGTGAGTGAGGCCTTGGACTTCTCCATAAAGGACCTCACTCAAGAAGAGAAAGCCTAAAGAAAGCTGGAAAGACTCCTCCCACCTCTGAAGACAAAAAGAGTTCCAACCTCCCCTCATAGCCAGTCCAACACATGCCTCAAAAATATACCGGCCTCCAACCTCCCCTCATAGCCAGTCCAACACGCGCCTCAAAAACATACCGGCCTCCAACCTTCTCTCATAGCCAGTCCAACATACGCCTCAAAAACATACCGGCTTTCAACCTCCCGTCATTGCTTGTCTAACGCATGCATCAAAAGCCTACCAGCCTCCAAACTTCACAAAATAATCAATTACTTAATGTTGCTCAACAATACATCAATCAAACATAATCACCTGTAAAAAAAGTGCCTGAGATGTTGGTGGTAAACAGCCTGCTAGGCCCGGGGGGAACCAAACCAAGTCCTCCGAAAGCTACCTCATATCGAAAAGTTGCCAATCTAGACCTTAAGCTTTAAGGTTAATCAAAAATATCACATTCTAAAGTGAGGGAGAATATGGAAGAGGGAGAGAGGGAGGAAAGGACGGAGGGGAGGTTGGAGGTAAGCAAGGGGTGTGGGGGTTCCCCCCAACCCTCACCCCCTTCTTCCTCCAACCTTCTCTTCCTGACCCCTTTTCCTCCCTCTCTCCCTCTTCCATACTCCTTGTTCTACCCTTCCCTTTAGAATGTGATATTTTTTGATTAACCTTAAAACTTGATGTCTACATTTACACTCTTGGCAACTTTTGGATATGAGGCAGATTTTGGAGGACTTGATTCGGTTCCCCCGTGCCTAGCATTATGTTTGGGCGATGTATTGTCGAACCTAAAGCTTCTGCAGTTGTCTTGTTTGACCAACTACATTGATGGTTATTCCGAAGCTCCAAAAACGAAAACGGTGGGCTGATGGGAAGGCCCTCTTTATACTGGAGTGGCAGCCGTCACCAGTGTAGGGACCTGTGTTGGTACAGCTGTACCTGGTCCCTGGGAGGGTTTTTCTGACTTTTTGTCGAGTCTTCTTCTAGAAACAGCCAATTGTCTTGTTTGTCCAACTACATTGATAGTTGGTGATTCAAGAGCTCTAAACACAAAATTGAAGGGCTGATAGGAAGCCCCTCCGGTTACTAGAGTGGCAGCCGCCACTAGTGTAGGGACCTGTGTTGGTACAGCCATACCTGGTCCCTGGGAGGGTTTTTCTGACTTTTTGTCGAGTCTTCTTCTAGGAACAGCTAATTGTCTTGTTTGTCCAACTATATTGATAGTTGGTGATTCAGAAGCGGCAGAAAGGTAAATAAAGGGCTGATAGGAAGCCCCCCCTGGTTACTAGAGTGGCAGCCCCCACTAGTGTAGGGACCTATGTTGGTACAGCTGTACCTGGTCCCTGGGAGGGTTCCTCATCTTTCCACATCTTTCAAGAGAGTGATGATGTAGTAGACTCTGGTGATGATGGCTTGACTTGAAGATCCTCTTCCGCATATTCACTAGCAAATCATCCTCTGATCACTCCTATTCATCGCCTAGTTTCAAATTTCTTCCAACATTTTGACCATCTTCTCTCCCAATAAAGCTGCACCCCTCCCATTTAAGTGCAATCCGTCACTGCTAAAAAGATGGTAACCACCTGAAAAGTCAGCCTAGTTTACCATGAAGCCATACCCCTCCTCTCTGCACCAGTTACTCAGCCACTTGTTAAGCTCCTGCTGCCTCTCTAGTGTGACTTGTGGTTCAGGCAGTATTTCTAAAAATACTGCTTTGGAGGTCCCTTTCTTCAATATAGCCAATATATTCAATATAGCCCCTAAGTCCCTGAAGTATTTTTTTAGGGTGCCCCACCTTCCTATAACTTTGTCGTTAGTAATATGTATCATGACAGCTGGGTTCTCCCCAGCCCCATCCAACAATCTGTCCATCTGATCCTCAACGTCCCGAACATGAGTCCCCTACCACCAGTGTCTTCCTATTCTTTCCTGTAACCTTGCCCCCATCTTTACTGGAGGCAATGTTCCCAAGGTTCCTCTGGAATTTTATCTCATCTTGAACATCACATTCTGGTGGAGTCGCAATGTGAACGTTGCTTCCTGGTGTAGTCTCAACATGAACGTCACATTCTGGATGAGTCTCAGCGTGAGAGTCACATTCTGGTGAGTTCTTAATGTGAACTTTACATTCTGGTGGAGCGTCAATCTGAATTTCTTCCAGCTTTTTGGTCATCTTTTCTCCCAACAGAGCGGCACTGTGCCCATTTAAGTGCAGTCCATCCCTGCTATAGAGGGAGTAGTTAACTAAAAAGTCAGCCCAGTTCTCCATGAACCCAAACCCCTCCTCCCTGCACCAGTTCTTCAGCCATTTGTTAAGCATAATAAGCTCCTGCTGCCTCTCTGGTGTGGATCGAGGTACAGGCAGTATTTCAGAAAATATTGCCTTGGGGGACCTTTTCTTCAATATAGCCCCTAAGTCCCTCAAATCATTTTGTAGGGCGCTCCATCTTTCTTGAACTTTGTCATTGGTTCCAATATATACCATGACAGCTGGGTCATCTCGAACCCCATCCCGCAATGTGTCAGTGCAATCTGTAATGTTCCGAACCTGAGCGCCCGGGAAACAACATACTGTTTGGCGATAACGGTCTCTGTGACAGATTTCCCTCTGTATCCTTCCAATAATTGAATCCCCTACTACTAGTATCCGCCTATCCTTTATTGTATCCTTGCCCCCATCTTCCCTGGAGATGTTCTCCTGGCATTTTGGTGAAGTATCAATGTGAACGTCTGGTGCATTCTCTGTGTGAACATAACATGTTGGTGGAGTCTCCATATGAATGCCACATGCGGATGGAGTCTCCGTGTGAACGGCACATGCTGGTGGAGTCTCCATGTGAACGGCACATGCTGGTGGAGTCTCCGTGTGAACGGCACATGCTGGTGGAGTCTCCGTGTGAACATCACATGCTGGTGGAGTCTCCGTGTGAACATCACATGCTGGTGGAGTCTCCGTGTGAACATCACATGCTGGTGGAGTCTCCGTGTGAACATCACATGCTGGTGGAGTCTCCGTGTGAACATCACATGCTGGTGGAGTCTCCGTGTGAACATCACATGCTGGTGGAGTCCTCGTGTAAACGTCACATGCTGGTGGAGTCTCCATGTGAACGTCACATTCTGGTGGGTTCTCAATGTGAACTTTTTTTTTTATAACACACTCAATGTGAACTTTACATTCTGGTGGAGCGTCAATCCGAATTTCTTCCAGCTTTTTGGTCATCTTCTCTCCCAACAGAGCAGCACCATGTCCATTTAAGTGCAGGCTGTCCCTGCTATAGAGCGAGTAGTTGACTGAAAAGTCAGCCCAGCTCTCCATGAACCCAAACCCCTCCTCCCTGCACCAGTTCCTCAGCCATTTGTTAAGCACCATAAGCTCCTGCTGCCTCTCTGGTGTGGATCGAGGTACAGGCAGTATTTCAGAAAATATTGCCTTGGGGAGACCTTTTCTTCAATATAGCCCCTAAGTCCCTGAAATAATTTTGTAGGGTGCTCCATCTTTCTTGAACTTTGTCATTGGTTCCGATATATACCATGACAGCTGGGTCATCTCCTACTCCATCCAGCAATGTGTCCATGATATCTGTAATGTCCCGAACCCGAGCGCCCGGTAAACAACATACTGTTAGGTCTCCGTGACAGATTGCCCTCTGTATCCTTCCAATAATTGAATCCCCTTCTACTAGTATCCGCCTATCTTTTCTTGTATCCTTGCCCCCATCTTCACTGGAGACGTTCTCCTGGCATTTTGGTGGAGTATCAATGTGAACGTCGCATTTTAGTGCATTCTCTGTGTGACCGTCACATGCTGGTAGAGTCTCCGTGTGAATGTCACATGCTGGTGGAGTCTCCGTGTGAATGTCACATGCTGGTGGAGTCTCCATGTGAACGTCACATGCTGGTGGAGTCTCCATGTGAACGTCACATGCTGGTGGAGTCTCCATGTGAACGTCACATGCTGGTGGAGTCTCCATGTGAACATCTCATGCTGGTGGAATCTCCATGTGAACATCACATGCTAGTGGAGTCCTTGTGTTAACTTCACTTGCTGGTGGAGTCTCCGTGTGAACGTCACTTGCTGGTGGAGTCTCCGTTTTAACGTCACTTGCTGGTGGAGTCTCCATGTAAACATCACATGCTGGTGGAGTCTCCATGTGAAAGTCACATGCTGGTGGAGTCTTAATGTAGCTTTCACATTCTGTCTCGCTCACTGGGGCAGACCTGCCTTGTGAGCTGTGTTTGCAGTAAATACCGCGTACATCTGCAACAAAAAAAAAGAATTAGTTTTAAGCACCTTCACCTACATTATATATTTATTACGTTTATTACGTTAAACGTATTATGACGTTTAACCTCTTTATGATCGCCCACAGTCATGTGACGGCGGCAAGAAACATCTGTTCTTCCAGGACGCCGTCATATGACGGCATTTCCTTTGCGGCCACTAGGGGGCATGGGCAAGCATGCCCGCCGCGTTGCTGGGTACCCGATGCGCGTGCCCGGTGGCTGCGATGTCTGTCGGGCACCCGCGATTGCCCGACAGAAATCCACACACACAGATCCACGTGCTGTCAGAGGAGAGGAGACCGATGGGGTGTCCCTTGTACATAGGGACACTGATCGGTCTCCTCCCCAGTCAGTCCCCTCCCCCCTCAGTTAGAATCACTCCCATAGGGAACATATTAACCCCTTGATCACCCCCTAGTGTTGACCCCTTCCCTGCCAGTCACATTTATACAGTAATCAATGCATTTTTATAGCACTGATCGCTGTATAAATGTGAATGGTCCCAAAAATGTGTCAAAAGTGTCCGATATGTCTGCCGCAATATCGCAGTTACGATAAAAATCGCAGATCGCCGCCATTACTAGTAAAAAAAAAAAATAAAAATAATAAAAATGCTATAAATCTATTCCCTATTTTGTAGACGCTATAACTTTTGCGCAAACCAATCAATATACGCTTATATGCTTTACCAAAAATAAGTAGAAGAATACATATCGGCCTAAACTGAGGAAAAAACTTGTTAAAAAAAAAAAAAAATTGGATATTTATTATAGTAAAAAGTAAAAAATATTGATAATTTTATTTTGGTACATCTTTGCATGACCGCGCAATTGTCATTCAAAATGCGACAGCGCTGAAAGCTGAAAAATGGCTTGGTCAGGAAGGGGGTGTTCGTGCCTGGTAGGCAAGTGGTTAAAATTCCAGTGCAGGGACAATAAATAAACCCTGACATGACAGGCATGACTAATGGTGGCCTTCATATAAAAATTCTGGTTGCCTGGCAGTTATGCCGACCCACTAAAATGAATTGAGTCAGAAAGGGGACTGATTCTTCACTTTTGGGTGCGGGGGGAGTAAACTGCCGTGCTTCTGATTTATTATTAAACTTAACACCTGGCCTCTTTTATTGTAATCTTTCGAATTGTTGTGGTGGATTCATATAGAAGAGGCCCAGGACCAGGAACGGCTGCACGGTTTGGATTGATTTCCATACGATTCTGTCATGTGACAATCGTGACAAGATCTTGCCATGTTTGGGGTGCCATTAAGAATAATGTAATCCAAATGCTGGTTGCACATTTTCCCATGATTTCGAATCACAGCAGAATCATAGCAGTTCTGCCGGCCGTTCCAAATTGCCAAGAGTGAGTGTGGTCTAATGCCGCGTACACACGAAGGGACTTTTCCCGGCGGACCTAGTCCAGCGGACAATCCGCCGGACTTTCCAGCTGGCTTCGCCGGACTTTCCGAGCGTGTGGACTTGCCCACACACGCCCGGACTTCTCCGGCGGACAATCCGCTGGACAAAGTCCGCGGGACTTTTGAAAATGAACGGACTTGTCCACACACGGAGCAGTCCGTTCATTTTGAACGTAACTTCAGGTACGTAGCTAGCGTAGGCAGTAAATGCCGGCGCGCTAGCTCTGTCACCTGGCATGGATTTAAAGGGAATCCCCACGCCGAAAAACGGGCTTATCAGAATCTGGGAGCCCCCTTTTATAAGGGGGCCCTCAGATCTCGGCCCCCCACCCTATGTGAATGAGTATGGGGTACGATGTACCCCTACCCATTCACCTAAGGTGTAAAATGTAAAGTAAAAAAACACACACACTTTTGAAAAAATATTTTATTGCACTGCTCCGGGGGTCTTCTTCCGTCTTGGGGGTCTTCTCGCCGGACTCCTCCGCCATTTACCAAGCTCTTTTACCGAGCGGAGAAGTCCGGCTACCTTCTTCGTCGTCGCCGCCGTCGTCTGGGGGTCTCGATCCGCCTTCGGGGGTCTTCCGGGGTCTCTTCTGTTCTTGCCGCTGTCGTCGCTTTCTGCGCCGCCTTCTTCTTCTTCTTCCGCCTTCTCCGCCTTCTTCTTCTTCTTCTTCCGATGTTGACACGTCGCTCTCTCTGGCCGGAATGGCAGAGCCGCGCTGTGCTGGGACTTATATAGGGACATGGGGACAGGGTCACAACTCATGTCACATGGTGACCCCGCCCCCTGTGATGTCACAGTCCCAGCATCCTCCGGGACTGTGACATCACAAGGGAGCGGGGTCACCATGTGACATGAGCATGTGACCATGTCCCTATATAAGTCCCAGCACAGCGCGGCTCTGCCATTCCGGCCAGAGAGAGCGTTGTGTCAACATCGGAAGAAGAAGAAGAGGCGCCGGCGGCGCGGAAAACGACGACCGCCGCAAGAACAGAAGAGACCCCGGAAGACCCCCCCGAAGGTGGATCGAGACCCCCAGACGACGGCGGCGACGACGAAGAAGGTAGCCGGACTTCTCCGCTCGGTAAAAGAGCTTGGTAAATGGCGGAAGAGTCCGGTGAGAAGACCCCCAAGACGGAAGAAGACCCCCGGAGCAGTGCAATAAAATATTTTTTCAAAAGTGTGTGTGTTTTTTTACTTTACATTTTACACCTTAGGTGAATGGGTATTGGTACATCGTACCCCATACTCATTCACATAGGGTGGGGGGCCGGGATCTGAGGGCCCCCTTATAAAAGGGGGCTCCCAGATTCCGATAAGCCCCCGCCCGCAGACCCCGACAACCAACGGCCAGGGCTGTCGGGAAGAGGCCCTTGTCCTCATCAACATGGGGACAAGGTGCTTTGGGGTGGGGGGGCCGCACGGCCCCCCTTTCCCCAGGGCACCCCCCATGTTGAGGGCACGCGGCCTGGTACGGCTCAGGAGGGGGCGCTCGTTCATCCCCACCCCTTTCCTGGCCGGCCGGGCTGCGTGCTCGGATAAGGGTCTGAGATGGATTTGGGGGGAACCCCCACGCCGTTTTTCGGCGTGGGGAGTCCCTTTAAATCCATGCCAGGTGACGGAGCTAGCGCGGCGGCATTTACTGCCTAAGCTAGCTACGTAACCTGAAGTCACGTGCTAAATGAACGGACTTGCCGATGAGCGGCAACTCCGTTCATTTAAAAAGTCTGGCGGACTAGCCTACTAACGGCGGACTGCCAAGTCCAGCGGATAATTTTAAAACCAAACTTAAAACTTTGGTCCGCCGGACTTTGGCGCCAAAAAGTCAGCCGACGCCCACACACGAGGGGATTGTCCACTGGACTTGAGTCCAGAGGATAATCCCGCGGGATTGTCCCTTCGTGTGTACGCGGCATAAGTCAGAATTCCAGGCAAATGGCTAAAAACAAGGCTGAAATAGATACTGTATGTGGGAACTGCTTTACAGCACAGCCCTGCAGCAACCTACTGGGGTCCCATTTGTTCAACGGGGAGGGCAGGAGCATAAAGAGTATTTAATGCCTTTGGGGTGCAGACGGAGTGATCATCTGCACTGCAGTTCCCAGTAATTAAATTTAAGTTCTGGCCTCTTCTATATCAACCAATCAGGGACTGACCAGGGCTGTAATTGTTGGGGAATGCAGCACTGCAGATTACACCACCTGCACCCTTAAGGCATTAAATTTGCTCCTGCCTGCCCCCTGCTGAAGAAATGGGGCCAGAGGAAGTTTATTTATTTTTTTACTTGTTTTGCCCTCTGAAGAGCAATCTGTGATTACTTTTCAGAGGGTCTTTGACAGGTGGTGATGAAGCGTTATATTGCTTGCTAGATGCACAACAATATAAAGCTGGAAATGTTTATTTTTTTTAATGTTGGGAACTATCATCAATGTCAATGACAATCCCTATACATGTGTACAAATGGGTGGGTCACTTCTCATCAATGTCCATGGCCATCCCTATACATGTGTACATATGGGGGGGATCCCTCATCAATGTCCATGGCAATCCCTTTGTATGTGTACATATGGGGTGGACCCCTCATCAATGTCCATGACAATCCCTATACATGTGTACATATGAGGGGGTGACCCCTCATCAGTGTCCATGGCAATCCCTATACATGTGTACACATGGGGGGGGGGGGGTGACTCCTCATCAATGTCCATGGCCATCCTATACATGTGTACATATGGGGTGGACCCCTCATCAATGTCCATGACAATCCACCCACATTTTCACCCTTCACTAATCTGTGTACTGTGAACGAATCGGATATTTTTATATTTCTTTTCTCAGCACCTTCTGTATATTATATGCTGTATTCATTTCTCACTTCCTCCTCCCTGGCCACTGAGTGTCATTTCGGTTTTGCAATGCCTCCTGGGAGATTTGTATCATCAATCCCAGGAGGTAATAGGCATCGCTGGGCTGTAGCATCGCATTATTTACAAACCGGAAATGACACGAGGCAAGGCGGCGGCCAGCGCCATTTTTAAAAAGGGTAACCAGGCTTTTGTTGCCATGGTTACCAAAGCTTCTTATACACAGTGATGGGTGGTGGGGCTGGAGCATCTCAGCTCTGATAATATACAGGGGGGGAGGGGACACACCATTACTAATGATTTATAATAGAGGAATAGGATGGTGCAGTTTTGATGGCGTCAATATGATGGGGCAGTTTTGATGGTGGCAATATGATGGGGCAATAGGATGGGGCAGTTTTGATGGGGGCAATTTAATAGGGCAATTTTTATGGTGGCAGTATGATGGGGCAGTTTTGATGGGAGCAATATGATGGGGTGATTTTGATGGAGGCAATAGGGTGGGGCAGTTTTGATGGTGGAAATATGATGGGGCAGTTTTGATAGGGGCAATAGGATGGGACAGTTTTGATGGAGCAATTTTGATGGGGCAATATGATGGGGGCAATATGATGGGGGCAATTTTGATTGTGGCAATAGGATGGGGGCAATTTTGATTGTGGCAATAGGATGGGGCAATTTTGATTGTGGCAATAGGATGGGGCAATTTTGATTGTGGCAATATGATGGGGCAATTTTACTGGGGGCAAATTTACTGGGGGCAATTTGATGGGGCAATAGGACGGGGCAGTTTTAGTGGGGCAATTTTGATGGTGGCAGTATGGTGGGGCAATTTTGATGGGGCAGCTTCTGCAAAAGGTAATTACTTTTTAAACGATACTAATTTAAATGATATCCCTCTTTCTGTGAAGATGTTATATATATATATATGCACAGAAAGAGGAATATCATTTACATTTAGTATCGTTTAACCGCTTCCCGACCGCCTCCTGTAGATATACGTCAACAGAATGGCACGGGCAGGCAAAAGGACGTACCTGTACGTCCCCTTTAATTTGCCTGCCCGGGGGGCGCGCGCGCGCCGCCAGCGGCGCGCGCGCGCGACCCGGTCGGGAGCTCCATGACCACGGCCGCGGGACCAGCGGACCCGATCGCCGCTGGTATCCCGCGATCGGGTTACGGAGCGGAAGAACGGGGAGAGGTCTATGTAAACAAACCTCTCCCCGCGCTTCCTACACTGACTGTCAGTGATCGGCGGTTCCCTGTCATCGGGAACGCCGATCAATGACGTCAGACGTACAGCCACGCCCCCCTACTGTAAAAAAAAAACACAACACGTCACACTGACTCCTCCCCGCCCCCTAGTGGTTAACCCACTAACTACAACTGTCATTTACATAGGAATCAGTGCTATTTAAATAGCAGTGATTGCTGTATAAATGACAAATGTCCCAAAAATGTGTCAAAAATGTCCGATGTGTCCGCCAAAATGTCGCAGTCACAATAAAAATCGCTGATCGCCGCCATTACTAATAAAAAAAAAAAATATTAATAAAAATGCTATAAAACTATCCCCTATTTTGTAAACGCTATAACTTTTGCGCAAACTAATCAATAATCGCTAATTGCGATTTTTTTTACCAAAAATATGTAGAAGAATACGTATCGGCCTAAACTGAGGAAAAAAAATGTTTTTTTTTATATATTTTTTGGGGATATTTATTATAGCAAAAAGTAAAAAATATTGCATTTTTTTCAAAATTGTCGCTCTATTTTTGTTTATAGCGCAAAAAATAAAAACCGCAGGGGCGATCAAATACCACCAAAAGAAAGCTCTATTTGTGGGAAAAAAAAGGACGCCAATTTTGTTTTGGAGCCACGTCGCATGACCGCGCAATTGTTAGTTAAAGCGACGCAGTGCCGAATTGCAAAAAGGGGCCTGGTCCTTTGGCTGCCAATTGGTCCGGGGCTGAAGTGGTTAAAAAGTAATTGCCTTTTGTAGGATCTTTTTGTATTTCTAGATTTATAATCTTTGTAAATGTAGATAAACTTCCTGGTTCCTGGAGGGGGAGGAGAGGTTTCCATAGCTAAGGGGAGGCAACTTCCTCTGACACTGCTGTTGCTATGGTAACACACACTTTAACCCTTTCACTGCCAAATGATTTCCCCCCATTTCTCTCCCATATGTTAAATTATAAATAAAGGAACATGTTTTTATTGTTGGTATTGGATGGGGTGGAGAGGTTTGTTGCTGTTTGCTGCCACTTTAGAGAGGTTCATTCTCTCTATTTACCATTACCAACAAAAATTGAAGAAAATCGCACATTTTAGGTTGTCACCAGAAGAGGAATTTGAGGGGAAATCTTCCAATGGGGACCCTAGTTCTGGTGACACCCAGGGATGATGTCAGTTTGGTGGATTTCTCTCTTTTTTTGGCTATGGGACAGGAAGTGAAAGGAAATCCCCCCAATGGGGACACAGATGGCAAAGAAAATCTAACAGGGGTTATAGTCCCCCTTACTCTATTGTAAATGGAAAAAAAAATGTTTGTCTTTATTTCTATTTTATCTTTTATCTGGTATGCGGGGGATGGTGGGGAGTATAAAACAAGGGTGCAGCATATTACACATGGGGCTATGGGGGGGGGTGTAGTGTCTGCAGACATCTGCCACTGCCAGAGGGGGGGAGGGGTGAGCGCTCTGTCTTTTGAACCCTTTCACTGCTGTTGGACATTTTTGCTAATTTCTGCTCTCCCAGCATTCCCTAGTTTGTAAAATGATGATTTCTTGATTTCTTTCATTCATAAAAAAATGTATCGTTTATCAAAGTGATTATCGCCACCATGAACTTCTTCAGTCCCAGAAGATTTACCCCCCTTCATGACCAGGCCATTTATTGCTATACGGCTCTGCGTTACTTTAACTGACAACTGCGCGGTTGTGCACCGGTGTACCCAAATAAAATTGATGTCCTCTTTTCCCCACAAATAGAGCTTTCTTTTGGTGGTGTTTGATCCCCTCTGCGTTTTTTTTTTTGCCCTTTAGAGAAAAAAGACAATTTTTAAAAACAAAAGAATATTTTTTACTTTCTGCTATAAAACATCCGATAAAAAATCGAATTTCTCCATCAGTTTATCCCAATATGTATTCTGCTCCATATTATTGGTAAAAAAAAATCCCGATTTTTTTTTTTTTTTTTAGCGGGACTGCGACATTGCAGCAAACAAATCTGACACTTACTGACACTCTTTGGGGACCAGTGACACCAATTCAGTGATCAGTGCTAAAAATATGCACTTTCACTGTACTAATGACAGTAAGAAATTTCAGGAGAGGATCCTGTACAACTGTGCAAGACTGAAGGGGGGGGGGGGCTGGAGTGCTGCTTTAAGTCACTAGAGGCTCATTTAGTGCCGAGCAACTGTGCAGCCCAATATCCCTGTATGGGAGTGCTGAGCAACTGTGCAGCCCAGTATCTCAGTATGGAAGTGCCAAGCAACTGTGCATGACAATAGCTCTGTATGGGAGTGGCGAGAAACTGTGCATGACAATATCTCTATATGGGAGTGCCGAGCAACTGTGCAGTCCAATATCTCTGTATGGGAGTGCCGAGCAACTGTGCAGCCCAATATCTCTATATGGGAGTGCCGAGCATCTGTGCAGCCAAATATCTCTGTATGGGAGTGCCAAGCAACTGTGCAGCCCAGTATCTCTATATGGGAGTGCCAAGCACCTGTGCAGCCCAATATCTCTGTATGGGAGTGCCGAGCAACTGTGCAGCAAAATATCTCTGTGTGAGAGTGATGAGCAACTGTGCAGCCCAGTATCTCTGTATGGGAGTGCCGAGCAACTGTGCAAACCAGTATCTCTGTATGGGAGTGCTGAGCAACTGTGCAAACCAGTATCTCTGTATGGGAGTGCTGAGCAACTGTGCAAACCAGTATCTCTGTATGGGAGTGCTGAGCAACTGTGCATGACATTATCTCTGTATGGGAGTGCTGAGTAACTGTGCAGCCCAATATCTCTGTATGGGAGTGCCGAGCAACTGTGCCGCCCAATATCTCTGTATAGGTGTGCCAAGCAACTGTGCAGCCCAATATCTCTGTATGGGAGTGCCGAGCAACTGTGCAGCCCAATATCTCTGTATGGGAGTGCCGAGCAACTGTGCAGCCCAATATCTCTGTATGGGAGTGCCGAGCAGCTGTGCAACCCAGTATCTCTGTATGGGAGTGCCCAGCAACTGTGCATGACATTATCTCTGTATGGGAGTGCCCAGCAACTGTGCATGACATTATCTCTGTATGGAAGTGCCAAGCAACTGTGCAGCCCAATAACTGTATGGGATTGCTGAGCAACTTTGCGGCCCAATATCTCTGTATTGGAGTGCCGAACAACTGTGCGGCCCAATGTCTCTGTATAGGAGTGCCGAGCAACTGTGTGGCCCAATATCTCTGTATGGGAGTGTCAAGCAACTGTGCAGCCCAATATCTCTGTATAGGAGCGCCAAGCAACTGTGCAGGCCAATATCTCTGTATGGGAGTGCCAAGCAACTGTGCAGCCCAATATCTCTGTATGGGAGTGCCGAGCAACTGTGCAGCACACTATCAGAATATCATCTCTGAAGAAAAGCTGCAGGTACACTGCACTGCACCTGCGGTGTGGGTAAACTGCAGCACATTGGTGTGAAATCTGTCTTATACTATTATGCCCAGTATATTACCTCACACTGACCTGAAGATCTCTTATTTCCTGCTGCTGGCACCACTCTGGAGACCACTAGCCGGGATAAGAGGTGGAGTGCAGTTGGTATCACTCCAGAGTGGAGTCAGCACTTCAGAGGAGGCATCGGATTATGCGGCTCTTGCTTCCTACTACAGCTCCAATTTTACAAGTAGTCCCTCTGCACTGTACTGTTTGATGCTCTGGAATGGTGGGTCAGCAAGCCCAGATCGTGATCTACCCTGTCTGTCACATGGTCTGTACCCTGTCTGTCTCATGGTCTGTACCCTGCCTGTTTTATGGTCTGTACCCTGTCTCAGTGCTGTGTCTTAGCCTAGGCCGACAAGGCCCAGGATAGGGCAGCACTTTACAGGGGCGGCAAAAAAGCCGCCCTGCACAAAAAAAAGCCCCCCAGACCCATCCTCCCGAGTCCCGGATCCCGTGGCCGCCTCCTGCACAAAAACAGCCCCGGGTAGGCAGGCGGGCGGCCGGCTTGCTGTATGTAGCACCGCACTTGTAAATATTATGGGCGTGCTTGGCCGGGGGGACTGGCGCTACCATAAGTGGCCGATGACTCTCCAGACCGGCTGCATGTAATTTACATTTCCTGTATCATTGTCCGCACAGTCTCTGACCATCTCCTGTATCATTGTCCGCACAGTCTCTGACCATCTCCTGTATCATTGTCCGCACAGTCTCTGGCCATCTCCTGTATCATTGTCTGCACGCAGTCTCTGACCATCTCCTGTATCATTATCTGCACACAGTCTCTGACCATTTCCTGTATCATTGTCTGCACAGTCTCTGACCGTCTCCTGTATCATTGGTAGATGGAAGAGCAAAAATAGAGATAGGGGACTATAGCGGTAATGAACAAAAGTGGTACTTGCAACTTTTTGAGAGGAAATTTTTAACAAAGTAGTTTATTAATAATCAATTTAAAAGGCAAAACCGACACCAAATACAATATAAAGAGGGAGGATACATTGGGATTGGTCCGCCAGTCATATCAATTCCCCAGCAGACAATGGGGGCGCAAGGGACTCAGAGATGGCTGGGGGACCAAGGGTGTACAAAATAAACGGGGGTTTGATAAAAAGGGTCTACAATAGTTTAATAGATCCTGGGTACAATAGGGCTGTTAGAAAGAGCTGACCGACATGTTTCGCCATACAATGGCTTCTTCAGGGTCAATGGGTAGTTTTGTACCAATAAGAAAAGAGTCTATGAAAATATAAAAGGCAAAAAGTTAGTTATATAGCTCAATCAGTGCATATAAATTTAATACGCAGGACCACATCAGACATGTCGCCACAAGGCCATAAGTCCCCTCCCACACACACAAACAACCGGTGCTGGTCCCATAGAATCCCATAGGGGGGGCAAACAAAACGTACCCCTAAGCCGCTGGAACAACCACTTGATTCGCAGGTGTGGTCAAGTACAATTTCCCATAGGGCGAGGAACTGTCGAAGGCCTAAAGGGAGCCTGGTAGAGTATAGTGGATAATGGTACATAATGTGAAATGGCGACTCGAAGAGTTAATTTGCCATGCATGGCTAACATAGCCTAGAATTTACAAAAACTTACCGCTATAAAATGAATAGATCATATATATGGAGCGCCAGACAAGGATAATCCTGGGAAAATCTTGTATGAAGATATTGGAGAGCCACTGATGGGGCAACAAAAAAAAAACGTTTTAGATATAAAATAAAAAATAAAATTCAAAACTACATATGCAGAATAGGGAGTTTCTTTTTTAGCTCACCTACAGATGATATGTCTATATAGATTGGGCTGAACGCTGAAAGCCTGAGACCAGACTATTTGAAAAGACAGCAGATGTCTGCTGTCAATGGTTCAAGATTGATCAAAAAAGAAGACCAGTGGCTATGGATAAAAGACATTGAAGAGTATAAATAGAATGTCAAACTATACTTGCAAGGTATGGGCAAGGTGTGAAAGAAAAAAGGACTAAAAACAAAAGTATCAAACCTGCATTGACAATGATCCCAGCAAGAATGGCGCTCCAGTGTCCATCACCTGAAGTGGTGAAGACTGAGCAGGCTTTATAGGCCCTCCACACCTGATCATGGTAAACCATGATGAGGCGGCGGGCAGGAAAGCCGTTCGCGCATGCGCAGAGGCGCCGGCGCGTTTGCCTACAGTTCCCAGAATGCTATAGGACCGGTGGATGCGCGCGCCGCTCTACGCCCGCGCACACAGATAGATCCAAGCTCAGGAGCCCTCCTGTGGACAGGAGGGGTACTGAGGGTAACAGGCAACATAGGTCTGAAAACGAATGTGCTGATTCCTATGGAAGGAGTGGAAAACCAATGATTCCAAGGAAGAGAGATGGAAACAGAGCTGAGAGATACCAGATGGTGGTGGAGCAACAGGGAAGTGTGAAGGCAAAGAGGCTGGGTGGGTTGCGATTGTGAGATCGCAGCCCTGGGGTGCCCAAACAGATTCCAATGCGATGAGGGAATATAAATGACCAAAGATGGAAAAAGCGAAGGTGGGGTGACCAGGACTGGACCGGACCACGTTTTGTGCCACATAGTTGGCATAGGGAAAAAGGGGGAGGCAGCTACAGGAAATGAGGCGGGGAGGGAGGGCCAGGACCCGATCTGCCCCATTGTTGATGGGGTCCCAACTGAGGCGGCATGGGGATGTACCTGCCAGGCATGAGCTAGGAAATAATTTCAAATGGCAAACACATACGTTTGGGAATAATGAGATAGTATATGATGAGCCAAGGTAAATTAACATAGGACCGAGAAGGATATGATTTGTTTGGTAATATACTGGTGTAATAGAGACCCATAGGGTCATAATAATCGCTTTGAAAAAGTAATGCAATTGATTGAAGTATATATACAAAAAACATGGTCATCTTATAGTCAAGGTGTGCAAAAATAATTAAAAAGAGATACTTAAGCAGACATACAATGATCTATGGGATACAGCTGTGAAGGTGCCCGAGTGCTCCAAGGTGGCCAAGCTGACGCAGCAGCGTGGACCCGTAGTACAGCAAGGAGGGATACATAATAATACAGTTGATTGAAGTGTATATACAACAAATAGTGTGGTAATCATATAATCAAGATGTACAGACATGCAATGATCAATAAGAAACAGCTGTAAAGGTGCCCGAGCGCCCCAAAGTAGCCAAGCTGGCGCAGCAGCCTGGACCCAGAGTGCAGCAAGAGAGGATACAAGGGTAACAGTAAGTATATCTGGGTAAATGAACTAATATAAATATCAAAGTGATGGCAAGGGAAGATATGGAATTAGAAGTCCAAAAGGTGTCAGATAATCATAAGAAGGATTTAAAACTTATATATTCGTTCAAACCTGGATATTTAACGGCATTGAGGTTGTGTATCCATTTCGTTTCAAGTTGTAAAAGTTTCTCATCGATGCCACCTCCTCTCACATGTGTCTTGACATGTTCAAGTGCCGAAAAACATATATGTTGAGGATCATAGTTATGTGCTAGACCAAGATGTCTGTTAATGGCTGTAGTGGCGATACGTTTTAAAGTGGGTTTAATATGATCACGTATTCGGACCTGAAAGGGCCGTTTGGTTTTACCAATGTAGAAACATCCACAGGTGCACGTGGCAAGATATGCAACGCCTATTGTTCTACAATTTACATGGTGGGAGATTTCATGAAAAGATCCATTAGGTAACAAAGTAACCTTGGAATTAGAAACATATTGACACATGTCACATGACCCGCAAGGGTATGTGCCATAGTCAGGACGAGTCTGAGTCGTTGATGGAGCATGATGGCTTCTGGTAAGACGATCACGAAGTGAAGGGCATCTTTTGTAAGTTATGTCGGGGCGTAAACCAATGAACTTGCTGACTATAGGGTCAGCGAGTAGTAGGGGCCAAAAGTTATTTACAACCTCGCGAATTTGGGTATGCATTGATGAAAAACGGGTAATAAGTCTGACAGGTTGGGTATTTATGGAGTTTCTAGAGTTGTGAATCAGTTGAAGTCTGTCAAGTTTCTTGACCTTATTAAACGATCGTTTGAGAAGTGCACGACTGTAACCTCTATTGATTAGTCTAGAGTATAGTTCATTGGATGCTTTATGAAAATCCGCATCTGAGATGCAGTTGCGTCTGATCCTAAGGTATTGACTATAAGGAATGCTGTTGAGTAGAGATTGAGGGTGAGCGCTTTCAGCATGTAAAATGGTATTTCCAGCTGTAGGCTTTCTGAATAGGGACGCTCTAATCCGCCCTAAATTGTCAATATTGATAGTTAGGTCAAGAAAGTTGACAGACCGCTGACTGGATTCGAAAGTAAATTTTAGATTGAAATTATTGGTGCTTAGAGATCCAAAGAATTGGTCAAGATCAAAATGTGAGCCTGACCAAAATAATAGGATGTCATCGATATATCTGAACCAATGTAATATACACGATTTGTGAGTGGAAATTAATTGTGAAAAAAGATGTCGTTCCCACCCCCCCAGGTACAGATTGGCATATGAGGGTGCACATTTGGTCCCCATAGCCACACCCTGCACCTGGAGGTAGTGGGAACTACCAAACATAAAATGTTTTTTAGTGACAATGAATTTGAGAAGGTCCAACACAAAATTGGCGTATCTATCAAATTGGGGTCCGCGTTCAAGGAGGAGGTCACGAATGACATCTATACCTCTATCATGCGGGATGCAATTATAGAGACATTCAACGTCCAGGGTCACAAGCCATGTATTTGGAGGTAAAATCATATTTTGCAATAGCTTTAGGAGGTGAAGTGTGTCCCTGACATATGAAGGTAAGCATCAAAACGGCTTCACGGCTCAAAAATATAAAAATTTCTACACCCGCTTCACAAACACCTCCTTCATTATCCAACCCACACACGATCACCACTGCTACTTTACCTTCACTGACCGCGAGACGCGGCAGTGAACCCGTTTTACCTTCAATGTTTCCGCAAAATGGTTCCCTAACGGACCCCAAAATAGCACCTATTTTTTTTAGCATTAACCCCGGACACGTCACCCCACCCGACTTAGCAGTCCCCCTCACGACTTCTTCACATCCTGCAGGCCCAGATGTTCTGAATTTGTCTTCTATTCCTCTAACTAATGAACAAGAAAAAGTCCTACAATTAGGATTGACTTTTTGCCCATCCTCAGACTTTGACAAATTTGAATTTATTAAGGATATTCACTTGTTTGCTCGTAAGCTAATATATAAAGTCATCTATGTCAAACCCAACACCAATTCCACTGACCTTGCTACTATTTCCTCTAACCAAGCGCCTACATTTGAAGAAATGCAGGCAATTGATGAACTCATGGCTCTTTGGGAGGAGGGAGCCATCGATGCCGACGAAACCGATGCGTCGGTTTCCGTCGCCCTCGGTGCCTCTTTTCCCCCCCCAGCCTCCTTTAAACCTAAATCTAAGAATTTTCCAGCATTGTCCACTAACCCCAACATTTCCGCCTTTGTTCAACAAACCTGTCTTGCAATTAAAAACCTCCAATATACCTCCTTTGGTCAATCAAATCTTTCACAGGACAGTTTGCGGGCTCTAAAATCCCTTCAAACCCATCCTGACATTGTAATCAAACCAGCCGACAAAGGCGGCAATGTTGTGGTCATGGACATTAAAGCTTACGAAATTATGTGTCACAATATCCTCGATAACCGAGAATGGTACCGTCCCATTGCTCTGTCACTCATAAAGAACTTTTCTCACCAATATGATCAATTAATTTTTCATGCCTATCAGGCTGCTGTTATTGACCTCAATACTTGGAATTTTTTGAAGATCAATGAACCTACTTTTTATGCTCTACCAAAAATTCATAAATCAACCACCAATCCCCCTGGACGCCCCATTGTGTCCGGCTGTCACTGCTTAACTGAAAACGCGAGTGCTCTTGTGGATAAATATCTCTCACCTCACGTTCTATGCTTACCTTCATATGTCAGGGACACACTTCACCTCCTAAAGCTATTGCAAAATATGATTTTACCTCCAAATACATGGCTTGTGACCCTGGACGTTGAATGTCTCTATAATTGCATCCCGCATGATAGGGGTATAGATGTCATTCGTGACCTCCTCCTTGAACGCGGACCCCAATTTGATAGATACGCCAATTTTGTGTTGGACCTTCTCAAATTCATTGTCACTAAAAACCATTTTATGTTTGGTAGTTCCCACTACCTCCAGGTGCAGGGTGTGGCTATGGGGACCAAATGTGCGCCCTCATATGCCAATCTGTACCTGGGGGGGGTGGGAACGACATCTTTTTTCACAATTCATTTCCACTCACAAATCGTGTATATTACATTGGTTCAGATATATCGATGACATCCTATTATTTTGGTCAGGCTCACATTTTGATCTTGACCAATTCTTTGGATCTCTAAGCACCAATAATTTCAATCTAAAATTTACTTTCGAATCCAGTCAGCGGTCTGTCAACTTTCTTGACCTAACTATCAATATTGACAATTTAGGGCGGATTAGCACGTCCCTATTCAGAAAGCCTACAGCTGGAAATACCATTTTACATGCTGAAAGCTCTCACCCTCAATCTCTACTCAACAGCATTCCTTATAGTCAATACCTTAGGATCAGACGCAACTGCACCTCAGATGCGGATTTTCATAAAGCATCCAATGAACTATACTCTAGACTAATCAATAGAGGTTACAGTCGTGCACTTCTCAAACGATCGTTTAATAAGGTCAAGAAACTTGACAGACTTCAACTGATTCACAACTCTAGAAACTCCATAAATACCCAACCTGTCAGACTTATTACCCGTTTTTCATCAATGCATACCCAAATTCGCGAGGTTGTAAATAACTTTTGGCCCCTACTACTCGCTGACCCTATAGTCAGCAAGTTCATTGGTTTACGCCCCGACATAACTTACAAAAGATGCCCTTCACTTCGTGATCGTCTTACCAGAAGCCATCATGCTCCATCAACGACTCAGACTCGTCCTGACTATGGCACATACCCTTGCGGGTCATGTGACATGTGTCAATATGTTTCTAATTCCAAGGTTACTTTGTTACCTAATGGATCTTTTCATGAAATCTCCCACCATGTAAATTGTAGAACAATAGGCGTTGTATATCTTGCCACGTGCACCTGTGGATGTTTCTACATTGGTAAAACCAAACGGCCCTTTCAGGTCCGAATACGTGATCATATTAAACCCACTTTAAAACGTATCGCCACTACAGCCATTAACAGACATCTTGGTCTAGCACATAACTATGATCCTCAACATATATGTTTTTCGGCACTTGAACATGTCGAGACACATGTGAGAGGAGGTGGCATCGATGAGAAACTTTTGCAACTTGAAACGAAATGGATACACAACCTCAATGCCGTTAAATATCCAGGTTTGAACGAATATATAAGTTTTAAATCCTTCTTATGATTATCTGACACCTTTTGGACTTCTAATTCCATATCTTCCCTTGCCATCACTTTGATATTTATATTAGTTCATTTACCCAGATATACTTACTGTTACCCTTGTATCCTCTCTTGCTGCACTCTGGGTCCAGGCTGCTGCGCCAGCTTGGCTACTTTGGGGCGCTCGGGCACCTTTACAGCTGTTTCTTATTGATCATTGCATGTCTGTACATCTTGATTATATGATTACCACACTATTTGTTGTATATACACTTCAATCAACTGTATTATTATGTATCCCTCCTTGCTGTACTACGGGTCCACGCTGCTGCGTCAGCTTGGCCACCTTGGAGCGCTCGGGCACCTTCACAGCTGTATCCCATAGATCATTGTATGTCTGCTTAAGTATCTCTTTTTAATTATTTTTGCACACCTTGACTATAAGATGACCATGTTTTTTGTATATATACTTCAATCAATTGCATTACTTTTTCAAAGTGATTATTATGACCCTATGGGTCTCTATTACACCAGTATATTACCAAACAAATCATATCCTTCTCGGTCCTATGTTAATTTACCTTGGCTCATCATATACTATCTCATTATTCCCAAACGTATGTGTTTGCCATTTGAAATTATTTCCTAGCTCATGCCTGGCAGGTACATCCCCATGCCGCCTCAGTTGGGACCCCATCAACAATGGGGCAGATCGGGTCCTGGCCCTCCCTCCCCACCTCATTTCCTGTAGCTGCCTCCCCCTTTTTCCCTATGCCAACTATGTGGCACAAAACGTGGTCCGGTCCAGTCCTGGTCACCCCACCTTCGCTTTTTCCATCTTTGGTCATTTATATTCCCTCATCGCATTGGAATCTGTTTGGGCACCCCAGGGCTGCGATCTCACAATCGCAACCCGCCCAGCCTCTTTGCCTTCACACTTCCCTGTTGCTCCACCACCATCTGGTATCTCTCAGCTCTGTTTCCATCTCTCTTCCTTGGAATCATTGGTTTTCCACTCCTTCCATAGGAATCAGCACATTCGTTTTCAGACCTATGTTGCCTGTTACCCTCAGTACCCCTCCTGTCCACAGGAGGGCTCCTGAGCTTGGATCTATCTGTGTGCGCGGGCGTAGAGCGGCGCGCGCATCCACCGGTCCTATAGCATTCTGGGAACTGTAGGCAAACGCGCCGGCGCCTCTGCGCATGCGCGAACGGCTTTCCTGCCCGCCGCCTCATCATGGTTTACCATGATCAGGTGTGGAGGGCCTATAAAGCCTGCTCAGTCTTCACCACTTCAGGTGATGGACACTGGAGTGCCATTCTTGCTCGGATCATTGTCAATGCAGGTTTGATACTTTTGTTTTTAGTCCTTTTTTCTTTCACACCTTGCCCATACCTTGCAAGTATAGTTTGACATTCTATTTATACTCTTCAATGTCTTTCATCCATAGCCACTGGTCTTCTTTTTTGATCAATCTTGAACCATTGACAGCAGACATCTGCTGTCTTTTCAAATAGTCTGGTCTCAGGCTTTCAGCGTTCAGCCCAATCTATATAGACATATCATCTGTAGGTGAGCTAAAAAAGAAACTCCCTATTCTGCATATGTAGTTTAGAATTTTATTTTTTATTTTATATCTAAAACGTTTTTTTATTTTTTATTTTTTTTTTGCTATGTGGCACATACTATGTTTTGCTATATTGTATTTGGTGTCGGTTTTGCCTTTTAAATTGATTATTAATAAACTACTTTGTTAAAAATTTCCTCTCAAAAAGTTGCAAGTACCACTTTTGTTCATTACCGCTATAGTCCCCTGTCTCTATTTTTGCTCTTCCATCTACCATTCAACCCGGGACGAGGTATAACTTAACTAGAGCTCTCCAAGCCCTCCTCTTCACTCCTGTATCATTGTCCGCACAATCTCTGACCATCTCCTGTATCATTGTCTGCACAGTCTCTGACCGTCTCCTGTATCTTTGTCTGCACAGTGTCTAACCATCTCCTGTATAATTTTTCACACAGTCTCTGACCAAATTTATTTCACATTTAGGAGACGGCACCGAGGATAATGAGTAGGCAGCTGCACAATTTGATATACATTTGTGTGCTTGTAATATATATATAAGAATATCCTATGTTTAATGATATTTGATTAAAGAATAATTGGTCAGAGAAATTTATAGATTCTGTGAGTTTATAGGATTTAAGGCTGTTAATATATGCATTTACACAGTTAATTTTTATCACCTATATTATTTTTCGCATTATGGGCGTGAGTGGGGCCTCATGACTAAGTTTTGCCTAAGGCCTCACAAAGTCTAGAGCCGCCTCTGCATCAGAGTCTGCAGGAATTCCCCCTTACAGTGCAAGGGAAATGCTGGAGATCATGATGTAAGGGAGAACTCTGATATAAGGTGGTCTCTGAAGCCCTGTCCGTAAATTTAGGGATAGTTGGCAGCTAGTGTACATGCTCAGTTTTTTGTGAGTTTCTAGCCTGAGCATTTCTCCTTGATCACATCTGAGCAGCCCATGTGATTTTATAGAGTCACACATGTGGGCGTATACACAGTGGTAAATGACAGCCCACTCGCTCCCCCCTCCTCCTCCTCCATGCCCTCTAATCAGCTAAACACAGTGGGATATTACATCTTTATTGATGGAGGCTTTTATGCCAAAAGTTGTGTTTTTTTTTTATTCATTTTGAACATGTGACCAGTAGCAGAGGACTAGAAGCTTCTACTGCCACTGTTTCCCTGCAGACAGGCTGGGAAAGAGCTGGGTCATGTGGCAACTGTATATCAATTAGGAGAATAAGTGCTTACATTTTTATTTAATTAAAATAATTACAGTGCCATTATCCATATGCAGAAAGAGAAAGGAAAATGTAAATTAAACAGTGTGGGTTTGGTATCACTTTAATTAAAGTTGTCCGTATTGAAAATTTAAAACCTCTTTTAAATTACATTAACATAGATATACTTTAAAGTGTCTGTATAGATTTTTTTGGATAAGTAGTTGTTAAGGACTAGAAGCCTTGTCACATTTATTGTTCTCTGTGTCCCTTTTAGGTATATTTACCCTCTATTTGTCAGAAGAGGTGACTGTAAATCATTTAGGCTGCTTTCACACTGGGGCGCTGCGGGGCGGCGACGGTAAAGCAGCGCTATATTTAGCGCTGCTTTACCATCGTTTAACCCGCGGTATGCGGCCGCTAGCGGGGTGGTTTTAACCCCCGCTAGCGGCCGCTTTGCGGGCGGTATCCCCGCGGTCTCCCATTGATTTCAATGGGTAGGAGCGGTATAGGAGCGGTGAACACACCGCTCTTCACCGCTCCAAAGATGCAGCTAGCAGGACTTTTTTTACCGTCCTGCTAGCGCACCGCTCCAGTGTGAAAGCCCTCAGGGCTTTCACACTGGAGACACAGCAACAGCTGTTTCGGGTCTATTTTTAGCGCAATAGCGCCTGCAAACCGCCCCAGTGTGAAAGCAGCCTAAATGTGGACACCTGTTTTGGTGACAACTTTCAAAGAGGGAAATTTCACTCCCTTTGTAGAAATTTTCTCTCCTTTTCTGTTGCATTTCCAGGACAGGAAGCAAAGGTAATCCAAATGGGACTCAGACAACGAAACTGACAGGGTTTTTAACCCTTCCCTATTGTTTTAAAGTGAAATAAAGTGTTGGCCATACATATACTTAAGCCTCCTTCACAGTTTTGCAGTTCATTGCAGTATGTTATCACTTATGTCACATAACATGCTGCGTTAAGGCAACCCATGAACTTATGTGACTTTTTTGGGGGGGAATGCAGCACATGGAATGAGCATTGAGATGAACTGCAATGTTTTTGCGTTGCCTGCTCCTGCATAGTGCATTGGAGAGTCATTTACAATGAGTGGCCCTGCAATGCACCACGTTGCGTTATGTGCATTGCGGTTCTGCAAGTTAAGCCCCATACACACGGTCGGACTTTTTCATCAATTTGGTCCGATCGGACAAGGTTGTTGAAAAATCAGACCGTGTGTATGCACCATCGGACAGTGTTCGTCGGTTTGTCCGTCGGACAAAGTCTTATCTCCTGCTGGAAAGATTTCCCGTCAACCCGGTCCGATCACACCAAATCCGAGCGTGTGTACGCTTGTCCGACGGACAAAGTGCTACGCATGCTCAGAAGAAATTCTGTGACGGAAGCGCTCGGTCAGGTAAAACTACCTTTCCTAATCGACACAGCACATTCGTCACGCTGCAATGTTAAAATGTCTTTAATGCAGCGCATTCTCTTTTTCTTTACAATGCAACAAGAATGACATCTTTTAGCTGCTCCTATTCACCCGCACTTCTCACAAACTTACTTCTTTATTACTTTGCAGCATTTATACACTACATGTTTATTTTTACTCAGATCGTAATACAATCTTTCTTATTTTTTTACCCCGATTTTTTTTTTTTTGGGGGAATACATATTTGAAGGAGATTTTTTTTTTTTTGGAGGGGGTTTGTATGTCTCAACTTAGCAAAACCACATTATTAACATTTGTATTTCTTGCTTACATTTACTAGGAGTTTGTTGGTTGTTGGTGCCCCTTGTTAATTCTAGGATTAGTGAAATGTACCTGCCTACTCAAAGAAAAACTGTCATTGTAGAAAAGTAAAACACAATAGTCAATGATTATTTCAAATCAAAAAAACCTTTATTTAGGTCTCAGCAACAGACCAAAGAGGAACGCAGCCATGGTGAAACTTGGGGAATTTGCAAAGCCTTGGACACCCATGGCAACCATCATTTTACAGACTTAAACAATTGGGGGCATGAAGACTACCTATCTAAATAATAAGGGAGCGCAATCTGGTCCTGAAGTCCAAAACATCCGGAACTGCAGCAGATGCCATCTAGGTCCCCAGGCTCTGGTACTACGAGAGGCTCCATCTTCTCTCAGACCAGACTGAGTCCAGGTTGTCACTCTCTTGTCTTCCTTGTACGCTTCCTTCCACGCCGTGGTGCTGGTGCTGGTGGGGTGGCAGAAGGAGGAGGAGGAGGCGGAGCAAGGTCACTCTCGCAAACATGTGTGAGGGGAGTCATCTCCCCAGCCATCCCCTCATTTAGTATTTTGAGGATGACCTCCTCACACATGCTGCGTTGCCCCGCCTCCATACCCGTAAATTTACTTGTAACCAAGGAGGCAAAGGCCTCCTCGTAGGTGGGTGTGGCATAGAGGGAGGCTGAGGCATCTTTTATCAGCTGGAGCGCTGACTCTCCCACCTCCCCCATGTTTTTCGCCCTTCTGTAGGGAAGGCGGAGGGGAGAGACTTGGGAGACAGTCAGGCTCCTACGCCTACCCCCCTGTTGGCTGCCACTACCCCCTGCCTCCTCCTGACTGCCACCTTCCACAGCCACCTCCTGGCTGAGGTCTTCCTGTGTATGAAAAAGGGACATAGTTTCAGTTATTTGTTCATCAAACACACACAATTCTCATCTAGTGACTGTTGCAAAATGTTTTCAAATACAAAACCATACAATTCTCAGCCCTGCAGTTTAGATTCTTCCCAAAAATGTCTCCCACACCACTGTCTGTTGATATGTCAATCACGTTAGGAAATAAGCAATTGGGGATCCTGAATTAACTGAACATCATTCATTATTCAACAAACTGGTTCCAAAACTACTATACCTGGAACAAGCTGGGCACCTGCACATATTCCTGACTGGAAGGCCCAGGTTGGTCCTCGGAATCCTCATCAAGGGTGGCGTGCGTGGAAGGACGCGTGCAAGGAAGAGTCGAGAGTGACTTCCTGACAGTAGCCTGGTCTTTGAGAAAGTGGAGCCTGTCATAGTACCAGAGCGTGGGGACATGGACATCAGCTGCTGCAGCTCCAGATGCTTGTGACTTCAGGACCTTATTGCGCTCCCGGAAATAGGTAGTCTTCATGTTGGTGATCTTCACTTTTAAGTTTGCGACGGTTGCCATGGGCAGGGTAGGCTTTACAAATGCCACCAGTTTCAGCAGGGCTGCGTACCTCTTTGGTCTGTTGCTATAATCCCTGTGTTTTGCCTGCCATAAGAGGGGGAATTGCCGGTATTTATCAATGAAGTGTGGGAGAAAGCTCACGTTGTAGAAGGCATCCATCACCTCTGCAAGACACAACGCCACACAAAACAATATAAATAATGTCAGCCTAAACTCTCCTAATCTTCTCCATAAAGAAGCCTCAAGTTCTAATCAGTCTAGGCTAGTTATGTACCAACGTCAAATTGTACCTTCGTTTGTAGCGATCGTCTCGTGCGTGAGCTTTCTCTCCCCTCGTCTCCCAGATCGTGGCTACGACACAGGCGTGTGACGTTTTTATATACACTGCGCATGCTTCAAACTCCGCCCGCCCCTGACGATCTTTCTCGTCTATTCCCCACCCCTTCTCTTTACGGCGTAGTGGGGAGAGCACATGGCGGGGACACAGCAGGTGCGCCACAAATATCCCACCAACGAGGAGGAGGACGAGGAAAGTCCGGAGGCAGAAACGTCCCGATCCCGGAACCTGAAATTCAAGGCCTCCAATATGTCATTTGGAGAAATGTTGGAGATGGTGGACATATTAAAGAGGAGCGACTATGATGGGAAGTATGGGCCTTACCTCAACCCCAATGTCCGCAAGGCCAAGATCATGTCTAAAGTTGTGAGAAGGCTGTACAATAATTTTGGGGTACAACGATCCAAGGAGCAACTCAGGAAACGCTGGTCAGACCTGAAACTGAGGGAGGCCGATCAGTACAGAAAGATCAAGAGAATTCTTCAAAAAAGTAAGTAGTTGTGTTTTGTGTTTGATTTCTTGCTTGCATACTGCTCCATTGTGTTTTGATTTTTACCAAGTTGTACATTCCAAAATGGCCACTTTCAGGTTCGTCTGTGCATTCGATCGTACTCAGCCTCGATCTTTCTGCCACTGTCATGGTCGTGTGTGTGTGCATTCGATCGTACGCAACCTCGATCGTTCGGCCACTTATAATACGATGTTTGGTGTTTTTTTGGGGAAAGGAAGTTTGTTCTCACTAGAAATGTCATCAAGAATGTAAAGCCAATTTATTCAATGTAAAGGAGAGGTCACTCAGTAGCTGTTTACCCATCTGGACTCTAGAGCACTAGTGCTGGGACACCCAAACCCCCTTTTTATTATGCTTTTCCACACATGTGCTCCAGTGGATACTAGAGGGGGGTCTCCATCACACAAACTTCTACCAAAAAGCTAGTCAGTTTAGCACCTTTACAAAGTGACTTCATTCATGTAGTTGACATTTGTAACTGGCCAAACTAAAATAGTGTCCGTCACTTTCAAGCAATGTTTGTCATTTCCTATTTCTGCCCTCAATAGCTTGTGTTGCTAAATCTTCCTTTTGGACATTCTCATAGGGGAGCGAAAACTTGGGCCGTCTGAGGAAACCCCCAAACCAACACCTACCAAAAAAGGGGAAAGAGCAGAAGCAGAGGAGGAGGAGGAGGAGGAAGGAGAGATCATCGAACTTGGAGAAATTGTCACCACAACAGGTGAGTGTGGGAGAACACAGCTACTGGTAAGCTAATCCATGTATGGCTGCCTCATTTCCAACACCCCATTTTTGTTTGTTTGTGGTTTTTAGGTGACGTGGATGTTGTGGAAGAAAAATCGCACTTTACCACAGAGAGTGCCCACGTACTCATCGGAGAGATAATGGTCTGCAATAGAGATCTAGATTACATAAAGCAAAACATCAATGATGTTCAACAAAAATTGAAGAACATCATTGATGTTTTAGGAAAAATATGAAAACGCACCAAGTAATTAACACACATTTGTGCCAGCTTCAGAACACATTTGCAACTTAAAAACTGTCTGAAATTTGGAACATGCACACATTGTGTCCACATGTGCTAGCTCCCACCATGGTGGATGAATGGCAACGTTTTTTTGGGGGTGCAAACACTTTACGAACTACGAAAGTGGTTGTGGTGAAGGGGTTGCACCCCCAAAAAACGTCCATTCATCCCCATGATGGAAAATGGCACTTTTGAAGCTTCTAGGCATGTGTTTTACCATCTAATGACCATTTTCAGTCCCAAATTGTGTGCATGTTCCAAATTTCCACTTTTCGGGGGTGACCCCCCCATGTGATGAAGGCAAGATCAAACACACTTTGAACATATAGTCATGTCTGATCTTGTCTTCACTTTACAAAGTTGAACTTTCCAAGTTCCTAGGTTCTGTTTTGCTCCATGCCTGGTTTTACCAATTGCGGAATGTTTGTAAACAATGTTGTAAATAACCAAGATGTTGTCAGTTTTGGCGTGAAGATTGTAAACGCACTTGGGAATGTTTTCCTAGTAAACTTTTATTTTTCTAAATGTGTGGCTTCCTTATTTAAAAAACACAATGCATTATGTATGTAAAATGAAAAGGATATGGGGGGCAATGGGTGTTATTTACTAAAGGCAAATCCACTTTGCACTCCAATTTTCTTTCCCGGGGAACTTTTTCAATGCACTTGTAGAGCATAGCGGATTTGACTTATGTAAATGACACCCACAGTGCTTTGTACGAAAACACGGAGCACAGCATTTTGGAGAATACACACATGTCAGACCTGGTGATGAAAAGGAGTATTTTGGGTGTCAGTTATGCAGTACAAACCTTCTCTAGACCAAAGATTAGGTAGCAAACACACAACATGAGAATAATCTTTTTGGGAAGAAGAGACTGTTACCTCCTTTTGCCCAGAAAGTGCATTCCCACTGTCGAAGGCAAAGGGAAAAAATGTCAAAGTAAAATAAGCTAAAAAGAAGACTGAAATGACATGAAATCATAGGTTGGTTAAAATATCAGATTTATTAAAAAATGCCTCTCACACATCGTCAGGCAGAGCAATGGCCCCCCTACCCACAAAGTACTGCATATATTGGTCCCGGACCACACGGGCATTTAGAGGGGGCAAGCCTGGACGTGCCACTCGAAGGGCTGTGAGTTCGGCATTTGGAGGGCCCTCCACATCTGGGCCAACGGGCACCACATAGTTCCTGTTATGTCTTTTGAGGAAGTTGTGCAATATGCAACAGGCAAGAACTATGTGGTTCAGTTTGTATTCCGCCAAGTTAAATGCCGTCAGGAACAGGCGGAAGCGGCTGGCCAGGATGCCAAAAGCGTTCTCCACAACTCTTCTGGCTCTGGACAGCCTGTAGTTGAAGACCCTCTGGTCCGGGGTGAGGGTCCTCATCGGGAACGGCCTCATCACATGGGGAGTCAACGCAAACGCTTCATCTGCGACAAAGACGAAGGGGAGTCCTTCGGCATTCTCCTCTGGAGGTGGCAAGCACAGACTGCCACTTTGGAGACGCCAGTAGAACTCCGTGTGCGTAATGGCCCCACCATCCGATATCCGGCCGTTCATCCCCACGTCCACATACATAAACTCGTATGTTGCTGACACCACCGCCAACATCACTACACTATTAAACCCTTTATAATTATAATAGTAGGACCCCGAGTTGGGCGGTGGGACGATGCGGACGTGTTTCCCATCAATTGCCCCTCCGCAGTTAGGAAAGTCCCAACGGCTGGCAAAGTGGGAGGCCACAGTCTGCCATTCCTGTGGCGTGGAAGGGAACTGTGGAGTGAAACAAGAAAAAAAAAAATTAGTCACTTTGCACCTAAACATTGCAAGCAGATTAGACAATCAACATCTTGGAACAAGAGCATTGTCTAAAATTGGAGGCTGGAAAGTATTTGCACAGAAAAGTAGAGGCTCCCCTTCACAGATTACTCACCCCCCATCAATCCCCCCACTTCTGATGGGCCATTGGCAATAACTAGGGGTTTTTGGGGGGGGGGGGTGGTGGACAGCTAACCCTCTGCACTTCATTGATTGGCAAATGGCTCAATAATGTGGGCTAGTTTGGCCAGACCCTCTGTACTTAACACTATTGGCAGGCCACAGGAAAGATCAAATAACATTTCAACCCCCCCCCCCCCAAAAAAGGCAGGCACAGTGTGACATTATTAAATTACCAAGCAAGCTAATAGGAGGGAAAGAAGACAAAAAAATAGGAAATGGAATGTATGGAGGCAGTCCCTTGCACTACATGCTTTGCTGAATTCATCCCTAAAGATGCGCACTATAAAGAGGTAGGTATATAGTGTGTATGGACCTTGGGAAAGCCAGCAGATAAAGGATTGGTACCATCTGACAGAGCAGTTGGGGGAGGGGGTTCCTAATGAGTTTGCCCCCCCCCCCCCACCAAAAGAACAAAAAAAGGGGGCTCTACATGAAGTAAACCACACAGCAAACATTTGTGCATATTTTAGGGGGTGTTTGGGGGCAAACAATACTATGCAGCAGACAAAAGACATTGCTTAAGTGACTAGGCCATAGGTGTCTATTGGGGCAGAAGAGCATGCTGGTGAGGTAAGTGAAGGGAAAAATGCATGAAGGAGAAAAGGGGCACAGCATATTAGAACATATTGCAATCATGGTAATTAGGGAAGGAGGTCAAAAATACAAGTCATTAGCAAACAGAGCATACATAGAAGGGAATAGTAAAGTAGAAATGTTACCTTAATATAGTCCTCCTGCAGGACCTGAATGATGGCAGAACAGGTCTCTGGAATAATGATTCCCAGGGCCTAGGGAGAGATACCTGAAGAGAACTTCAAATCCTGAAGACTTCTCCCTGTCGCCAAGTACCTCAACGTGGCAACAAGCCTCTGCTCCGGAGTAATGGCTTGTCTCATGCAGGTATCCTGCCGGCTGATAAAGGGGGTCAGCAAAGCCAAAAGACGGTGAAAATCGGGGTCCGTCATCCTGAGAAAGTTCCTGAAATCATCAGGATTATTCTCCCGGATCTCATGAAGCAAAGGCATGTGCGAGAACTGGTCACGCTGAAGCAACCAATTCTTGGTCCACATACTCCTCGTCACTCTGTTCATGGACGGGTCTTGGGTCAAAGCTAAAAGCCCGACACCAATTCCGCGTACAGCACGAACTCGGCGACGAGTACGCACGGGAAACATCGCTCAGAAGGTCACAAAAGGTCGGCTGGTCAGAACGGACAAACAGAAAGCACCGATAAACAGCAAGGCCTGAAAGAACGAAGTGAATACCAGCAACGAGCAGACAATAAGCAGTGCAAATCAAAGCGTCCTATATCAAGATATAGGCCGCAATGACCAACAAATGCGAACTGACTACACGCACTAATAAACAGATACGCACGACAAGCACAAACTGAAGAGCAGTAACGATCTGAGTCAGAAAACTGAGAAGCGCGAATCTTAAGTCACCAAACTTCCACTAACTCTCGATAAACACGGGATCAGCAGAAGGAGCCCAACGGGTGCCTGACGTGGTGCTGAACTTCCCTTTTGTAATCTCGTGGACGACGACTTACGTCACAACGTTCTTCCGGACCGGATATTCCGACAACGTAGTCCGACCGTGTGTACGCAACGCCAACATCGGACAAAGTACGTCGGACAAAGTCCGACTGACCTGGTCCGCGGATTGTCCGAGCGTGTGTATGGGGCTTTACAGTAACACATGTAAAAGGTACCTTTTCAATTTTGCCCCAAAAAAATCCCATACGCTAGCTGAGTAATGCGTTTCTGTATATCTTTTGTAATGTTTATAGGTAGATCTAAGTTCTGTGCTTGTATCTTTTGAGTATTTGTGAGGGATGATAGCTGGCCTCCAAACAGAAATTAGCTGCGATTCATTCGTCAATGATTCTGTAACCTCCTGAGACCCTGTGTCATCATGTGACCAACAGACTTGAAATATCTGCAACATTTTCTCTTTCACGAGGCATTGGATTTGGGAAGAGCTAATATGCTATTTCTAACCACAATGGGGAAGTTGCAAAGGAAGTTAGGTCTTACTACATGGCAAAATTTTTCCTATTTTAGCTTTTATTGTACACAGGCTCTGACATTGCTGATAGGGTTCCCTTTTTCTATTTGAACTTTTGTAGCGCTACCCCCGAAGGAGCAGCTGGATAGCATGGGTCCTCTGTTCTTTGCCTAAACCTTCTCAAGAACCTCAGTCACTCTGACACACCAGATTGAGTGTACAAGCATACCATATCACTGAAAGAACTATTACCCAGTATCAGTGGCGGAACTACCGCCATAGTGGCACATGCAGCCGCTATGGGGCCCGCAGCCCAGTGGGGCCCTTGAGGACAGGCGCCGCGGGTGGCCCGCGGGCGGACCCGCCTGAGCCACCCGCGGGCCCGCGGAGCCGCCCGCGGGCCACCCGCGGCGCCTGTCCTCAAGGGCCCCACTGGGCTGCGGGCCCCATAGCGGCTGCATGTGCCACTATGGCGGGTCCGCGGGTGGCTCCGGGGGTCCGCGGGCGGCTCCGCGGGTGAGAGCGGGCAGGTCCGTGGACGTGAGCGGTCTGGCCAATCAGGGATCTGGGGCGGGGGGAGCAGAGAGATGACATCATCTCTCACCGCCTGGTGCCCGCCCTGCATCCCTGCAGTGAAGTTCCCCCTTCACTGTGCAGTCAGCCGGGAAGCAGAGAGATGACATTATCTCTCTGCTGCCTGACTGCTAACCTGCTGCAAGTGACAATCCGTAACGGTGTGGCAGGTGACAACCCATAATGTGTGGCAGGCGACGTGGCAAGTGACAACCCATAATGTGTGGCAGGCGACGTGGCAAGTGACAACCCGTAATGTGTGGCAGGCGACATGGCAAGTGACAACCCGTAATGTGGGGCAGGCGACGTGGCAAGTGACAACCCGTACTGTGTGGCAGGTGACGTGGCAAGTGACAACCCCTAATGTGTGGCAGGCAACGTGGCAAGTGACAACCCGTAATGTGTGGCAGGCGAAGTGGCAGGTGACAACCCATAATGTGTGGCAGGCGACATGGCAAGTGACAACCCGTAATGTGTGGCAGGCGACGTGGCAAGTGACAACCCGTAATTTGTGGCAGGCGACGTGGCAAGTGACAACCCGTAATGTGTGGCAGGTGACATGGCAAGTGACAACCCGTAATGTGGGGCAGGCGACGTGGCAAGTGACAACCCGTAATGTGTGGCAGGTGATGTGGCAAGTGACAACCCCTAATGTGTGGCAGGCAACGTGGCAAGTGACAACCCGTAATGTGTGGCAGGCGAAGTGGCAGGTGACAACCCATAATGTGTGGCAGGCGACGTGGCAAGTGACAACCCGTACTGTGTGGCAGGCGACGTGGCAAGTGACAACCCGTACTGTGTGGCAGGCGACGTGGCAAGTGACAATCCATGACATGACAATCTGTAATGTGGCAGGTGACGGGGCAAGTGACAACCCAGGACGTGGCAAGTGACAATCCATAATGTGTGGCAGGTGACGTGGCAAGTGACAATCCGTGATGTGGTAAGTGGACAATCCACAACATGTGGCAGGTGACATTCCGCAAACATGTGACAAGTGACAATCTGCATCTGGTGGCAGGCAACGTGGCAAGTGGACAATCCGCAACGTGTGGCAGGTGACAATCTGTAATGTGTGGCAAGTGACGATCCAGGACGTGGCAAGTGACAATCCATAATGTGTGGCAGGTGATGTGGCAAGTGACAACCCAGGACATGGCAAGTGACAATCCGTAATGTGTGGCAGGTGACGTGGCAAGTGAAAATCCGTGACATGGCAAGTGAATATTTGTAATGTGTGGCAAGTGACGTGGCAAGTGACAACCCGGGACGTGGCAAGTGACCATCAGTAATGTGTGGCAGGTGACATGGCAAGTGACAATCCATTATGTGTGGCAGGTGACATTCTGCAACGTGTGACAATTGACAATCTGTATCTGGTGGCCGGCGATGGTGGCAAGTGGCACACGCTCTGGGCTCCCACTGATTCTGCATTATGGTGAGTTGAACTATTTAATTTTATATAACAGAACATAAATTGGTTAGAAGGCATGGAGGTCAGCAATGTGTGTCCTTCAGGGGCTGCATACAGTATACTTCATACTTTGTTGTTCAAAATTAATATAAGCTGTTTCCTGGGTACTGTGCCACATGAGTGTGGAAATCTGTTGTTCGTGGCATTAGTTCATTTTTTTCGTGGGGGGGGGGGGCTATTTGCAGGGGGCGGGGGCCCATACAACATTTTGCTATGGGGCCCTAGGATTTCTAGTTACGCCCCTGCCCAGTATCACTACTATATTAAGGAAAACAGGCACCAAACCAGGTAGTAAGGGAAAACTTAATATATTGTCACCCATTATGGTTGGTAACTAGCAAGCATAAAATGGCATAACAATGGTAATAACACAGTTTAGCATACAAAGTGATTGATTAGGATACAAAGTGAACAGTAGGGTCTAGGCATAAGATGGCATTTGGCATCCAGATCAGCATAAACAGTAGCATGGCCACCTCAAGTGCAGCAGTGAACAGTAGCAAGTTTAATCTGAGTGCTGGAACTATACTGTCAGAGCGCATTTATGGCACCGATGCTAGGTCTAGACAGACTGGGTATGCACTGTCCAAAAGAAAACGAGGATGGTAGTGGAGGGGGCAGGGGAACAAAGGGGTGGGGCAGTCCTTTGAGATATTCTTCTGCTGGCTATCATTGTGGCCCTTTAAGAGTGTTTGTGCACTTAAAGCGGAGTTCCACCCTAAAGTGGAACTTCCGCTCATCGGAACCCTCCCCCCCTCCGGTGTCACATTTGGCACCTTTCAGGGGGAGGGGGGTGCAGATACCTGTCTAAGACAGGTATTTGCACCCACTTCCGGGCATAGACTCCCACGGGAGTCTATGCCTCTTCCTGTCCCGCCGCGCTGTCTGCTGGGATACACACGGGTCCTAGAGACAGCGCGGCGCATTCTCATTGTGCTGCGCGACTCGCGCATGCGCAGTGGTGCATTCTCTCTTTAACAACAGTCTTAGTTTACTTGCATGCAGTATAGAGGTATAGTATATTCTCTACACAGGTACAAGATAGTTGTGGTTCAGATGTGGTAAAGCTTCAGTATATTGTGGTATAGGTGCAGTCTAGGTTTTGATTAAGTACAGTATGGATTGGGTACACTTGGTGCCCTGCTCTCAGTGGCTCAGTCCCTGCTAAGCAGTATCAGTCACCAGTCCCCAGGATGCTGCAGTGACCTCTCGTTGTAAAAGGGGGACCCCCTCAGTCTCTCCCAGAAAGCCTTCAGTCACCAGCCTTGGGAATCAGGGGGTGAGTCGATGCTCCAGTCTCCTTGCGGCTGCAGTGCAGGTGCTGTGATGTGGGGAGTGCTGTGCTGGTCCCTGGTGTTTTAACTCCCAGTCTCAGGCTTGGATCTCCGCTGGTATGGTCTCCCGCTGGCAGGCAAATATCATGATAGAGGTGCTCGCTCTCTCTCACTCCCTTGGTGCCAAGAGGAAGATTTTCCACATTCAGTTTAAAAAGAAAAAATCAACTCTCCACTCCTCCTACTGCACAGTGCATATTGGGATCTGTAGTGTAAGGAGTCTATTTGGCCCATTATATGGCTGACTTCTCAAACTACAACTCCCAGGATTCTCAGATCTCTGCATAGAAGTCTATAGGCTTGCTTGGCTTCAGTTCTCCTGCTGACAGGAGGAGAATGGTACAGCATAACATCAGTATCTTAGTAGAGGAAGACAAGCATAAAAGGCATGGCCTCCTCCATACTGCTGTAGCCCAGCACCCAACATACTTTTGTAGCACCCTCCTAGGTAGGTGCTAGAGTGTACATTTGTTTTTGCTTTTCTGCTTAACAAAAAAGCAGACAGGCAAATGTAGGTGCTGTCTGCTTAACAGAGAGCAATAATTGATTAGTGAGGTCTGGTCAGTGAGGTCTGGTCAGTGTGCTCTGGTGCGGCTCATGCTGTCTTGATGTTTCACACTGATCCAATAGCAAGAAGACATATTGGACAGTGGGAGGAAACCTAGCAGATGAGAGCATGGATGCAGGTACAGCCCTAGCCAATTAGAAGGGAACATACCATAAGGAATGCTGGGTGCCTGTATTTAAGTCTGAGGAGCACATGGGCTTGGGGTTCCAGTCCAGCCCACTTCTGAGGAGAGGGGTTCAGGTGGGGAGGAGGTGGCTGCCTCTCCCCAGCATAGGCTGCCATGTGGCCTCAGGTGCCTAACCTGAGGGCCTGAAGCCTGAATGCTACAACGAGGGTCCATGTGCAAGCTCACTGAGGGAGGATGTCTATGGATCTGGTTTTACATCACTGGTATAGAGTGTCGCTTGGAAGTTGGAAGGAGGCTACCAGCTGTCCCTGGACATTTTGTGAGTACAGACCCCTGAAGGCATCCCTGAGACTGTGTGTGTTGCTGAAATCCCCCTCTGGTCCTAGAAGTCAGTATATTGTGTGTGTGAGCTAAAGGGGACACTGGCTAGTGTCTTGAAGACTTAAAGCGGAGCTCCATCCGCACCAAAAATATTAAGTCAGCAGCTACAAATACTGCAGCTGCTGACTTTTAATAAATGGATACTTACCTGTTCCAGCGGTGTCGGCAGAATGTGACGAGCGACCGCTCGTCTCTCGGCTGCCCCGCTGCCATCCTCTGTCAGGGAATCAGGAAGTGAAGACACAACGTCTTCACTGCCCGGTTCCCTACTGCGCATGCGCGAGTCGCGCTGCGTGTCCCTATTGGTCCTCGTTGTGTCCTGGGAACTGTGTTTCCCAAGACACAACGGGGCATCTCCGGATAGGGGCGGGACAGCTCCGGATAATTCGTCACGGAAGTAGGTGCAGATACCTGTATTATACAGGTATCTGCACCCCCCTCCCCCCTGAAAGGTGCCAATTGTGGCACCGGAGGGGGGGAGGAATCACTTTAGGGTGGAACTCCGCTTTAAGTCCACTGAGTCCTTTTTGCTATAGAGGCACTTGTTCTTCCATACAGACGCTGTATGGTTCAGCAGATAATCTGCTCCACAGTTCTACAGAGAGAGAGGTGTCCTCACTTGTGAATAGTTAATTTGGAGTATCCTAATAATTCCCTTCTCCTATCCACGTCCTCCAAATAAAACATAAAATCAACTCCCCTAGACTGGTCATTGGAGACAACGAGCGGAAGAGTGTGTGCACCTGGCTGTGTGAGAAATACTGTAACTGGCTGCAGGATAATCAGTGGGAGACCCAGGTCCTGATATTCCAGCAGTTCCTGAGGGAGCAGTGCTACATTTTGTTAGTGTGATTTTATTCCAGTATGTCAAGAAGAATAAATATGATGGACTGATTCACACCACACCCCATGGCAATGCATAGCACACCATGTACGCTGCCATTCAGTGTGATTGTGTGCTGCAGTGCGTTGTTGTAACACATTGCGATGGTCAGTTTTGTTTTTCTTCTCTTTTTCTTACTTTTGAATCAATTTGATGCTCTGCAGTGCATTGTAATGTGCTGTAATACAGTGATGCCTGCATCATTTTATTTCAATGCACACTAACGTGGCCTGTTGATGTGGACAGGCCCTGTAATGAAGGAAGGCCTTCTGCAATGCTGCCCAATGTGTATAGTGTGAACCAGCCCTTTAAACATAAACACGTGTTCTCACTGTATCATTTCCACTTTGTTTACAGGGCAGTGACCCTGAAATATTTCCCTATCTTCTCAGTGTACTTTGATCTCTTTGCAAGGATTCTGAATAGAGACTTACAGCTGTAAATAGTTTAGCTTTACAGTATTATAGGCCAAAGATCTCATATAATCATAAGAGGTGAACTGATATGGTAGGTGTAGTAATCTTCTAAGATAGAAGGTTCTGTGAACAGTAAGGGGTGTTTGTATGGAGTAAGGCAGGTGTTCGCATTACTCATAGGGATAATAATAAGGTAATCTGCATAGAAATTCATAATATTCACTTAATATTTACCACTATCATACTAAATAGTGGCCGGCGGGGACCAGCGCGCCGTTAGCGGTATTATCGCAGGTGCTTTCCTACAGTTGCATTGCTATGCACCCGGCTCAGACTGGCACCGCGCCGCATTGAGAGGGGCGCCGCGGCTTCCTCCTTCCCCTTCGGGATCTCCTCTCCTCTGCTCCGTGTGATGTGCGGGGAGAGTGGGGGAGGAGGGAGTGAGGCAGAGACAGACTGGTTGCCCGGGCCCGACTGTCCCCACACACACACACACACACCTCCACACGTGGCCGCAATCAGATCTCTGTCCCCACCGGCTGTACTCGCTGTCGCTTCCTCCTCGGCTTTGATATGTACACAGGCTGGGAGGAAGAGCCAAGGATGAGGAGGGACACAGACACCATCCACGCTACAGCACCTGTCCTGGGGTATGCAACAGAGGTATTGCAAAGGAGGGGGACATAGTGGTTGGGGGGGCATTGTCAGGTAACAATTATGCTGCCAGGAGTGAGGGGGGGGGGGGTTAGAGGATATCTGCTAGGGGGAGCTCTTTTTTTTTTGGGTTAGAGAGGACTTGTACTATTAGTAGGAGGGGGGCAGATTTGAAGTTTTACCCCCCCCCCCCCCAGCGCAATTCCTCTCCCCTCCCCTCCCAAAGCACCCCCTTGCACATATCCTTTAACCCCCCCAAATCAAAGATCCCATCCCAGCTCCATCCACTCCCCCGATCCCATCCAGCTCCACCCACTCCCCTATCCCATACCCGCTCATCCATCCCCCCTGATCCTGATCCCATCCCCACTCCATCCATCCCCCCTGATCCCATCCCCACTCCATCCATCTCCCCTGTTCCTATCCCCGCTCCATCCATCCCCCCTGATCCTGATCCCATCCCCACTCCATCCATCCCCCCCTGATCCTATCCCGGCTCCATCCATTCCCCGATCCCATTCCAGCTCTATCCACCACCCCAATCCCAGCTCCATCCTTCCCCCCAATCCCAGCTCCATCTATTGTGGTAGCTTAAGGGGGGAGAGCCGCACTGATACACTAGCCTGCTTAGTGGTGGGGGGGTGACACCATGTATTACCGCACCAGGTGACACCAACCCTAGTGACGCCACTGCTTCACTCACTCCATGCCTGTAATAATACCACTAATAGCACGCTGCTCCCCGCTGGCCCCTCCTCTCTTCTCATCCGTCCTAGACTCCTAGGTGATACAGTACAAGCCTTGCACTGTATCACCTAGAAGTCTAGGACGGACAAGAAGAGAGGAGGGGCCGACGGGGAGCAGCGTGCCATTAGCGGTATTATTACAGGCATGGAGTGAGTGAATTTTTTTTTTTTACTGGAGGGTCGCCTTTGGAGGGGAGGGGGCAGTACAGATGTATGGGGCCCGGGTAACACTTCAGTGTGCTCTCCTCACACTGTCCCCCCTGTATGCTCTCCCCCCTCCCCACACTGCCCCCCCTGTATGCTCTCCCCCCTCCCCACACTGTCCCCCCTGTGTGCTCTCCCCTCCCCACACTGTCCCCCTTGTGTGCTCTCCCCCCACACTGTCCCCCCTGTGTGCTCTCCCCCCACACTGTCCCCACTGTGTGCTCTCCCCCCACACTGTCCACCCTGTGTGCTCTCCCCCCACACTGTCCCCACTGTGTGCTCTCCCCCCACACTGCCCCCCCAGTGTCCCCCTGTGCGCTCTCTCTTCCTCCGCAGTGTCCCCCTGTGCGCCCCCCCCCCAAAGTGCCCCTGTGCAGGTGTGGCTTGGGACGCAGGGGGCCCCATGATCTTCTATTGCCCGGGGGCCCCATCAGTTGTCAGTCCGCCCCTGGGGGTTATCTCACTTGTATTGCAATCTTAAAGTATTGATGTCAATAGACATGATCTAGTTCCTGGGCAGGCAACCTCTACACTCCAGAAGACTCACACAGTCTCCTTGACTTGTAGTTTAATGCAACAAAAATTGTAATTGAAGAGCCACACCACTGCTAAGAGGTCCAAATACAACTTTATTCCAACAAAAGTCAGGGGGACAATCCAAAAAGTGGCCAATGCAGTTTGGGGGTTCAAGAGTGCTCCCCTCATCAGGGCTTGTTTGAAAACAATGTGAATAATGCAGAAGTAAACTGCACCTTTTAGTTTTATTTTTTCCAGTGTGATTACAAGCACAGGCCTTGTCAATAGCTGGTTTGGCTGATGAATAGGATTCTATTACGATCTGTGTCCTAGCTGGACTTCACCCTATTTGTCCTGGTAGCCATTGTCACTGTGACCCCCAATGGTGCAGAGACTGCTAAATAAATATATAGATTTATAACAGAAATTGTAACCAGGCTCGATCCAAAACTAAAAAACGTTCAGCCTTCTATGTATTTTATTGATATTGAGACAGGTGAGTTATAAGATATTCCTCTATATTGTAAGTGAACAGGTAGCAAACTACTATGAAATAATAGTAATATACACAATGGAGAAAATGTAGTGTTTCTCATGTCTGAATATTGCTTCACTTTTGCAAAAGCATAAAAAAAAATACTGATTCTTCCCTAACAAACATAAAAATTGTCTATGAGCAGACCTTGCCTGACTTATTGATGCCATAGATGGTTCGAGATTTGAACCATGTATGGGCAAGCTGAATTGATTGATCGACCAACTTGGGTACAACCAGCCTGGTAGATTCCACATGCAATTATTGCTAGCGGCTATTATAGCATCTGTCCCCCGACGCCTCTTCACCGAGAACTGATCGATCGAACATCGCCGATGGCTCGGTTCTCCCAGCTCCCTGACCATAGAGCTGCTGCTTGTCAATCAGCAGCTCTCCTGCTCTGTTCCTCCACGCTCACTGGAGCGTTGAGCTGTGGAGGGGTGGGGAGCGGCCGTATTAGCCTCTCAGCGGCTCGCTGAGACAGCTATCAGTCCAGGCACCTGGCGGATTCAGACACCCAGAGTCGGGGTGACGCAGTGCCTGGACTGATATTGGTGACATCAGCAGAGAGTGGACTTCAGACCGCTCTCTGCTGATAATGGGTCACAGGCGTGCAAAACGAATTGCACTCCTGTGACCCATAGGAGTAGCCCAGCCAAACGAGTTCAGGCTGGACTTCTTTAAACTATCATTTTTATTTCTGCATTTTCACCTGTGATGCTCATGCAATTTCTGAGTGGTGCTGTAGTCAAAGGACAGAAGGTACAGAAACCAATTAAAGTTTGTCCCCGTTGAGCTTTTCATTACTTCCTGTCCTAATGGAGACACAGATAAGTTACATAGTTGGTAAGGTTAAATAAAAACACCAGTGCATCCAGTTCAACCTGAGCGTGCGTGTGTGCGCTCATATAAAAAAATCATATCCCATATCCCTGTATATTGCGCTCGCTAAGATGCCCATCTAAGAAATTTTTTAAACTAACCTGCTGACACCACCGATTGTGGAAGTGAATTTCACATCCTTACCACCCTGACAGTGAAAAACCCCCTACGCAATTTAAGGTTAACCCGCTTCTCCTCCAAATTCATTCAGTGGCCACCTGTCTTCTTATACTCCCTGAGACTGCATAGTTTACTCCCTATGCTAGAATCACCATTGAGGTATTTGTGTATCACTATCATATCTCCTCTCAAGCATCTCTTCTCTAGGGAGAATACTTTTATTGTTTGTAGTCGTTCCTCCTAGCTGAGGTCCTCCAGCCCCCTTATTAGTTTTTTTGACCTTTTCTGGACTCTCTAAAGTTTCAGCACATCCCTTCTGAGGATTGAAGACCAGAACTGGACAGCATACTCTAGATGTGGCCAAACCAGAGTTTTATAAAGTGGTAGGATTATTGTTTTATCTCTGGAGTAAATTCCCTTTATATTTCTTAAAGAGGAGGGCCGGGCAAAAAAAAAAAATTAAAAGTCAGCAGCTACAAATACTGCAGCTGCTGACTTTTAATAATCGGACACTTACCTGTCCCGGGGTCCAGCGATGCGGGGGAACGAGACCCCCCCCTCGTTCCCCGCTCCGCTCACGACGCCGGCATTCTTAATGTGGGAACCCGGCTGGGCTTCACAGCCGGGCACCCACTGCGCATGCGCGAGCGGCGCCGTGCGCCGTGATTCGACGCTCACTCATCTGGGACACATGACATGTCCCAGATGACTGTGCGTTGCCTACAGGAAGTGACTTTTAGCCCGGGCAATGAAGGTGGCAGACTTCGAGGGACCCCCTAGCAACAGGCATTTAGAGGTGAGTAAAAAATTTTTTTTTTTCCAATTATTTTTTTTTTATTTTTTTTATGATTTTTAAGCCCCTTTTTGTTTTTTGGCTGCAACCCCACTTTAACTTATTTTTAATTGCAAGAATACATGTAGGGGTAGGGGACTTCCACAATGTTGTGATCTGCAGGAGGAGCTTAAATTGACACTGGTTCAATTCTGGGGGGCATACAATTTAGAAGTGCAACAGCTAGGTCCGGTGAAAGGGGTGTGGTAAAAAGTGTAGAGAGTGTGTTAAACAGATCAGACCAGAAGGCTTGAACTATTGGACATGCCCACCAGATGTGTAGGAAGGTGCCTTGTGTTGAACAGCCACTGAAACAGTTGGAAGGATTCCTGTAACCAATTTTCTATGCATGTACAAACCCTATGGTCTATGCCTACAGACCTCAGTTTGTAACTTAAGCATTTATGGGGCACTGTATCGAATGCTCTTGCAAAATCCAGTTACACCACGTCCACAAGTCTTCCCTTATTTAGGTGGCAGCACACTTCCTCAGAATGTTAACAGATTGGTTTGGCAAGAATGACCTTTCGTAAAGCTATGCTGCTTACTACTAATGATACTGTATTCATCAGCAAATTCTTGGATATAGTCCGTTATTATCCTCTCCAATAGCTTACATACTATTGATGTTAGACTGGCTGGTCTGTAATTCCCATGTATAGTATTGGCACCACGTTGGCCCTTCGCCAATCCGTTAGTACCATTCCTGTCAGTGTGCTGTCCATAAAAATTAGGAATGGCTATCTGGCTATAACCTGACTGAGATCTTTGAGGACTCTCGGGGTGTAAGCCATCTGGTCCTGGTAATGTATTTGTGTTAAGTTTTTTAAGTCTTATTCGGACTCCAGCTTCTGTTAGCCAAAAGGGTACACTCTGTGATGTGTTACTAATGATAAAGTCTCACTTACTATACCCCTTCTTTTCCTCAGTAAAAACCTTTCAAAAGTTTTAACTCTTCCCTTATTGGCAGCTGGAATACAGCTCACCCATAGGAATGTTTGATGCTAAGACAGCCCATACATTTGTCAGTTTTTTTGTTCAACCAGCATGTTGAATGAAAAGAACTGACTCACTTGTTGTGGATGGGGGAAACCTGCCCGCAGAGCTATTGTATTCTGGCAGGAGGGACCGTCAGAATACACTGATCAGTGTTGCAGGCTTTTTTCACTGTCAGGGCGGTAAGGATGTGGAACTCTGTTCCACAATCGGTGGTGTCGGCAGGCAGTATGAATAGATTTATAAGACTCTTGGACGTGCATCTTAGCGAAAACAATATACAGGGATATGGGAAATGATTTTTTCTACACACACACTGAACTGGATGGACTGTTGTCTTTATTCGACCTTACCCACTATGTGCATGAGGTCTTAGACATTTGTCACCTGGAAAAGTGTCCAAATTGGACAACTCCCCCCCCCCCCCCCTATTTCTGTTCTGGTCACTGGTCCCTCACTTTCAGTTCCAGTGACGATGGTCATCAGTATAAATATAGTACATTTTCCTAGCAGGGACACAGGCTGCAATAAACACCCGACGGGTCTAAAGCTGGCTATAAACCAGGGGAATTTATTTTGAAAATGTTTGTTTTCAGAACCTTTGTTTGATATTCGAAATGGATAGTGGGTAAAATTGAAGTTCTTATTTGACTGTACTGACAAAATAATTTGAAGGAGTAGGATGGAAATTTTTTCTCAAATAAAATTCTAACTTTGGATGTAGTTTTCGTTTTTGAATAAATCATTGTACACATTATAATGAAGCCTGTTTAATACATCTAGGATTCCATTCAAAAAGCAGGTCTAGATGACATTTTAGGGGCATTCAAATGGAATGATTTAACTTGATGGCAAGAAAGAATATTCTGACAAATGATTTTTTCAGAATCTCTGTACAAACGGTAAAATGAAAATCTTACTGTGTATGGCCGGCTTAAGCCTTACATGTTTTAAATGCATTTTAAGGCATATTAAAAGTAATTTAAGCATGTTTTTTGTGCAATTTTAAGTGTAAGTGGTTTTGTACAGGCCAATTGAAAGCAGAGGAGGAGAAGACTGGCTGTTAGGTGTGAAAAAAACGCATTCTAGCTTTTCAGTAATTGTCTGCCTGTCCAGGAGGTATGGGCAGATATCGCTACTCAAAGTCTGCAGGAGCCTGACATTACACTGTAATCTGCTGATAACCGGTGCAATGCTCTGCAGGCTCCTGAAAAAAAAATTGATAAATGCTAATTTTTTTTTATCCCGCAAAAACTCTGTGACTTTATTATTTTTTTAGGTGAACTTATCGTTCAACGCTTTGTGTGCTGCTTTGCGGGTGTGTTGGTAAGGTGCATAGGGGTACTATGAATGGCACCAGTATGCAAAGTGCACTTGGCAATGCAGTGCACCAGTGTGAACCCAACTGAAAGCTTAAAAATCGTTCATCCAAACATTTTTTTTTTTCCATCGAGTGAAGTCATTTTGTTTAAAAACTCTTAAAATTTCATCCAGACCTGTTATTTGAACGGAAACCCAGACGTATTAAACATATGAATGATTTTTCCTGAATGAAAACCACGCTCAGTTACAATTTTGTTTGTTCAAGAAATTTTTTAAATCCTGACCCTTGGAAATTTTAAAGGAATCTCCCCTGGTGTGTGGCCACAAGCTTTCACGCTCGTTATTTAAATTTTTTTGTGATAAACGCGCATTTCCATGTGTCACGGACAGGGCAGTCTATTCACTTGAATAAGCTGCCTTAGGCACTTTTGTTGCAGCAAAGAAGCTCAGGGACCAAATCTTGTCTCTGAGTCAGGCACACATTTACACGTGCAGCTTGCTGCACGACAATCATAGCAAAATCCTACTGTTTGGTGTGCCATTAGAAACGAAGGGCACCTGAGTGCGTGTTGTGCATTTAGCCACATCTTTAGTGTAATTTGGAATTGGGTGCAGAATTGTGCTGATTCCAAATTGCTAAGTGTGAATGAGGCCTTAGGGTGTGTTTATTGTCCCCTCCTGAAGAGGAAGAATCATTCCCTGACCTAAGTCATACTCAGGTCAACATAGTCAAAGGGTCTGATGGACCCCTCTCCTCATAATCAGCTAAAGCTGACCAACAAGTAGTAGTAGGGACTCTCCTCCCCTAAGGCAGGGAAGGAAGGAACCTAGTGGCCACACATCCTCACCGTAGACTTTAGTGTAGGCTTGAAGACCCAGACCATACCATCCTGAGTGCGGGCTGTGGAATGACCCAGAAATATTATTGGAGTACAAAAAAAGTTGGAGTTTGGCGTTCAGGATAGAGATGACTTCAGAGGTTGGGAAAGCATATTTTGCCGAGAGAGTATTGTGACATCAAAATATTTGACACTATGCATTTATTTCTCTTGATAGAAAATACAATTAAAGCAAGTTAAATGTGCAGTAGAATGTACAGTATATACGCACACACACTGCACAGCAGTTCCAGATCTGGATCTGTAATATAAGTCATTGATCTATAGACCTAATAGGTGTAAATGTGCATTGTGTGTACACACCACACTCCCACAAGCCTGTGATTTCCCTGGTAGGGGCGGCTCCTCTCTTAGCACACTTGAGAGCTTGCTGCTGGGACGGTGCACTCTCATAGCCGGGGGCCTGGAGCTTTATAACGAGGGAGGAAACCACAAACCTAAACTACTCATCACTAGATTTTTACTGTGACCCAATCATCGAGTGACTGAGAAAGGGCAAGGCCCCAGCACGAGAACGGAAACACCAGCAACTACACCCTTTGTATGAGATCTGGATCTATCATCTTAAGAGCCAGAAAAGGGACCTTTCATTCATAGGTGTCGACTCCATGTCAGGTTATTGGATCTGTTTTACTCTTACCAGGTAAGTGCCATTATATGATCACATTTATCTGTATAGAAGTCTGTTTCAGTGTTTATCATGATGGGTCGCTAAAGTCTGAAGTGAAAAAAAATTAACCAATGGTAACTGCTGCGATCCCTCGTTTCCATTCCAAACCAGTTAGAAATGGAACCTTACTGGTGACGGTGAGCAATGGATCCACCTGTATTCTGTGTTTTATGAATTCATATTGTTATAGCCAAGCAGTTTTATATTTTGGTTCTCAAATTTTTTACATGACTGCGCTGTCAGCCTGAATACTGCGTCTTCCGTTATTTTATTTTTGGAAATTGTTTTAAAATCCCTTATTAATAAAGTTTTGCTGGCATGCAACAGTTTTGTCAGCGGGTTATAGTGGCCATACACGCTTCGATAAATAATCCATTTTTTTTATCAATCTTTCCCGATAGGATTGACCTATATTTGACATCCAATTCGATTGATGTGACTCAAATGCGGAAGTGGATATTGATCAATAGTTAAAAGATACAATCGCACCCCTATACAATCTCATAATCTGATCACAATATGATCAAATTCAGAAACAAAACATCTCATTGCTGCGAATTTATACAAAATGATAGACATTAATTTTATGGCACTTGATCTAAATCGATCAGAAGTTAAAATTATGCCTATTTGATTTATTACTGATAAGATAAGTATCAGATAAGTGTGTATGGCCACCATAAGACTGATTCTAAAATGATATGGGGTTTGTACCACAGTCCAGTATTATGCCGCGTACACACGAGAGGATTTTCCATCAGAAAAATCTTGGATGGTTTTTCCGACGGAATTCCTCTCAAGCTTGGCTTGCAAACACACAGCCACACAAAAGTTTGCTGAACTTTCGACCGTCAAGAACACGGTGACGTACAACACTACGACGAGCCGAGCATGCTTCAAATTGTTTCCAAGCATGCGTACGAAACTTTTTCCGACCGAAAAATTGAGAACCTGCTCCCAATCTTTTGCTGGCTGGAATTCGGCCAGCAAAAGTCCGGTGGAGCATACACACGGTCGCATTTTCCGACCAAAAGCTCTCATCGGTCTTTTGCTGGCCGAATTTCCGATTGTATGTATGGGGCATAAGAGATCATTTTCTTATACAAGAAGATGTGGAGTGCATCTCGTTTATCTCCACTAAAGGGAAAATATTTTGTTAGCAATCTAATGCAATACGGCTTAAATATGGCCATACACTGTAAAATCCAATCTGCTTCAGGGTTCGTTCACACCTGCCCACATGCTAATGCTGGCCATACACCCATAGATTTCTATCCAACAGGTTCCTTCCATGCTAAACCATGTGGATGGATGGATCTCCCACGGCAGCACTTGTATTCTGACAGCTGGCACCAACAAGATAGCATCTGATAGGACGCAGGCACTGTTCAGTCGACAATTTTCTCTCTGGTTCCTTCGATTTTTTTAGGGCTAATTCACACTGACTTGTGCTAAAATGTATGGAAAATGCATATACATTTCCATCCATTTTAGTCTGGTTTTAACGCACGGTAAGGTCTGCTGACATATATTTTCATGTCTATTGACATTCATGTGCAGTGTTATGATGTGAAATGGACCATTGGAAACTATTGTTTTTCAGCTGTCCTTCAGTTGATCTGTGTTTTACAGCTGCGCTAAAACACAGATCAATGCACTGGTGTGAATTGGCCCTTAAAGTGGGAGTGAACTCCTATGTATGATATTTAACTATAGGTAAGCCTATAATAAGACATAGTAGGTGAGGTTGAAAAAAGACCATCAAGTCCGACCTATGTGTGTGATTATATGTCAGTATTACATTGTATATCCCTGTATGTTGCGGTCGTTCAGGTGCTTATCTAATAGTTTTTTGAAAGGCAATTCCACATCCTTGCCGCTCTTACAGTAAAGAACCCTCTATGTAGTTTAAGGTTAAACCTCTTTTCTTCTAATTTTAATGAGTGGCCACAAGTCTTGTTAAACTGCCTTCTGTGAAAAAGTGTTATCCTTATTGTGGGGTCACCAGTACGGTATTTGTAGATTGAAATCATATCCCCTCTCAAGCGTCTCTTCTCCAGAGAGAATAAGTTCAGTGCTCTCAACCTTTCCTCATAACTAATATCCTCCAGACCCTTTATTAGCTTTGTTGCCCTTCTTTGTACTCGCTCCATTTCCAGTACATCCTTCCTGAGGACTGGTACCCAGAACTGGACAGCATAATCCAGATGCGGCTGGACCAGAGTCTTGTAGAGCGGGAGAATTATCGTTTTATCTCTGGATTTGAGCCCCTTTTTAATGCATGCAAGACTTGACTATAGATACAGTAAATATCTCATAAACATGCGCCGTTTAGAAGATATTTACTTTAGATGCAGTCAGTAATGTCAACGATGCATGCTATCTGAAGGAACGACATACCTGTGCAGTTCCTTTAGAGCCGTAAATAGCGGTTCATATTGCCGAAAGCCTGCAAACCCGTAAAGAAGACCGGTTGAAGATGGAAGTGCCTTCAGCAGTGACACCGCTGGAGGGCTTTGTTTTTAGGTAAGTCTCTCATAATGTGCTAGTGTACGATGCATACTAGCACATTATGACTTCAACCGCCCGGGGGGCACATTTTTTATTCTATTTTATTGCGGTTTACTACTGCTTTAATTGAAAGACTTTGTATGGAGTGGTGCCAACAGAGTCACTGATCGAATTTCAGATGACTCCTAATTTAAAGTTCAAAGAAGTCAGGCTGGAAAATTCACTCAGTGTATGGCAAGCCTAAAATGCGATAGCTTTGTGGTACGTTGTGTAGATGCAGAGCTTAGCAGTGCAATGTGTTACAATGTATTGCACTAGTCACTTTTTGTACTTCAAAAAATGTTTAAAAAATTGACACTTCATTCAAGTTTTTTCAAACAACGCACCACAACCCACCTTTACGCAGCATTGTGGTGTGAACAGGGCACATACAAATAAATTGGTTTTATTGTGCCTTTGCATTGATCTTAACACAGCTCAAACAAGATTGTGTGACTGAGCCCTGAGACAAACCTAAACAATTGATTCCGTTTGTATGAAAACCCCAGGCTATAGAACTATATAGATGATGGTAGATCTTAAGCTCACCACATATGTTACAATCTGATTGTAAAATCTCCTTTTGATCTACCAATGAGTATGTTGTGCAAGGGCTTGTCTTATTGGACACAAATGAATTGACCAGTTCAGGTTGGTCCTTATATTACATTTTGGTAGATCTAAAATTGATTGTATGGTCAAATTGTAACGTGTATGGTAAGCCTAAAAAGGATTGTACAGTCCGATTGTATAGTATATGGTCAGAATAAGGCTGGCCATACATTATACAATTTTCTTGTCCAATTTTCCTTTAGATTTACCAAACCCATGTACTGTAATATGAGGTCAAACCTAAACACTTTCAATTTGTATGCAATCAGGCAGGCATTCGCACTACATGGTTAAAGGTAAATCTAAAGGAAATAGAATAAGAAAATTGTATAATGTATGGCCAGCTTAACCGTGCCTTCTTCCAGGAAAGATCATCTATAGCAGAATGTGTACCAGGAAGACAGCTGTCTTGTCTATATCTTCTATGATCAGTTTATTCACATAGGCAGGAGATTGTGCCGTGTATCAGCCACTAATTGGTGTTGCAGATCAAAGTTGTTTCTCACCAAACCTGAAAATCAGGTGATTGTCAGAAAAAGGCATTGTGAGCAATAGGTGGAAGTGACTAATCCCATTTCTGACTGTATGCAGAAGTACTCCAAAAAAAAAGACAGGCCGCAATCCGATGGCGTCACAACACAATGAAAACTGGAATGTGCTCCTGGGCAGGCACCTGGAGTTTGTATCCAGCACTGCGGGAGCGATGTGTGCATTTGGGAGCAATGTTTATTTTTTGAGCTGTATGTAAAAGTACGCACAGCTACAAACAATGTTGTCACATTTAGGGCTCATGCACATGGGCTGAAAAGACGCTGTTTACATTTGCACTGCCCTCTGAAAAGTGATCTGCCACAAATTGCTTTTCAGAGGGCTTTTTTCACTTTTTATAATAGGGCCAGTTTAGACTGGAGCCAATACGCCTACCAGCATGTCTTTGGAATTGTGTGAGGAAACCCATGCGAGCAGAGGGAGAACATGCAAACTCCATTCACATAGTGTCATGGTTGGGATTTGAACCCATGACCCACTTGCTGCAAGGCGGGAGTGCTAACCACTTAGCCATTGTGGGATTTGAACCCATGACCCAACTTGCTGCGTATGGCTTTTGATAGAAGCAGCTGTGAGGCGATATGTCACCTCCTCACCACCTGTTTTAACCCTGTAAATCCTGCACCACCCAGTTTGCAGAACAATTGCAGCGCCACCCACATCAACCACCTGCCGAATGCGACATGGGAGTATAATTATTGATGCACTGGTGAAGCAAAGGGTGGGTGGTAAAGTAGTGATTCAAATGCCTGTTTTTACCACCCACTAGCTACAAGTGTAAATTAGGCCTTATAGGTGTTTTTTCTTCTTTTTTATATATCTGAGTGCAGCTCTATTTCAGCCTATGTGTTAATGTGCATTGTGGCATTCGGATTTGTATTTTAGAGCAGCGTGCAGGTGCATAAAAAAAAAGTCCTAAACTTACATTCAGAGAGGAGCTTACAGGCATACGTTACACACATACACATGGAAATTCATTTTACTGGAATGAATGAATATTCTATCCAACAGAATGAGTTTACCTGCAAACTTTTGTAAACATGCATAATTATGTGCCAAAATCCAGCATTTTTTTATGCTGCTTTTTCTGTCAAACCGTCTGTGGGAGTATTTCATGTGCACACGGCCAGCGGCATTGTCCGCTGGCAACAAAAGTGAGTACACCCCTAAAATGTCTAAATTAGGCCAAATTATCCATTTTCCCTCTCCGGTGTCATGTGACTCGTTAGTGTTACAAGGTCTCAGGTGTGAATGGGGAGCAGGTGTGTTAAATTTGGGGTTATCGCTCTCACTCTCTCATACTGGTCACTGGAAGTTCAACATGGCACCTTATGGCAAAGAACTCTCTGAGGATTTAAAAAAAAAGAATTGTTGCTCTGCATAAAGATGGCATAGGCTATAAGAAGATTGCCAAGACCCTGAAACTGAGTTTTAGCATGGTGGTTCCACTCAGAACAGGCCTCGCCATGGTCAAATCCTGGACATTTTGATCTGTTTCGGCTGAACTGCCCCTTGAACAGAGGCAGATTTAAGCAACGCTAATAATATGCATGTGAAGCATATTATCGGCAGAATTTGCCTGTCTAGTGCATATTGGGCTGCTTTGTCTTTTTTTTTTCTTTTAATGTATTTGTGACCCTACCAACTGTAGTTCTAACAGAGGACAGCAACAGCTTTGCAAAGTTTGTGACAGATGTGCCACTGAATGTCTGATTTTCAAATGCCTAAAGTGTATTAAAGTTAAAAATTTAAAATCATTGTATTTCCACCAGTGGTGGCTGGTACTCAATACAAACAAACCTGCCTCCCTCACTCGCACATACCAGGAGTGAGGAAGTGGGTCCTGTGACCCGATTGGCCGGGAGTCCTAAGACTCCCTGGACAATCGGGTCTCAGGACCCGCTTACTGATTGGCTGGGAGGAGAAGAAGGAAGACATTAGCCAATATTATTTCGCTAATGTCACACAACTGGGTGGGCTCAGGGCGCAGTGTTCTGCACCCCGAGCCCACCCTTTTTTTAAGCCAATTAAAGCCTTTAAAATCCATGCATCCGGTGCCCTGTATGTAGATTAGGGGCCGGGTGCATGGATTAGGGGGACTGAGCCCCTAATGGAGTGACCGCCACTGATTTCCATATTGTACTTCAGTTATTTGTAGCCTATTCCTATTACTCTGAAGGGTCTTGACGTTTAAAAACGTACAACCAAAAGTAAACAGTAGAGAAGATGTTGCATTACATTCAGGGAATCTGTGAAGTTGTCGAAAGCGATGGCCAGCAAACAGGCAAAAATCACAATATGGAAGGAGATTTTTTTTTTTTTTTTTTTTTAGTAAGCTTTTATTGGATTGTTAAAAATAACTACTTGCATTGCTTTCTGATTCCAATGTTATGTAATGAAATGTTGTGACTTTAGATCTCCTTTAACCACTTCAATACCAGACACTTAGACACCTTCCCGCCCAAGCCAATTTTCAGCTTTCAGCGACGTCGCAATTTGAATGACAATTGCGCGGTCATGCTACACTGTACCCAAACAAATTTTTTATCATTTTGTTCCAACAAATAGAGCTTTCTTTTGGTGGTATTTGATCACCTCTGCGATTTTTATTTTTTGCGCAACAAACAAAAAAAGACCGAAAATTTTGCAAAAAAACAAGTTTTTCTTTGTCACTGTTAATTTTTTTTGTAAATAAGTGCGTTTTCTTCTTCAATGACGGGCACTGATAAGGCGGCACTAATGGGCACTGATAAGGCGGCACTGATGGGCACCGATGAGGTGGCACCAATTAGGGGGCACCGATGAGGTGGCACTGATGATGGGCACTGATAGGCGGCACTGATGGGCACTGATAGGTGGCACTGATGGGCATTGATAGGTGGCACTGGTATGCGGCACTGATGGGCACTCAGGTGGCACTGATGGGCACTCATAGGCGGCACTGACGGGTACTTATGGGTGGCACTGATGCACACATATAGGTGGCATGGATGGGCACTGATAGGTGGCATGCATGGGCACTGATGGGTGGCATGGATGGGCACTGATAGGTGGGCATGGGTGGGCACGGATGGGCACTGATAGGTGGCACTGATGGACGCTGATGAGTGGCACTGATAACACTTATGGGTGGCATTGCTGGGAATCCTTTTTTTTTTTTTACTTTTTTTTTATTAATATGATGTGCCAATCAGTGCCCATCTGTGGGCACTGATTGGCATATTTTTGATTTTTTTTTTAACATGTGGATGGCCATGGGGGATGTACCTGGCCATCCACATGCTGGGGGCTTCCCTGGTGGTCCTGGGGGCTTCCCTGGTGGTCCTGGGGGCTTCCCTAGTGGTCTAGTGTGGGCATCTGAGGGGGGGCTGCGCTGATAAACAATCAGCGCATACCCCCCCTGTCAGGAGAGCCGCCGATCGGCTCCCCTCTACTCGCGTCTGTCAGACGCGAGTGAGGAAAAGCCGATCAACGGCTCTTCCTGTGTACATCGTGATCAGCCGTGATTGGACACGGCTGATCACGTGGTAAAGAGCCTCCGCCGGAGGCTCTTTACCGAGATCAGTGTAGCGGTGTGTCAGACTGACACACCGCTCCACCGATCGCCGCGATGCGCGCCCCCACGGGCGCGCGGCGGCTGTTATCCTGAAGGACGTCATATGACGCCCAGTCAGGATAACGAAGCCACTTCCCGGACGTCAATTTACTATTGACCGGGCGGGAAGTGGTTAAAGCCCAACTCTAGGCAAATAAAAACTATCCATTGCAGTGGAGCCAAGCCCACATTGCAGGTTAATTGCTTTTTTTGTCCAGAGAGGAGAAACCGTTTTACATGATCCGGTGCTCCCCCACAACCTGGCAGTGGACTGTCCCTTGGCTTTCTTAAAGTGGAGTTCCACCCTAAAAAAAATATGTCATTTATGTGCATTAAAAAAAAAAAAAAAACATTTGGAGAACATTTTTTTTAATACTTACCTCTAAATGCCTGTTGCTAGGTCCCTCCTAGTCTGCCTCCTTTAGCGCCTGGGCTCTTGACGTCACTTCCCTTGGTGCAGGAAGGGAGATCGGCTCTGCCACCTCCCTCTTGTCAATCATCTGGGACACGTCTCAGGTCCCAGATGATTGCGCTGCCAGTTACGGCACGTGGAGCTGCTCGCGCATGCGCAGTGGGTGCCCGGCTGTGAAGCCACAGTCGGACGCCCACAGTTACAATGCCGGCACCGCCGAGCCGAGGGGGAGACGAGCGGGGCTTCGAGCCCCCGCATCGCTTGACCCTGGGACAGGTAAGAGTCCGATTATTAAAAGTCAGCAGCTGAAGTATTTGTAGCTGCTGACTTTAAATTTTTATTTTTTTTAAGCGGAACACCGCTTTAGTCCAGTTAAGCTTTTGGAGCAGGGTGTCCTGCTCTGTCCTTAATGATGTCAGGACTCTACACCAGTGGAGCATTGGGCTGTGGGGAGGAGCGGAGGATCAGGTAAGTAAATCTTTTATTTTTCCCCCTAGACCTAAATGAGCAATTGGCCCTTGCAGTGTGGGCACATCCTCGCTGCAAGGGGTAAAATTTTATTTAAGTGGCAAGAAGTGTGTGTGTGTGTGTGTGTTTTTTTAAATTGATCCCATGCTATTTTGTTGAGAATTCATGAATTATCCCATGCTATTATAGTAAGGCTGGCCATACAGTATACAATTGTCTTGAATAATTTCCTTTAAATTTACCAAAACCATATAATATGAGGTCAAACCTAAACACTTTCAATTTGTATGCAATCAGGCATGCCCTTGCACTACATAGTTGAAGGTAAACCTAAAGGAAATTGTATAATTTATGGCCAGCTTAAGCCGGTTTCATAATGCTCTTACCTTTTGCCATACTTTACAAGAAAATCACACCTCCCAGCTTTGTGAGTCAGGCAAGAAGGACACAGCACATATCACAACTTTTACTTTATTTTGGCTTTTCAAAATAAAAAGTAGAATAATTCAAATTTTAGATAAAAGGTTTAGTGCAGTATGGCACATTGGGAAGAAATTCACTAAAGCTGTTGTGCCACTTTTGTGGCATTGCATGCATTACTTTTTGTGCTTTCCGGTACGATTTGCAGCCCATTCAGAGATGTCTGCAGGGAATACAGACTGTGCTCCTTCTGTGATTCCAGTGTTAACCAGCCAGAAACGTATAGTGGTACTTTTTTTTTTCAATTATTTTTATTAAGATATTTATTTATATATTTAGACCTTATATAAAAACATGCTTAACATATATAAAACACATAATAACCACCATCAACATAACACATGGATCAATCTCATCATACCTTCCAGAAATATTAAGAGTATTCCGCCGTCTCCCACCATTCACCCACCCCTAAAAATAAAAAAAGGGACATCCCTCAACCCTCCCATCTTTATAGTGTAGTGCAGGGGTGCCCAACCAGTGGCCCGCGGAGCCCTCTGATGTGGCCTGCGACCTCCTGCTCTGGGATAAAATAGATTTTTTTTTGTGTTCCTATCTGTTTGGATACAGCGATATACACATTATTAACTTTGGACTGTATTTATTCACTAGTATTTTTTTCTGTGGACATTATTGATATTTTTACAATTTTGTTTCCTTCCTTTTTTTGGATTTTTTTCACCTTAGGGTGTATAATATACAATATATTTCTTTTAGGCATTAGCCACACTGGTTTGCCTAATATTCACTCTTGGCTATATTTTTACGATTGCACCGTTTATAGATTAAGGCTAATATTATTATTTACATGAGATTTTTGTGTTGCACATAGAGGCTTTGCCCTCTGGTTTTGTATTTCTGTTTTTTGGTATCCCTCTTGTTTTTATATTTTTTACTTTATTCATTTTTTCTAAACTGTGGGAATACCTATATATCACTGAGCTGGTTTAATATGGGTTTGGTTCTTGCTGATGTCTTTAAGCCTTCGTGCACACTGCACATACCATTTCAACACTTACTATTGCCTTGCTTGGAGTATAGATGCATCGAACACTAGATGCATTACATATCCGCTGAGAGATAGCAATTATAGTTGCTGTTTAATATACTACAAGTAATAAATAATACACTTTATATACAAGTATTACTTATTTTGAATCTCCTGTTCCTTTAGGAATTATTTTATTTTAACTTAATATTTGAATTCCCATCCACATGGGTATTGCTTGCTAGTAATTAGTGTATTTAGGGGCAACTCCTACTACCCTGGTGCATTTATACCTCAGGTGTAGGTATACATCTATTACTACATCTGTCTGCTTACTTCCAACAGTTTTTACGCTTGACTTTTGAGGTAGGCCTCAAAAGTGTAAGCTGCTTCTGACACGTAGCGCCGCTGACCCCTGTTCCAACTATTATATCTTATAGGGAGCTCTTTTAGGAGAGTTCCCCTCTCTTTGGGGAGGCAACCACTGTCTAATAACTACCTAAGCGTGGCAGCACGTACTATTTTAAAATAGAATAGAGTACTGTTATTAAAGGTCAGTTTTATAAATAAAATCACTGGGTATATATAGGCATATCTATTCTGCAGTGGTTACTGGGCTGCTTTTAAACTGATATGCAGGTATAGAGCAGTGCACCTGCGGGTTACCTGCACTGAGCAATAGACTTCTGTTATTACCTTCGAGTTTGGTGAGCTTTCTGAAAGTGCACCAAACCTGCAGAATATAATAGAAGTCTATTGCAAAGTGCAGGAAAGCCAAAGGTACACTACGCTGCAACAGCGGTGCCAGTAAACTGCAGCGCATCTGTGTGAAAGATGCGCCTTGGGCCCCTTTCACACGGTCAGTCTGACCCAATTGGACCCTCTATTCACAGTAGCAAATGTAAACCGACTTGTGTCCTACCTCCAATCCAATCCAGAAAAAAAAAAAAAAAAAGTGTATTAGTGGGCTGTGTCCGTGTACGCTCTGCATATACAGAGCAGACATGGACTTGCCATCTGCCCGCTCCACTCATTGTGGCCCGCGACCGGTTACCAAGTAGCTTAAGTGGCCCTCGCTCTTCAAAAGGTTGGGCACCCCTGGTGTAGTGTATAGCATTACCCCTTTTCTCTACCCCTTACCCTTCTTTATTCCCTTCCCCACACCTTCCCTCCTTCTTTAGTGACCCCCGCCGCCTTATTTCTTATTCCCAGTCATAATTATTCTTCATCCCATACTGTGACCCTCTTATATATGTGATAAAAAAAAAAAAAGCACCCACTACATTGCTTGTTTGTGATGAATAAAATCCTGCATCTATTGTATTAAATTCTTTGACTGATTTCATTTTTATATATAGTGGTAATTTTAAAGCATTCCTAAAGTCAACCTTTTTTTTCTTTATTAAAATATTAAACCAGTTGTGTTCTTTGCAATAGTCTGTTACAGAGTGGCCCCCCAAACCTCCTTTTCTGGGGTCCTATGCCAGCAATCTGGTCTCCTTCTCCTACTGTGTCTGGCCCCATAGCAAGCTTCTTGTTGTGGGGGCAGACATACAGGCTTGCTCCTGAGCTGGGCTGTGTGCATCCATAGACACACACACACACACAGAGGCTCAGCCTCGTTCCCAGCTCTCTGCTCACAGGATTTGAATGACAGCAGCAGTAGCCAATGGCTTCCACTGTTCTTAGTGCAGTGTAGCGAGATAGAGGAGAGAAGATTGGCAGCCAGGCACAGCGCTGGATTGATGCAGGACTCAGGTAAGTGTTTGGGTGGGGGCTTGGGGTCTACAGCAAGTGGCAAAACATTTTTTCACCTCAGTGAAGGGAGTGCATAAAGTAAAATTAAAGGTTCAATTTCTTTATTTTAAATTAACAAACATACAACAAACATACAGTATCATTCTTACCCACTGTGTGTAATGGTTTTGCACAGAGCAGCCCCTACGGGGGCACTCATGCAGGCTTGCGCTAAAGCTGCCTTACCTGCATCTATTGACACACAGGGCTGTCACCCCGTCACCCCCCCCCCCCCCCCCGCTCCCTCATCACAAAACTTGATTGACAACAGCGGGAGCAATGGTGGCATCCCCCAATATCAATCTATGCAGTGAAGGGGAACAGTTGCGGGAGAGACACTGCTCAGGTCAATATAAAGGGGGAAGGACAACACATGCAGCACAGAAAGTTTTTTTACCTTAATGCATAGAATAATGCATTAAGGTAAAAATAAACACCAAGGCTTTGCAACCACTTTAAGGTAAAAATCATTTTAGCTCTACAGCCACTTTAAAGCTAAACAACGGGAAAAGTCCTCCCTTTGCAGCAGGGCCACCCCACACTGCAGGGGTTAACTGCTGCTTTATTCTAAGGGACAGTAAAAGCACTTTTACTAACCTGATCCTCTACTGTAGGATAAGCATATGGTGCCCCCCCTCCGCTCTGATAGTTGACTGTCCCTCGGCCTCCTCATGCCTATTGCAGTGCTATGGTTCCTAGATCAGTTTTGATGACATCAGAGGACCTTAGAACACTGGGGTGCAGGGAGGAAGAGACTGTGGGGACCAGTCTATCAGGAGGAGGAGCCTGCAGGAGCAGAAAAAAAACAGCTTTTACTGTTCCCCTAGAACAGGGGTGCCCAACCAGTGGCCCGGGGGCCACATGTGGCCCGCGGAGCCCTCTGATGTGGCCCGTGACCTCCTGCTCTGGAATGGAATAGAATACTGTTATTTTAAAGGTCAGTTTATTACCAAAATCAGTGTATATATAGGCATATCTTTTCTGCAGTGGTTACTGGGCTGCTTTAAAACTGATCTGCAGGTGCAGAGCAGTTTACCTGCACTGAGCCATAGACTTCTGTTATTACCTGCGAGTTTGGTGAGCATTCTGAAAGTGCATTAAACCTGCAGAATATAATAAAAGTCTATTGCAAAGTGCAGAAAAGCCAAAGGTACACTGCGTTGCACCCGCGGTGCAGGTAAACCGCAGCGCATCAGTGTGAAAGCAGCCTTGGGCCCCTTTCACACAGTCAGTGTGACAGTCCGACCAATTGGACCCTCCATTCACCTCTAAGAAGTGGCATACATAAACCACCGACTTGTGTCCTACCTCCAATATGATCCGCTAAAAAGTATAGTGGGCTGTGTCAGTGTCCGCTCTGCATATGCAGAGCAGACACGGACATGCCATCCACCCGCTCCGCTTATTGTGGCCCGTGACTGGTTACCAAGTCGCTTAAGTGGCCCTCGCTCTTCAAAAGGTTGGGCACCCATGCCCTAGACATAAACGAGCGTGCACAACCCCACTGCATGGAAGGACTTTTGTTTTCCCAGAGTCGAGTTTTAAGAATGTTCAGAAATAGAGTATAGCACCCTCCATCCCCCTCACCACTTTTATTATGGGTGCTGCATGATGATGTCATCATACTTCGCCTCTACTGTTGTCATTATTTGTGTGGAGATTCTTCACTAATATTCCTCAGGTCACGAGGTTCTGGGAGCTTCTGCTGTGACTGTGGTAGTTTCTCTGGGTTTATATTTCAACAAGTCGTAGTGGTGAGAGGCTCTGATGTGGGATGGTGGAAAACGCTTCCTTTCAGCCATCTTAACTTTTTTGCTGCCAGAGCTGTTTTTGCATGTTTTACACTCGTCTTAAAATGCACACTTCAGGCTTGAATATTTATTTAAACCCTTTAACATTATCTATTTTTTGAAAGAGGAGAATACAGTGGTGGTGTTTGCACCCTATTATGCCGCAAGATATTAGCACAACCCATATTTTCACTAAAAAATATACTAAAGTAAATTTTAAGACCTCATGCACATTGGACGTTTTTTTTTCTGCTGCTCCTAGGGGCATCTGGCGAGATTTCCCTTCACTTCCTGCCCCATAGCCAGACAGAAAGTGAGAGGAAATCTATGCAAATTAAGGGAATCCATCCCCCCCCCCCCAGGCCCTCGCCCTCAGAACTAGTGTCCCCACTCGAAAATTTCAGGGCAGGTCTTAAACAGCAAAGGGTGTGGCCTTCACAGGAAGGGGTGGGTCATATTTATATTAGGGGGTACACAAGTTTAGTCAGGCCTAGGGCAGCACAAACCCTAAATGCACTACTGGCCTGTATTGGAACAGTGCGCTGTCAATCATAATAATGGTGGGAGGTGGGGCATTAGCGATTGGCGTTCTCACATACAATACCTGACACTGTGGGAGATCCCCGCTGTGTGATAATAATCCCAGCTTTACACTGATGGTCCCTGACAAGCGGCACTGGTGGTCCTTGACATGGTGGTCCCTGACAAGCGGCACTGGTGGTCCCTGACAAACAGCACTTGTGGCCCCTGACATGCGGCACTGGCGGTCCCTGACATGCGGCACTGGCGGTCCCTGACATGCAGCACGGGTGGTCCCTGACATTGGGCACTGGTGGTCCCTGACATTGGGTACTGGTGGTCCCTGACATTGGGCACTGGTGGTCCCTGACAAGCGGCCCTGGTGGTCCCTGACAAGCGGCCCTGGTGGCCCCTGACAAGCAGCACTGGTGGTCCCTGACATGGTGGTCATTGACTGGTGGTCCCTGACAAGGTAGTCCCTGACATGTGGCACTGGTGGTCCCTGACAAGGTAGTCCCTGACATGTGGCACTGGTGGTCCGACTGGTGGTCCCTGATAAGCGGCACTAATGGTCCCCGACAAGGTAGTCCCTGACATGTGGCACTGGTGGTCCCTGACATGGTAGTCCCTGACATGGGGCACTAGTGGTCCGACTGGTGGTCCCTGACAAGCGGCACTGGTGGTCCCTGACATGGTGGTATCTGATATGGTGGTCCCTGACAAGCGGCACTGGTGGTCCCTGACATGCGGCACTGGTGGTCCCTGACAAGCGGCACTGGTGGTCCCTGACAAGCGGCACTGGTGGTCCCTGACATGCGGCACGGGTGGTCCCTGACATGGTGGTACGAATGGGGGATTTTTTGAAAATCCTGGAGTTCTGCTTTAACAGAGTTTTAAAAAGGCTTCAGCTTGGGGCCCAAGCTGGCACCCAGTAGAGTTGGAATCACCGGGTGATTTTGAGGGCGCTTCGAGTTTATGGGGTCTCTATAAAGATACCCTATTACCAGACCATTTATTTCAAAGAAAATCTTCCTATAAGATTAGATGTGCATTTAATGTATTGTACACATACACAAGCCTTCCTTGTGCAGACATCCAATAGCCCTGAGGTTGAGGTGCCGCCATCTTGGATGTGATGTCGGCAGCCTCAAAGCTTTCACTTAAAGTGGTTGTAAACCCTTACAGACCACTTTGACCTACATGTAAGCCTAGATTAAGGCTTACCTGTAGGTCCAAGAAATATCTCCTAAACCTACACGTTTAGGAGATATTTGCAAAAAGACAGGCACCACACTGAGCACGCCGCTACTAACGGCGATATGCCGCTAGTGGTGGCTCCCATGTGCATGCGCGGGAGTGACGTCATCGCGGCTCTGGCCAGTCACAGCGCCGGAGCCGTGATACCCGGAGAGAAGATGGATGCTCAGTGGAAGAGGGGACATCGGTGACATCGCTGGCTCCTGTGTCAGGTAAGTGACACATAATGGGCTGCTATGCGATGCATAGTAGTCCATTATGCTTTACCTTTGCAGGGAAACAGAGGAAGTAAACCCATCAGGGTTTACTTCCTCTTTAAGTGATACTGTATAGTATTTCTCTTTGCCCTTTCCTGGCAGCTACATAAAAGGTTATGTGGGGAGGGGCAAAGGAACTGGGCCAGCACAGACAGTAATTAGACAATCCCAGAAGAGGAGAGGGCTGTGATATATAAATCGCATGAAAAATCAAATAAAGTCTCTCTATTCTGAATGTCAATGTCTTGTGAAAAATTAGCAAAATACTTGATTTTGAGTGGTTAGTCTGTATCCCCATTAGGGAGAATGCTTTTTTATTATTTGTCCTGGTGACTGCTGTTTCTAGGACTGGAAGGGAAACTTAAAAATTTGAGTTGTCACCAGAACAGCAATAGAGGCGACATCTTCTTACGGGGACACTTGTTCAGAGTCAGGAGATATCCCTCACCTTGGAAAGTTTTCCTCTCACTTCCTGTTGTGTCTACAGGACAGGAATTGGGAGGGAAATCTCTCCAATGAGACACGGATGGTAAAAAGACAGAAGTTTTAACCATTAGCTATTCTTTCCAAAATGAAAAAAAGTTTTGGCTAATGCGGCGTACACACAGTCGGAATTTCCGATGGAAACAGTCCGATGGGAGCTTTTCATCGGATTTTCCGACCGTGTGTATGCCCAACGGTCTTTTTCTGTCGGAATTTCCGACGGACTTTGAATTGAGTACCTGTTCTCAATTTTTCCGACGGAAGACCTTTCTATCGGATTTTCCGATCGTGTGTATGCAATTCCGACACGCAAAATTCCGTTGCATGCTCGGAAACAATTCGACGCATGCTCGGAAGCATTAAACGTCCCTTTTTATAGTGCTGTCGAACGTGTTTTATGCCGCTGTGTTATTGACCGTCGGAATTTGGTGTGATCGTGTGTAGGCAACACAGCTTGAGCGGAATTCCGTTGGAAAAACCGTCAGAGTTTTTTCCGACGAGAATTCCGATCGTGTGTACGCGGCATTAGATACAGTAAATGCGTTAACTTTTCAGTAAAGGTAAATACGCAAGCTTGTTTGGCAGTTAGAAGATATTTTCTTTTACAAAGCTGAAGATAAAGCGTGTGCAGAAAATACAAAAAGAAATACATTTGTTTTAGCATCTGGCTGAATGACAGAACAGCAGGAGGGTTTATGGATCAGATTTACGAGTTGATGATTGGAAATGTGAAATGCCTGGACTTGTTTGTCTTCCAACAATAAAATGGCATTTCGAACCCCAGCAAATGTAAACAGGATTGTGGTTGCAGTTTATGGCATGTAGAAATGTCACTGTTTGTGCTAACAAGCTATCAATCTCAATTTATCTCGTCAAACTGAACTTAGTGCCACATGAATTCTTCTGTACAGTAAGCAATGCAAATCATCTGAGGACATTGGGAAAAAAAAGTTGCTTGCTTGCATTTTTCTTATCAGTCTGCGCATACCGGACCAATAACAAGAAATGAAAAGCTCAAAGTAAATTATTCTGTTGCAGTTATGTAATGATCTTATTGCATATGTATTACTTCAATAGATAAATAGTGCCAACAGGGAGACTTTAAAGCAGAACTTTACCGCCACATCAATTCCCTCCCCCCACCCTTCTTTGCCGACATCTTAAAAAATCTGGCAGGTATTTAGGACCTGGCAGAGCCCTACGGCGCATCTGCGCTCAGGGGGATTGCTGTGCATGTGCACAAATGCTGACAGTTTGTTTGTGGGCGCATGCACAGAAATCCCCAGTGCATGTGCACACATATTAAGAGCTATGGCATACAGTTGTGCTCATAAGTTTACATACCCTGGCAGAATTTGATTTCTTGCCCATTTTTCAGAGAATATGAATGATAACACAAAAACTTTTCTTTCACTCATGGTTCGTTTTTGACTGAAGTCATATCAATCAACTGTGTTTACTCTTTTTAAATTATAATGACAACAGAAACTACCCAAATGACCCTGGTCAAAAGTTTACATACCCCAGTTCTTACTACCGTGTGTATTGCCCCTTCAACATCAATGACGGCTTGAAGTCTTTTATGGATGAGGCTCTTTATCTTCTCAGATGGTAAAGCTGCCCATTCCTCTTGGCAAAAAGCCTCCAGTTCCTGTAAATTCATGGGCTGTCTTGCATGAACTGGACGTTTGAGATCTCCTCAGAGTGGCTTAATGATATTGAGGTCAGGAGACTGATATGGCCACTCCAGGACATTCACTTTATTCTGCTGTAACCAATGACAGGTCAACTTGGCCTTGTGTTTTGGATCATTGTCATGTTGGTATGTCCAAGTACGTCCCATGCGCAGCTTCCTGGTCGACGAATGCAAATGTTCCTCCAGTATTTTTTGATAACATACTGCATTCATCTTGCCATCAATTTTCACCAAATTTCTTGTGCCTTTGTAGCTCACACATCCCCAAAACATCAGCAATCCACCTCTGTATTTTACAGTAGGAATGGTGTACCTTTCATCATAGGCCTTGTTGACTCCTCTCCAAATGTTGCATTTATGGTTGTGGCCAAAAAAGCAAAATTTTGGTCTCATCACTCCAAATGACTTTGTGCCATAAGGTTTGAGGCTTGTCTCACGCTGTTTGGCGTATTGTAAGCGGGATACTTTGTGGCATTTGCGTAGTAATGGCTTTCTTCTGGCGACTCGACCATGCAGCCCATCTTTCTTCAAGTGCCTCCTTATTGTGCATCTTGAAACAACCACACCAAATGTCTTCAGAGAGTCCTGTATTTCACCTGAAGTTATTTGTGGGTTTTTCTTTGCATCCCCAAATTTTTCCTGGCAGTTGTGGCTGAAATTTTTTATTTATTTTTAACAAATGGAGTTGTGGCTGAAATTTTAGTTGGTCTACCTGACCGTGGTTTGATTTCAACAGAACCCCTAGTTTTCGACTTCTTGATTAGAGTTTGAACACTGCCGATTGGCATTTTCAATTCCTTAGATATCTTTTTATATCCCTTTCCTGTTTTATACAGTTCAACTACCTTTTTCCACATATCCTTTGACAATTATTTTGCTTTCCCCATGACTCAGAATTCAGAACGGCCAGTGCAGCACTGGATGAAAGATGCAATGGTCTGCCAGGAGTCCAGAAACTTATTGACCTTTTATACACACACACTAATTACAAGCAAACAGATCACAGTTGAGGATGGTTACCTTTATTAGCCATTCAAACCCCTTTGTGTCTACTTGTGTGCATGTTATCAGACCAAAATCACCAGGGTATATCAACTTTTGATCAGGGTCATTTTGGTAGTTTCTGTTGCCATTATGATTTAAAAAGAGTAAACACAGTTGACTGATAATAAATGGCTTCAGCCAAACACTAACCATAAGTGAAAGAAATGTTTTTGTGTTATCATTCATATTCTCTGAAAAATGGCCAAAAAAAACATAAATTCTGCCAGGGTATTTAAACTTATGAGCACAACTGTATGTGCATGCACTGAATCTTGGGGTGCCCATGGATCCTAGGAGGCAGCTTAAGTGCTTCAAGACACGGCTTCCTGCTTTCCAGCCTAGGCTGGGCCACAGCCTAGGCTGGAAAGCAGGAAGCCGTGTCTTGAAGCACAAAATTACAACACTATGCAGATTACAGTGAAACTTTTCCCAATATTTGTAAAAGGGAAAGTAAAGAAGGGTAAAAGAAAAGGTTGCTGGAATGGGTTAGGTTGCGCTTTAGCAGAACCTTACTCCAGACAAACTTTGGCCCCGTTGTGCAGAAGCATCCCCCCCAATTTATATTTCCATTTTTGCAGCCAAAGATTTGTATTTGGAGGGAGGAATATTTGGAAGGGGGGATTTGTAAGACATTATTTTTTGGTTCTACTGTGTTGGCTGGCATGTACGTATTCCTGACCTCTACATGCTGCATTACACACTTCTGTCCCCTGAACTCCATGTGTTACACCAGTGATGGCAAACCTTGGCACCCCAGATGTTTTGGAACTACATTTCCCATTAAGCTCATACACCAAGGTTCGCCATCACTGTGTTATACTCTCCTGACCTCTCCATTCTGTGTATTACATACTTCTGATCCCTACGCTCTGTGCGTTACATACTCCTGATCTCTGTGTGCTCTGTGCTTTATGCACTCCTGAACCCTGCACACTGTGTTACACACTCCTGACCCCTGCAGTCTGTGTGCTGCAATATGGGACCACAGCAAAGTAATCTTTTGATTTTATTTAATCATAATAATTTAAGACCCTCCCATTGTTCACGCTACACCAGCAGATTTTTGTGGTGCGCTGCATCATTTCTCTACTCGTAGTGCCCAAAGTATTCTGTCTTTATAAATTCAATATCTGCCTCTTAAGTCTGTGACTAATAGTTTTAAGGATGTTAAAAACAGAGGTATGGTTTTGTGGGTGGGGCTACAACTGTGGGTGTTAAAAGTCAGGAATGTTTCCCCAAATTTAATTAAAAAAAAATCTGATAACCTTTTCAAAGACACAACAGGAAGTTAGTGGAAATCTCAATGTAAGGGTAATGAGACACAGGTGATTCTGCCACTTGCAACAAGTTGCCAGGATTGATAAAAAGGCTGTGTCCCTATGGAATCCCTCCCTTTGTAGCCAGAAACCGCGATATGTCGCTCTGTCACTGGCCTGAATGCTGCTGAATCTTAATCTCTGCCTTCACTACAGAGAGACTTGTTTCATAGGGACAAACAGGCCACCCTCTTAGCGATCCTGATACTGCCAATTTTGACGAATTGTCAGTGTTGAGGATTACTAGCGGCAAATAGAGGGGATTCTGCCAATAACTGCTGTTGCTGAAACAGGTGCCCCCACTACAACAAAAATTGTATAATGTGTTAAAGTAGAACTATGGGCAAAACTGTTTTTGAAGTAAATCCTCGTACACACGATTATTATTATTATTATTATTATACAGGATTTATATAGCGCCAACAGTTTGCGCAGCGCTTAACAAAATAAAGGCAGACATTACAATTACATAACAATTTGGTACAAGAGGAATCAGAGGGCCCTGCTCGCTAGAGCTTACAATCTAAAAAGAAAGGGTAAATTGATACAAGAGGTAATAGCTGTGGGGGATGAGTTGATGGAAAAAGTAAAACAGTGTTAGTTAGAGGCAGGATAGGCTTCTTTAAAGAGAAAGGTTTTCAGGGATCGTCTAAAGATGGATAGATTAGGGGACAGTCGGACAGATTGGGGTAGAGAGTTCCAAAGGATGGGAGAAACTCTGGAGAAATCCTGGAGGCGAGCATGGGAGGAGGTGACAAGGGAGCTAGAGAGCAGGAGGTCTTGAGAGGACCGAAGAGAGCGGCTTGGTTGGTATTTTGGTACTAGGTTAGTGATGTAGCTGGGGGCAGAGTTATGGATGGCTTTGTAAACTATTGTTAGTACTTTGAATTTTATTCGTTGTGTGAGTGGAAGCCAGTGGAGGGATGGCAGAGAGGGGTGGAGGACGCAGAATGGTTGGTAAGGTGGAAAAGTCTTGCAGCAGCATTCATTATGGACTGAAGGGGGGATTGTCTATGTAAAGGTAATCCAATGAGTAGGGAGTTGCAGTAGTAGAGGCGAGAGATAACCAGGGAGTGAGTTAGAAGCTTGGTGGTGTCATTCGTTAAAAAGGGGCGTATTCTGGAAATGTTGCGGAGGCTAAGGCGGCATGATTTGGACAGGGATTGTATGTGGGTCCGAAAGGACAGTTCAGAGTCTAGGATTACCCCTAGCACCCTGGCATGTGGGGACGGACTGATAGATGTGCCATTGATCTTGACTGAGAAGTCAGGGGAAGGGGCACGTGGGGGAGGAAATATTAAGAGCTCAGTTTTAGACAGATTAAGTTTGAGAAAGTGGTTTGACATCCAGACTGATATGTCTGCTAGTAAATCAGTGATGCGTGAGGAGATTGATGGGGTGAGTTGAGGGGCAGAGAGATAGATCTGGGTGTCATCAGCATATAAATGGTAGTGGAAGCCATGAGAGGCTATCAGCTAACCCAGTTGGAGAGGAGGAAGTGGAGTTGTAAGTGACACTGAAGGTGCGATGAGAAGGACAGAACCTTGGGGGACCCCACCAGTAAGAGGAGTTGGAGAGGATGAAGTGGAGTTGTAAGTGACACTGAAGGTGCGATGAGATAAGTAAGATTCGAACCAACTGAGAGCACAGCCATGGAGACCAAGCAAATTTAGTTTTTTGAGGAGGAGGGGGTTGTCAACTGTATCAAAGGCAGCAGACTGTTAGTACGTTCTTTTTGACAATTGTCCAACTTTCTGCCAACAAATGTTGGATGACATGCTAGTAGATTTTCGGCAGACAACGATTTGTTGTCAGATTTTCTGATGGTCAGTACACAAGTCCGTCACACAAAAGTTGAACGTACAAACATGCACACTCGGAATCAATACTTACCAAACAAAATTAGCAGAAGGGGCCCAAAGGGTGTCACCCAAGAGCTGGAATTCCTCGTAGTACGTCACTACGTTTGTGTTTGTTGGCCAACAATTATGTACCGTTAGTATGCAAGACAAGATCCAGGCACATGCCCTTTTGACAAAAATCAGGCGCTCGGTTGGCCAACAATCTGATCCGTGTGTACCAGGCTTTAGACCCCATACACACTATTAGATTTTCTGTAGATTTTTGTCAGATTTACCGAAACCATATAATATGAGGTCAAACCTTAAGAGTTTCAATTTGTATGCAATCAGGCAGGCCCTTGCACTACATGGTTTTGGTAAATCTGAAGACAAAAATCTGCAGAAAATCTAATGGTGTGTATGGGGTCTTAGGGAGGGTAATAACTCCTGTCAGATTTTTTTTTGCCATCTCTGTCCCATTGCGGAGATTTCCCTTCACTTCCTGTCCCATAGCCAAACAGGAAGCGAGAGGATAACTCTGCTAATTAAAGGAATTTTTGGGGGACCCCCAGCTAACCAGAACTAGTGTTCCCATTGGAAGATTTCCCCTCTATTACTTTTCTGGGGACAACTCAAAAATGGGGGTTTTCTTTTTATTTTCACTTTCAATGATAATGGTAAACAGGACAAATAGAGCAGGGGAATCTCCTTAACAGGGACACAGATCGCAAAAAAAACTGAGAGGGGCTCTAATCCCTCTCCACTCTGTCCAAAACAAAAAAAAAAAAAAGGTTTTGCCTTTAGTTATACTTTAAGGCCTGTTTCACAAGGGCTTCAGCTTGTATAAAAGTGTGAACAGCTAATTATTATGATACTTTCAACAAGCTTTTGCAAAGCTTTTGCCAAGCTTCCAGGAGCTTTCTCTTAGCTTTAAAACTACGTTCAACTCCTGCTAGCTGCTAGCAGGCTTTAAACAGGGTTTAAAGTGGTTGTAAATCCTTTACAACCACTTTTCACTACAGGCAAGCCTTGAGGCGATTCAGTTCGCATTTGTAGCGCTATACAAATTATTCATTCATTCATAATGAGGCTTAACTCTAGCTACTGTGGATATCTTCTAAACCTGCACAGTTTAGGAGATTTACGCTGTACATACAAAACTATTCAACACATTACGTCACTTCTGAAGTTGAATTCTGTCGTACGAGAATTTTCTTATGGTGAGTAACCTCTTCACTTTTGACATGAGACAAAAAACGTACGAGGCTTCACTCTAATACCCCTAAGATTTAGTGGAACCAATTGCATTCAGAAGTCACCTAATTAGTAAATAGAGTCCACCTGGGTGTAATGTAATCTCTGTATAAATACAGCTGTTCTGTGAAGCTTTCAGAGGTTTGTTAGAGAACCTTAGTGAACAGACAGCATCATGAAGGCCAAGGAACAGATCAGGGATAACGTTTTGGAGAAGTTTAAAGCAGGGTTAAGTTAAAAAAATATCCCAAGCCTTGAACATCTCACTGGGCACTGTTCAATCCATTATCTGAAAATGGAAAGACTATGGCACAGCTGCAAACCTACCAAGACATGACAGTCCACCTAAACTGATAGGCAAGGCAAGGAGAGCATTATTCAGAGAAGAAGCCAAGAGGCCCATGGTAACTCTGGAGGACAGCTATTAGTCATGCACTCCACAAATCTGGCCTTAATGGAAGAGGGGCAAGAAGAAAGCCATTGTTGAAAGAAAGCCATAAGTCCCATTTGCAGTTTGCAGGAAGCCATGTGGGGGACACAGCAAACATGTGGAAGGTGCTCAGATGAGGACAAAATTGAACTTTTTGGACTAAAAGCTAAAAGCTATGTGTGGCAGAAAACTAACACTGCACATCACTCTGAACACAACATCCCCACTGTGAAACTTGGTGGCAGCATCATGTTGTGGGGATGCTTTTCTTCAGCAGGGACAGGGAAGCTGCTCATAGTTGATGGGAAGATGGGCAAATACAGGGCATTCTTAGAAGAAAACCTGTTAGGGTCTGCAAAAGACTTGAGACTGGGGCAGAGGTTCACCTTCCAGCAGGACAATGACTCTAAACATGCAGCCAGAGCTACAATGGAATGGTTTAGATCAAAGCATATGTATTATTCCAGTCAAAGTCCAGACCAAAATGCAATTGATAATCTGTGGCAAGACTTTAAAATTGCTGTTCAGACGCTCTCCATCTAATCTGACAGAGCTTGAGCAATTTTGCAAAGAAGAATGGGCAAAAATTTCACTCCTTAGATGTGCAAAGCTGATAGAGACATACCTAAAAAGACTTGCAGCTGTAAGGCCCCATACACACTATTAGATTTTTGTCTTCAGATTTACCAAAACCATGTAGTGCAAGGGCCTGCCTGATTACATACAAATTGAAACGCTTAAGGTTTGACCTCATATTATATGGTTTTGGGAAATCTGAAGACAAAAATCTGCAGAAAATCGAATAGTGTGTATGGGGACAATTGCAGCGAAAGGGGGTTCTACAAAGTATTAGACATGTGCTATTAGTTTCGTATGAATTGAAAATTCGTACGAATTTCCGTAAATTTGTACATTCGGGAGGATCTGAAATACGAATTGCTATGCTTCCGAATTTTGTTACGAAATACGAAATCTCATGGGAGACTGGTACTGGTAGTTGATGGGAGATTCAGAATCGGACAAAATAAGAATGTTCGTTAATTACGATTATTCATTCGTTAATTACGATTATTCGTTATGATGAAGTTAAAAACCCAGGAATTTAGAACAGCACAGGGATGGTGGGAGCCCCTCAATGAGCACAGCACAGGGATGGTGGGAGCCCCTCATAATGATAAATTCATCATAACGAACAGTCGTAATTGTTACGAAAAGTTAACAAACCTAACAAAAATTCGTATTTCGTACTAATCCAAATTAAATTTCGGACACGAATTATTAAATATGAATTAACGGCTAATACGAAACGGAATGGAACAAACAAATTTATTGACGGCGCACATGTCTACAAAGTATTGACTCAGAGAGGCTGAATACAAATGCACGCCTCAATTTTCAGATATTTGATTGTAAAGAATATTGAAAACCATTTTATAATTTTCCTTACACTTCACAATTATGTGCCACTTTGTGTTGGTCTATCACATAAAATCCCAATAAAATACATTTACATTCTTGGTTGTAACATGACAAAATGTGGAAAATTTCAAGGGGTATGAATACTTTTTCAAGGCACTGTATACTGTGTATATATGTGTGTGGTGTATATGTGTCCCTCGCGCTACTTGGAGTGTGTGAGTGGTCAAATATAAATGATAATATAAATAATCGTGCTCTGCTGCGAAATGTGGTGTGTTCACAAATACACAAAAAGGTTTATATATAAAAGAAAATCTCGCGCAATAAATAGCTAAAACTTAAAATAGTGCAATATTACCTGTGAAAAATATATAGTAAAATGCAATAATAATAAAGTGCAATTATTATAAAGTGCAATTGTTATAATAAAGTATTCGGTGAAGAATGGATGTGCATCCAAGTGCTAAATGTTACACCATACATTAAAGTAATGTGCTATATGATATAAAACATAACATACATGTGCATCAAAGTGCTAATATGTACACGAACAAATTATTAAAGTGCTGTGCATAAATAGTATAAAAACCAATAATAAATGGGTGTTTAAATGCTTCAGGGGGGCGGATGAATGGTTAAAAATATTCAAAATAGTTCAAAAGGTTCACGTAGTCCTAGACTGGGTATATGTATAAATAGGTTAAAACAGTCTTCAAGTTAATCCATCCAATCTTGATACTATAGATGCATATGGTCAGGTGCCGTGACAGCCCAAATCATGCAGTGGTGGATTAGTAGTTTTAGGGTACTTGGTCCTGTTTATATAGGTACAATCCCATCACCAGTCTCCCAGAACTCTCACCTTTAAGATGCGGTATTGAAGCTTTTCGGGCTTATCCTGTAGCCCCACACGGTATAGATACAAATTGGTCGGCAGACCCTGGTAAGAGTGAAGCCCTTCTCCTTTAGCAGCGTCTTGGTGTTTAAAACCTGTGATGCTTAGTGTCACGATGTGACACAGTGCCAAACAGAAAGGAAAAAGGGGGGGAAGCCTCCACTAGTGTAGTATTTCGTTAATTGTAAACAGTTTATTAAGAATAGGCATGAGGTTGGACTCTTACATTAAAAACAAAGTAAACCGGCATATAGATACAAAGTATAAGCTTTGGCGTTCTCAGCGCCTTCTCACGTCTCTCACGTCTCTGTCTCCTTCTGCGGCCACTCCCAGGAGCTGGGAGTGGCCGCAGAAGGAGACAGAGACGTGAGAGACGTGAGAAGGCGCTGAGAACGCCAAAGCTTATACTTTGTATCTATATGCCGGTTTACTTTGTTTTTAATGTAAGAGTCCAACCTCATGCCTATTCTTAATAAACTGTTTACAATTAACGAAATACTACACTAGTGGAGGCTTCCCCCCTTTTTCCTTTCTGTTTGGCACTGTGTCACATCGTGACACTAAGCATCACAGGTTTTAAACACCAAGACGCTGCTAAAGGAGAAGGGCTTCACTCTTACCAGGGTCTGCCGACCAATTTGTATCTATACCGTGTGGGGCTACAGGATAAGCCCGAAAAGCTTCAATACCGCATCTTAAAGGTGAGAGTTCTGGGAGACTGGTGATGGGATTGTACCTATATAAACAGGACCAAGTACCCTAAAACTACTAATCCACCACTGCATGATTTGGGCTGTCACGGCACCTGACCATATGCATCTATAGTATCAAGATTGGATGGATTAACTTGAAGACTGTTTTAACCTATTTATACATATACCCAGTCTAGGACTACGTGAACCTTTTGAACTATTTTGAATATTTTTAACCATTCATCCGCCCCCCTGAAGCATTTAAACACCCATTTATTATTGGTTTTTATACTATTTATGCACAGCACTTTAATAATTTGTTCGTGTACATATTAGCACTTTGATGCACATGTATGTTATGTTTTATATCATATAGCACATTACTTTAATGTATGGTGTAACATTTAGCACTTGGATGCACATCCATTCTTCACCGAATACTTTATTATAACAATTGCACTTTATAATAATTGCACTTTATTATTATTGCATTTTACTATATATTTTTCACAGGTAATATTGCACTATTTTAAGTTTTAGCTATTTATTGCGCGAGATTTTCTTTTATATATATATATATGTGTGTGTGTGTGTATATATTAAAGCTGCACGATTAATAGTTAAAATATCGCAATCTCAAATCAACCCCCTCACGATCTTAATCCAGCATTTCCACGATTCATGTACCGTATTTTCCGGCGTATAAGACGACCTTTTACACTTAAAAAAACTGGCCAAAAAGCAGGGGTCGTCTTATACGCCGGGTGAGCCCCTCGGATGCCGGCTGGGTGTTCGGTAATACTGTATGTAGCTTCGGCTACATATAGTATATTCCGCTGAGCCAATCCTGGTGAGCGATGTATTCAAATGAATACAGAGCCCGCTCGGATTGGAGTAACAACCTCTGCCAATCCGAGCAGGCTACTCTGTAGCCTGCTCGGATTGGCTTTGAGAGTCAGAGAGGCGCGGGCTGATGATGTCAAAGCCTCTGCCAATCTAAGCAGGCTTTGTATTCATTAATAAAATACATCGCTCGCTGTGATTGGCTCCAGCAAAAGCAGGAAGAAGGATATGGCGCCAGCTCCAGCTCCAGCAAGAAGGAAGAAATATGAAGCGTCGGAAGCCTCGGAAGGGGGGTCGTCTTATACGGTAAGTACAGGAAAAAAATGTTTAAAGAACTGTAAGTTTAGGGGGTCGTCTTATACGCCCCATCGCCTTATACACCGGCAAATACGGTAAGTGCAGAGCTGTTCTCTGCTCAGAGTTGTCAAAGACAAAAAAAAAAGTCGGCAAAGTTTATCACAACATTGCTCCGCGTTGAGGGATAAAGAGAAATATTGTACAGTATCTCACAAAAGTAAGTAAACTCCTCAATTTTTTGGAAATATTTTATTATATCTTTTCATGTGACAACACTGTAGAAATGACACACATTGTAAATGTACAGTAGTTAGTGTACAGCTTAGGGGTGTACTTACTTTTGTTGCCAGCAGTTTAGACATTAATGGCTGTGTGTTGAGTTATTTTGAGGGGACAGCAAAATTGCACTGTTATACAAGCTGTACACTCACTACTTTACATTGTAGCAAAGTGTAGTTTCTTCAGTGTTGTCACATGAAAGGGTATAATAAAATATTTATGTAGCGCTTCCCCCGAAGGAGTCGCTTAAGTATGTTTAGTTCCGTATTCTGCCTCTCAACCCTAAGAACAGTCTCAGCCCCTCTGGCACACCTGGCAATAGTGTAAGTGCAAGGACCAATGAGAAATACACACGTTCTGATAAAACACAGAAATTGTCTTTATTGCAATATTTCTGTGGAAAAGAGTAACAAACAATAATCATATATATTCAAGTAATGCAATTGGACAGCAATAACTTAGCAATATAGCTCAATACCATATTAAGGCTGCTTTCAGTGGATTCAAAACCTGAGAATAACCCCAAAAACACTTCAATAACAATAAATCACAATATGGCAATCTGGGCCAAATTGGTTGCCTTTACTCAAGTCGGCTTTATGAGTCCAGGCAGGAGGAGAGCAGAGGAAGGACCCTCCTTGTGTCGGGCCTCTCTCTTCTGTCCCCCGACACCACAGGCCCAACTTTAAACACTTTATTCAACTCAACATGTAATGGCTTAACTTCCTAGATAAACTGTAAACTGTATGGCACTAATGGCTTCAGTCCTTTTGAAGAAAAGATAAGACTTTGTGTTTTCAGCTAGCCAATTTTGTTGGTGCACTTAAACTTCTGAATAGCAGGGCCAAACAACACAACTGGCCTGGATTATCAAGTGAGGAAGACCAGATCTTTATCAGCAAGGTGAAAGGACAATGGTGTCTTTATACAGTGTCCCTGGGAATGGATGACCTTATCAGTTAGCCCTGTGGCACTACAAGTGTCAGCAAGATGACTGACAGCAATGATATCTGTATACAGTGTCCATTTAACTTCTTCTGTGGTGCATTGCCCCTGTTTCCTGCAAATGGGCAAAAGCCCCCTCACCCAATCCTGCGGTCAAGGCCCAAACCAACATCCTGGAACAAGCAGGCTCTCCTGGCGACCCAACTAGTCACCTCACACTGGAACGCCTTACCGTCGGTGCAGGTGCGCCTGGACGTGCACCTGGGGTCCCCCTCTCTCAGGCTGGATTTCTCGACTGGCAGCGAAGGCCTAAATCGCACAGTGAAATCTCCTAGGAAGCAATAGCTCTCCCTTAGGTCTGATCTCTTCCTCCGTCTTGTGCTGTCTAAAAATCCCTCAGCAAAGCAAGATTTAAAAAAAATTAAAGATGAATTCCTCGATTAATCGTTAATTTTACTGATCGATCAAAATTATTTTGATCGGTTCGCACCTCTCCGCCGGCTTCTGGGTCTTCAGGGAGTTCTGTCGGAAATCTGGTGACGTCATGGACATCAACGTCACCGGACTCCTCCCCCCTTCCCCAAGTGCCTCCGTCTGCTAATGAAGGGAAGGGGGAAGAGTCCGGTGACGTCGAAGTTCTGATTGAACATAATGCGTATGGAGGAGGAGTTACGAATGACGTCACCCGCTGCTGCCCTACGGAACTAACGCAATTTCGGCTTTACATGGTGTGTTTTTATCATCTTTATTTGAGTAGATTGTGTTTGAACAAAACAATAAAATCTTATACATAAGCGGTGAGCACTTAGATCTTTTTTTTCTACCCATGACCTGGCGTCCTTGCTGAGATCTGAGGAGACTTGAGAGAAGTTTATGGTCCGTGTTAACCCTTTTGATACCCACTTGCATGGCCACCTGTTTGCACAGGGGTCCATTCCATAAGGTGAGAGTGATTAGTTAGACCGGAGGTGGAGGGATTGTCACGCTACTGTGGAAAAAAAATGATTTACGTCAGTGCTACAGTTTGAATTTAAAACGTATTTGTGTGAACTGTGAAGTTAAGTCATGGATTGTGGAAACTAACTAGTGTCGGGTGATTGTATATAGTGTATACCACATTTACCACTGACTAATGCAGAGTTGCAATGCAAGGAGATCAGCTAAAAGTAGTTGGATCTGTATGTGCATTATAATTAATAGAAATTAGTTGAATAATCGATTTAAAAAAAATCTATTATTGGAACACGATAATTTTAATCAGTAACAGCCCTAATATATATATATATATATATATATGTGTATGTGTGTGTGTCTATGTGTATGTGTATATATATATATATATATATATATATATATATATATATATATATATATATATATATATATATATATATATATATAATGTATTCCTAAACTTCAACTTTAAATACTTGAGTGCTTTGACAACTTTTCAGGGACTCAAACTGGCCACAGCTGTGGTTGCTATTTGCCCCACTTTTTACAATGGATTTTACCAGCTTGATTCATTTTGGCAACATCCTTTAAATCGGTGATGTATTTGTTTTTAATTGCCTTACGTAAGTAATGTTCATGCATATTGTCTTTTTTTCCATCACTTTGTTTGACTAGCAGCAAACATGGTATTTGCCTTGCAAACACAAAAGAATAAAGAAAAAAGGAACAACTATTCACCTGTGATTTGAGGAAGAATACACTGTCATATCAGCATGAGACATTAAACAATGACAACATATCAGGGAGAACAATACATCTGTCTTTATTGTGTAAATGTTTGCCCATCAGGTTTTGAGTGTGGTGCTAAACTATTGTGGTGATGGAGCTGTTGGCAGTGATGGTAGACCTGAGATACCCAGGTCATGAGCTGTGAGCTCCAGGTCAAAGCACTTCTTATTATCTATCAATTACCTCCAAGGCCTTGTTTACACCAAATGCGTTGTCTTTCATTTTCCTACATTTCCATGTACATAATACATTATTTAAAATGGGGTTTGTTTACACCAGCCAACTACTGTAATGCCCGTACACACGGTCAGATATTCTGATGAAAAAAGTCTGATCGGATTATGTTGTCGGAAAATCTGACCGTGTGTGGGCTCTAGTGGGCTTTTTCCGTCGGAAGCAGGATCTCAAATTTTCCAACAACAAAATCCGATCAGACTTTTTCCGATCGTGTGTAGGGAATTCCGATGGACAAAGTGCCACGCATGCTCAGATCAAATTACGAGACCAAAGCTATTGGCTACTAGCCTCTATGTAGTTCCGTAGTACGCAACAAACGTCACCACGTTCGGAACAATCGGATTTTCCAACAACTTTGTCCGACCGTGTGTATGCAACACCAGTTTCGGACAAAATCCATCTGAAAAAATCGGACAGATTTTGTAGTCGGAATTTCCGACCGTGTGTACAGGGGCTAATGCTGCAGCGTGTTGGCCAAAAGGCCTTCATATTGCACAGACAACCAGTTTGCCATTCAAGTGGATTAGAGATTAGCACACGTGCCCATGTTTGAATCTTGTCCTGGAGTCTACCGGAATGGAGTTTGCATGTTCTTCCTGTGCTTGCCTGGGTTTCATCCAACTACATTCTGGTATGTTGAGTGGCTCGTGTCTCAATTAGCCCTAGTATGTTTAAGCATTCATGTGAGGTTAGGGACCTTAGATTCTAACTCAGTTTAGGGGCGGTCATATATGCAGGCAGAAATGATGTTCACAATTTTAAAACATCTGACCTTGAATCTGCATGGGCCCTTCTGCAATGTTAAAGGATAACTGTACTTCTTTAAATGATCCAGCACCTTCTCAAGAAGGCTCAAAGGTTAAAAAAAAGATCATAGTTTAAAAGTGTATGGTTAGCTTAACAATTGCTTGTCCGTGCCCCTGGCTGGTCCACCTTGTGTGCCCCATGGGGCTACACAGCTACTCCTCGAAAATCTCTCAGCCAGTCCTAAAGTCTTTTGCACATTTGTTGACCAAATTCTATAGAGAGGCTGTCTATTATGTGACCTAGGTTATCCTTTATTAGTGTGTTAGAGTAGAGTACTAGAGGATATAACACCTGCCTTCCTTTTTGATGAGAAAAGGGAGGAACTGGTGTTCATCAAATACATTTTTCAACTGTTGGAAAACCTCTGTATGTGCTCATGAGCACCTCTTATTGTTAAAAATTAGGTGCCAGATCCACCTATACTTTAACTTCCCAGTGATCACAGCCACTCTATTAGAGCCCCCTATGAAATACCTGATGCTCCCAGGTTTGAAGGGGCATGTGGCCTTCACTCCTGATGCAGTGCCCAGGGCTAGCGGCCAATCAACATGCCCAAACACTGCCCCATTAGGGGAAGGAAACGTCCTCAACCCTGTGTAAGCTCCAACACCATGTGACCCAGAACATATATGTGGTTAAGACAGCAGAGGGTTAGAGCAGAAAAGTTAAATAGAGGGGGTCAGAGGGTTGGCTTCAAAAGAAACGGCCATTGTGCTCTGTGTTGGCAAAATGACATAGAGATCCAAAAGTATAAACTTTTTTCTTATTTCTAATCGTACATCATGGGACACAGAGCCATAGTAGTTATGTAGGTAGTAGGTGGGCCACCTTCAGTTCAGGGGCGGATCCAGAGTCTAGTCTCGGGAGGGGCACTGCCAGAAAATAAGGTGTTGCTTACAGAACACATCTGTATTAAAATATATGTATTTAACATTTCATACAGTCATAACCTTGTTTAAAACAGTGACACTGTTTTAAAGTGTTAGATGCATCCCCATGCCAGCATCCCATTTATTTGTATTCTGACACATGGCTGCATGGACACTATGCCCCAATAGCCACTATGTCCCAATATGACATGCTGGTGTGGGTCCCTGAAGGCACCCTGCAAGCATTCTGGGACCCACACACGACATATTGGGACACAATAGCTGTGCGTGTCAGTAGAAATAAATGGGATGCCAGCACAGGGATATGTGCAATACTTTATGGGACATTCCTTTCTGTCATTCCTTTTAGTATGTCCCACACTTTATCCATCCCCATTCAGTAAAAGACAGCCCGCATGTCTGCAGCATGCCCCCTGTGTGAATGAGGCCTGAAGATGAATTTTACTGTCATTCTATATCATCATGATAATCACACAATACAGGTGCTGTGGCTCATGATGATAATGATTATTGGTAATTGTAATACGCAGCATGGAGGGGTTTAATGTATCTACTGACACATTCGTGACCAATGGCAACTAATTAACCCATTTTTTCAACCCCTTAATGCTGCAGCATAAAAGGGGTTAATTAACACTGATGGTGCCCCTGCCACTAATGCAGCATAAAGGGGTTAATTAGTTGCCATTGGTCTGTTGTGTTAAGGCAGTTAAGTGATCACTCACTTGCAGTCAGTGAGTACATTAACCCCCTCCATGCTGCGTATTACAATTACCATTCTAGCGCGCACCGCTCTGCTGCAGCTCTGCAAATAATACCACACAGTGTGTCTGTACCCCCATAACGACGCTACTGCCTGGGCCCCTCTAAATGAACTGATGGGGCACACTGAATAGGTCTTAAGCCACCTGGGAGCGGGGGAAGCAGAAATAAAGTCCCTGCAGCTTCCTCGCCAAACATAAATAGGCGGAGGGAGAAAGCCTTGGAGTCAAATATTTTCGGGGGGGGGGGGGGGGCAATTGCCCCGTTGCCCCCCCTGTATCCGCCCCTGCTTCAGTTGATGAACACTGGCACACCCTAAGACAGGAATTCCACTCCCTATATAACCCCTCCCACTACTGGGAATACCTCAGTTTTTTCGCCAGTGTCTAAGGTGTTGGTCACGAGTAAAGATGTGCTGTGCTGAGCTCCACTGGAGCAATCCTTGCTGGGGCTAGCTATGCAGCCGGATCCATTCAAAGTGTCTTTCAGGCCAAATTGAATGGTACCCGGGCCTCGTAGTGGAAGAAGGTTTACCCCGAAACACTTCTCTTTTTAGAGAGCTGGCCCCCTGGATCCAGTACTTTGGTATTTTCAGCCATAAAGTTTTACTGGCGGGTGCTATTATGGGTCCAGGAGTGTGGGTTCCCCCGAGGGTCCCCGGTTCCTGAAGGTTTGTTAACGAAACCCATCGTGAAGGGTGAAGATTGGGTCTGTTGGTTTTACCACAGATAACCCTGCGGCGGGAAAGCTAAGTGGAGTTTTTCTAGGGAATTTATAAATTTTCTTATGAAATGTCTCCTTTAAAAAAAGTTAATGTTGTCATGCCTAATAGTCACCACTGGGGGCTGTATAGAGCACGTACCATCTCATGCTTTCCTCAGAGATCAAGCTGTGTCAGGAAGCAGCAGGCTTTTTACCTCCAGCTAGCAGCTCAGACCGGTAAGTTTTTTTTTTTTTTTTCTTCTACCAGACACCCCCCACCTGGACAAAAGCTCCCCCCTCTTCCTGGGAAGGGGAAAGTTAAAAACGATCGACGATGCCGCTCCGTTTTCTTCCACCGCCCCTGATGGCAGATTCTCTCAGATCTCCTCCTCGCCATCCCTCCCTCACACAAGCCGATCCCATCGGATTGGAGGCTCGCACAGGAAAACTCTTTTGTAAAAGAGAGGAGGGGGGCGTGATGCGATGGCGGGGCAGGGCTTAGCAGGGCATTGGTGTCCACCAACGTACGGCGCGGGAGTGTGTTTAAAAGCTCCATGTTTTCTGGCTGCAAGTTGTCAGAGGGACACAAGAGCAAAGAGGGGCATGTAAAAGGTTTGGTGACACAGGCATTTCCTATTGACACATTTACTAATAGCATCAGGCTGAGCATTAATAGCAGCGGCAGGGCTGGACTATTTCTTAAACAGTGGATGAGATCATTCTGATAGTACCTCTGAATTTGTGCATCAGGCTATGGTCGGAAGGGGGGCTAGAAACACCCAAAAAAAGGGCTCAAAAAAGACTTCTTCAGCTGCAAAAAAGCCTAGAACCATCTCTAAAAAAATGTCTTCCTCCCCTAAAATTTCTGAAGTCAGAGTGAGCCATCAGGGCCTTCAGGTGTTGCAACTGCTTTCAACACTGCAGCCCCTGTCTATATTACTAAAGAGTTTTTTTTTTCCTCAACTATATTAGGTATGGAGCAGAAAATTGATGCCTTAATCGCATCCCAGAATGGGACTAAACGCGATAGGTCCCCTTCCATTGCCCAGGACCCTCAAACTGAGGAACCGGGGGCGGAAGATGATGAATTTCTCTCAGGGGACCAGGAAGAGGCTGATGAAGGGTCAAATGAAGGATCAGATTCACAATCTGAAAGATTGATGGTACAATCTCTTACTGAATTGGTCCGTTCCACATTCATGCTACCATTGGCTCAGTCAATTGATGAGCCCACTTCTTGTTTGGGTTCGCTAAAGCCTCCCCAAGCTATTCATGCTTTTCCTATCCATTCATTGCTGAGAAAGCTTATGTATTCTGAGTGGGATCACCCAGATAAAATAAAATTTCCTCCAAAAAAGTTTTCTTTATTTTATCCTATGGAGGAAGAGTTTAATAAAAAATGGGGGAAGCCAGCAATTGACGCTGCTATATCCTATGTGAATAAAAGTTTGACTTGTCTGGTAGACAATGCTCAAATGCTGAAGGATCCAACGGATAAGAAGTTGGAATTCCTATTAAAAAACTATTTTTCTCTGGCAGGTTCAGTGACTCAGCCTGCATTGGCAATCCTTAAGAGAGCGGTTTAAACAGGTGCTCAAGACTATTCCTGATCAGCAGGCCCAAGATTTGTCCGGAATACCAGAGGCGTTATGTTTTGCAATAGACGCTATGAGACATTCTATTCTCCAGGCCTCACGACTTACGCTTGGGGTGGTGCATATGCGTAGAGTGCTATGGTTGAAAAATTGATCAGCCGAAGTGCCATGCAAAACTCCTAGCTAGTTTTCCATTTCGCGGTGAACGGCTGTTTGGGGATGATCTGGATAAATACATCCAAAGAAATTCTAATCGGAAAAGTTCCCTTTGGCAGTTAAGAAAAGGAGTAAGCGTTTTTCTTTTAAACAAGCTTCTTCTCCAGTACCAGGGGCATCAGTCTCCAGGCAGTCACAATGGCCTCCACCATCAAGGTCAAGAGGTACACCTCAGAGTCAACCCCAGGGAAAAAAAAGGTCCTGGGGAAGGAAACCTACAAAACAAAATACTAAAACCTCCTTATGAAGGGGCGCCCCCGCTCACTCGAGTGGGGGGAAGACTTCTGCAGTTCTCAAAGGTCTGGCAGGAAGAATGTCAAGACAAATGGTGGGTGGCTTCCTCAATAACTCTAGGGTACAAACTAGAGTTGTGAGAGTCCCTGTCTCCTCGTTTTCTCAGATCAAAAGTTCCCAAAGATCCAGAGAAAAAGTTTTGGACCATCTGTTGTCTCAAAAGGTGATATCGGTGGTCCTCATGGAAGAGCAAGGATTAGGATTTTATTTAAACCTTTTTACCAAAACCAAACGGGGATGGCAGACCCATTCTAGATCTCAAAGATCTAAACTGTTTTTTCAATATCCGCTCTTTTTGCATGGAGTCAATCCGATCAGTAGTCTCCATTCTACAAGGTGGAGAACTTCTAGCATCAATCGGCATCAAGGATGCTTACCTCCATGTACCTATCTTTCCCGCTCACCAGAAATATCTACGATTCGAGATAGAAAAATCTTAATTTTCAATTTATAGCTCTGCCTTTTGGTCTAGCTATTGCACCTCGAGTGTTTACAAAAGTCTTGGCTCCCACTTTAGCCAGATTAAGGGCTCAAGGTATAACGATTCTAGCTTACTTAGATGATCTGCTCTTGATAGACCAGTCAGTAGCCCGCTTAGACCAGAGTTTGGTTGCCACAGTCAGCTACCTGGAGTACCTAGGTTGGATTCTCAACCTAGAGAAGTCTTCCTTAAAACCATCAAGGAGATTGGAATACTTGGGTCTGATCATAGATACAGCTCAGAAAAGGGTGTTCTTGCCCAAGGCAAAGATCAGTTCCATAAGGGAACTGATTCAGGTGGTCACAGCAAAGAAGAATCCTTCTATTTGACTTTGCATGAGATTGTTGGGAAAGATGGTGGCTTCATTCGAGGCCGTTCCTTATGCTCAATTTCATTTGAGGCTGCTGCAAACCAGTGTCCTATCGACTTGGAACAAGAAGGTCCAAGCTCTAGACTTCCCAATGCGTTTATCCCCAAAGGTACGCCAAAGCCTCAGTTGGTGGTTGATAGCCAAGAATCTGCAGAAATCAATCTTCCAGTTACCTGGAAGGTGGTAACAACAGATGCCAGCCTTTTGGGCTGGAGAGCAGTCCTGGAAGAAGCGTCTGACCAAGGGAAATGGTCCGAATCAGAAATGACCTTGCCCATCAATATTCTAAAGATTCGGGCAGCACGCCTGGCCCTGAAGGGCTGGATGCTCAGATTACGAAGTTGTCCTGTCAGAATCCAATCCGACAATGCCACAGCAGTGACCTATATCAATCACCAAGGGGGCACGAGAAGTCGTGCGGCCCAGAGAGAGGTAAATCTTATCCTAACTTGGGCAGGAAACAACATACCTTGCCTATCGGCAGTCTTCATTCCAGGAATGGAGAATTGGCAGGTGGACTATTTGAGTCGCCCGCAATTGCTCCCGGGGGAATGATCTCTTCACCCGACATTTTTCTGGCAATATGTAAAAAAATGGAGAATTCCGGACGTGGATCTGTTTGCGTCCAGGTTCAACAAAAAGATCGACAATTTTGTGTCAAGGACAAAGGATCTGCTGGCATACGGAACAGATGCCTTGGTATTCCCGTGGAATCAGTTTTCACTGATATATGCATTCCCTCCTGTTCTGCTCTTTCCGTGACTTCTTCGCAGGATCAAGCAGGAAGGGAAGGCAGTGATTCTTGTGGCCCAGGAGATCTTGGTATGTAGAGATGGTAAAGATGGCGGTAGGGGATCCACGGACCCTACCTCAACGGCCAGACCTTCTCTCGCAAGGTCCGGTTTTCCACCCTACCTTACAAACGCTAAATTTAACGGTTTGGCTATTGAGACCCACATTCTGAAGAAGCGTGAGGTGTCAGGTTCAGTGGTGTCTACTCTGGTTAATGCAAGGAAGCCGGCCTCCAGAGTCATATATTATAGAGTCTGGAAGGCATATGTCTCCTGGTATGAATCCAGGGGTTGGCACCCCAGGAAATATGTCATAGGTAGAATCCTTGACTTTCTACAGATGGGATTAGAAAGGAAGCTGGCCTTGAGTATTATCAAAGGCCAGGTTTCGGCCTTATCGGTATTATTTCAATGACCACTTGCTTCGCATTCTTTGGTTTGTAGCTTTATTCAGAGGGTAACGCTGCTTAATCCTCCGGTTAGGTCACCCCTGAACCCTTGGGACTTGAATTTAGTCCTGTCGGCATTACAGAAACAGCCTTTTGATCCGATACAGCATATTCCCTTGGTCCTTTTGACAAGGAAGTTGTTTTTTTCTGGTAGCCATATCTTCTGCAAGAAGGGTATCAGAGTTGGCTGCTCTTTTTTGTAAAGAGCCATATTGAATTATTCACAAGGATAAGGTTGTATTGCGTCCTCATCCTAATTTGCTACCGAAGGTAGTGTCAGGTTTTCATTTAAACCAGGATATTGTTCTACCTTCGTTTTTCCCAGACCCCTGTTCTGCGGAAGAAAAGTTACTACATTCTCTTGATATGGTGAGAGCAATCAAAATCTACTTGAAGGCGACTACTCAGATTCGAAAAAAGGATGTTTTGTTTGTGTTGCCTGAAGGTCCTAAGAGAGGACAGGCAGCATCGAAATCTATTTCTAAATGGACTTGTCAAGTGATTGTTCAAGCTTATGGTTTTAAAGAGGAAAGTTCCACCTTTTCATATTAAAGCGCACTCCACCAGGGCTGTTAGTACTTCCTGGGCAGTGCATCACCAAGCCTCCATGACTCAAATCTGCAAGGCTGCAAACTGGTCTTCAGTCCATACGTTTACCAGATTCTATTAAGTAGATGTAAAAGGTCATGAGGATATCGCCTTTGGGCGCAGTGTGCTCTGGTCTCTTGGTGCCCTACTTTTGTTGTGTCTCCCACCCTTCAGTTGGCATTGCTATGGGACATCCCACTTAGTAACTACTATGGCTCTGTGTCCCGTGATGTACGAGAAGAAAATAGGATTTTTATAACAGCTTACCTGTAAAATCCTTTTCTTTGAAGTACATCATGGGACACAGAGGTCCCTCCCTTCTTTCTGGTATACACGTGTATTGCTTTGCTACAAAAACTGAGGTACTCCCAGTAGTGGGAGGGGTTATATAGGGAGTGAACTTCCTGTCTTAGGGTGTGCCAGTGACCATCACATGAAGGTGGCCTATAACCCACATAGTAACTACTATGGCTCTGTGTCCCGTGATGTACTTCAAAGAAAAGGATTTTACAGGTAAGCTATTATAAAAATCCTATTTTTCGTTGCTTCACATTACTATATTCCAAATATAGCCAAATATACAGATGATTTTTTTAAATCCTTTGCATCTGAAATAAGAGTAGGCTTTTATACCTGGTAGAAAGATGGTACTTCCTGAATTATTAATAATATAAAAATAATGTTCATTTCTTATAGATGCCATTAAATAGGAATATACTGAACAACCCAAAGTTGTGAAAGTTTTTGGCTCTGGTCTGTAGACTTTGCAGACAGTTTGTTTTGACATTGTGTAAAGCTGGGTGTGCAGAGGAAGTTCTGCAAAAAAACACAGATGAAACTGATAGCGTTTCCCTGGCGGGTCCTAACGGGACTTTAGTGTCATTTTGATGTGCTCATTGTGATGAGAAGATTTATGGGGACAGCAGTGCAAGAATTATTCAAAATAGAAAAGGAGCACATTCTAGGCAGAACCTGCCTTTTAAGTAAGTCATAATTATTGTTTAATATGGGAGCAGAGACACTCAGCTTTTGGCACAGGTATGTGACTTTTTAATTTACCATTTCTATGTGTCAGCAATACATAAGCTCTAGAACATTCAGGATGTCAACTATATCTGTGTTTTTACAGGTTTTAATAATAGAGCTGCTTAATATGTACTAATTGTTGGTGTGATCCATTTGGTGAGGGGCAGAGGATCCCTTGGTAGGTGCCAAAGAGCCGATGCAATACTTGTAGCTGGTACTTAGTTGCACCTGCTAAGGTAGCCTAACCACCAACTCTAAAAACTGTACTAAAACTGAGGAATAACATTACCAAGGGGTTACCACTGATGTTGCGCTATACAGTCTGATTTTGAAGTTTTAACCTGGTTGTCAAAGATAATGCACACAAACTGCAATTTTCTTAAATCTTGGAAAGGGGACAGGATTCAGCAGTACTGTTTTGTGCAAATCGAGAGAACACGGTGTTGAACCTTAGCGATATGTGTGACTTGCAATGTCAAACCTAGAGCTCCATTGTGTGTGGCTAGTGGGAGTAGCATTGTTTCTTTTTGTGCTTTGGAGGTATTATAGTAAAGGGGGCATTTTAAACCAGGCTACATTTATTTACACCAGTGGCGGCTGGTGCTCAAAATTTTTGGGGGGGCGCAAACAAACAGCCTCACTGTGCCATCAAACGCTGCCACTGTGCCCATTAAATGCTGCCACTGTGCCCATCAAACGCTGCCACTGTGCCCATCAAACGCTGCCACTGTGCCCATCAAACGCTGCCACTGTGCCCCTCAAACGCTGCCAGAGTGCCCCTTCAAGTGCTGCCAGAGTGCCCCTCCAAGTGCTGCCAGAGTGCCCCTCCAAGTGCTGCCAGAGTGCCCCTCCAAGTGCTGCCAGAGTGCCCCTCCAAGTGCTGCCAGAGTGCCCCTTTAAGTGCTGACAGAGTGCCCCTCAAGTGCTGCCAGAGTGCCCCTTTAAGTGCTGCCAGAGTGCCCCTTTAAGTGCTGCCAGAGTGCCCCTTTAAGTGCTGCCAGAGTGCCCCTCCAAGTGCTGCCACTGTGCCCCCTGCTTGCCCCCTGCTTGCCCTCTGCACTTACCTTGTCTCGATGTGTACCTTTGTGCTTTGGAGGTATTATAGTAAAGGGGGCATTTTACACCAGGCTACATTTATTTACACCAGTGGCGGCTGGTGCTCAAAATTTTTGGGGGGGCGCAAACAAACAGCCTCACTGTGCCATCAAACGCTGCCACTGTGCCCATTAAATGCTGCCACTGTGCCCATCAAACGCTGCCACTGTGCCCATCAAACGCTGCCACTGTGCCATCAAACGCTGCCACTGTGCCCCTCAAACGCTGCCAGAGTGCCCCTCCAAGTGCTGCCAGAGTGCCCCTCCAAGTGCTGCCAGAGTGCCCCTCCAAGTGCTGCCAGAGTGCCCCTCCAAGTGCTGCCAGAGTGCCCCTTTAAGTGCTGCCAGAGTGCCCCTCAAGTGCTGCCAGAGTGCCCCTTTAAGTGCTGCCAGAGTGCCCCTTTAAGTGCTGCCAGAGTGCCCCTTTAAGTGCTGCCAGAGTGCCCCTTTAAGTGCTGCCAGAGTGCCCCTCCAAGTGCTGCCACTGTGCCCCCTGCTTGCCCCCTGCTTGCCCTCTGCACTTACCTTGTCTCGATGTGCAGCTGGTGATGGCGTCAGGCGGCGAGCGGTGTCTCATCATCCGAGGTCTTCTTTTCCCGCGCTCCTCCTGTCTTCTGCTATCGTCCGTCCGAGGTCTTCTTCTCCCGCGCCTGTCTTTTGCTATGATTGGATGCCTAGCGTCCAATCACAGCGCCTGTGACTTCAGCCAATCAGGTTACAGGTAACAGACCTGGCAACCTGATTGGCTGAGAGGCGGGTCTGTGTTAGGGAAGCGATGTATTCGCTTCTCTAACACAATACTGTGTAATCAGCGAACGCACAGCCGTGCGCCCGCTGTTTACACTTAGGGAAGCCTATTAGAGCACACCGCTCTAATAGGGTCCCCTATTAGAGCTTACAGCTCTAATAGGGGCGCTTCCCGCAACACCCCCCCCACTGTAATTCAGATGCCCGGCGCCCGATCAGGGGCCGGACACCTGAATAGGGGGCGGCAGAGGTGACAATAGATAGATTCATGCAATGCATGAATCTATCTATTGGTGATAGAGCGGTGCATACTGCACTGTGCCCGGCGCCCTTAAAGGGACATGTTTAAATAAATTTTTTTTTTTTTTTTGAACTTTTTTTTTATTTTATTTTTTTTTTAACTGCAAGGAGGGGGGGGGGGGCGGCGCCCTGGCGCCCCCTATGGACGGGCCGCCACTGATTTACACCAGGCTACATTTTCCTATGTTCTCTCTAATCGTAGCGGTGCTTAGTCATAGCTTTGACTGTGGGGTTAATTCACTGACAGTTACCGCATGTGATTGATTTGTTTTTTTGGCAATATCACGTGATAATAAGAATCAATTATTGAAAATAAAATATTGATTTTGCGTCACAAATTCGGTAAATACAAAAAAATGAAGATATATCATTAAAGTGGAAGAAAAGCCTAACTATTACTATTTAAAAAAATGCCCCCCCCCCCCCCTTTCCTACCCTGCTTAACCACTTCTGGTCTGCTGCACGCCGATATACATCCTAAGTTTGAAGAGGAATATTGTTATGGCAGCAGCTAGCTGCCATAACTGCAGTATCCTCTTTTTCGGCCGGAGGTTCGGTTTCCGATAATCGTGGTCTCTGTGGCAGATTCGCCGCATGATCACTTTTTTCAGCGGAGGGAGAGGGGCCCCCCTCCTGCCGCGCTCCTGTGCCCTCCGCCGCTTACCGGAGCCATCAGGAGTGGCGGAGGCGATCGGATGTTGTTACATGCTGGGTATGGAGACTAGTGAGGGGAAGATGGCCCCCCCACCCATCTCCATACCATTGAAGGGAGGAAGCGTCATCAAAACGTCACTTCCGCCTATAGCTCTTAAAGGGCCATTTTTTTTTTTTTTTTAAATGACAACATTTTTTTTTTAATTGCATTTAAGTGTAAATATGATATCTGAGGTCTTTTTGACCGCTGATCTCATATTTAAGCGGTCCTGTCATGCTTTTTTTCTATTACAAGGGATGATTACATTCCTTGTAATAGAAATAAAAGTGACACATTTTTTAATTTTAAAAGAACAGTGTAAAAATAAAAAATAAAAGGTAAAATAAATAAGAATTATTTTTTTATACGTGCTCCGTCCCGCCGAGCTCACGTGCAGAAGCAAACGCATATGTGAGTAGAGCTGGCATATGAAAACTGTGTTCAAACCACACATTGAGGTATCCCAGCTAGCGGTAGAGCGAGAGCAACAATTCTAGCCCCTGTAACTCAAAACATGCAATCTGTAGAATTTTTTTTAAACGTCGCCAATGGAGCTTTTTAAGGGTAAAATTTTGTCGCCATTCCACGAGCGGGCGCAATTTTGAAGCGGGACACGTTGGGTATCAATTTCCTTGGCGTAACATTTTCTTTAAACAAAAAACAAAACAAACACAATATATAACCCAATTTTTTGTAAAATATAAAAGATAGTGTTATGCTGAGTAAACAGATACCTAACATGTCATGCTTTAAAATTGCGCATGCTCATGGAATGGCGACAAAGTATGATACTTAAGAATTTCCATTGGTGATGCTTTAAACATTTTTACAGGTTACTAGTTTAGAGTTACAAAGGATGTCCAAAGCTAGAATTATTGCTCTCGCTATAACGTTTGTGGCGATACCTCATGTGTGTTGTGAACTCTGTTTTATATATGCTGCCTGAACTACGTATACGTTCACCTCTGCGCTCAAGCACAAGGGGACAGGGGCGCTTAAATTTTTTTCATTAAAATTTTTTTATTTTTACACTGTCCCTTTACTTTTTTGATCTTTTATTGCTGTTTACATCTGCCCTAACCGGAAGTAACAAAATCTCACCACTTGCGGTCTCCTACCTAGATTCTTGGACACCGGGAGGACCTGATGGTTCCTCTAGTGAATGGCTGACGCGTTTCAGGGGAGTACCCCTTTCATCAGAGCCTACAAGCGGGCAATGGTCTCGAGACCATTGCCCGCTTGTAGGCTCTGATGAAAGGGGTACTCCCCTGAAACGCGTCAGCCATTCACTAGAGGAACCATCAGGTCCTCCCGGTGTCCAAGAATCGAGATTGGAAGTTCATAGCAGTGGACGTGTTTATCCATCCATGTTTTTGCCTGTACCGTGTACTCGTTTGTGAGTAGTAACTTTGCTGTTTTTATCTATTTTAATAAAGCCTTTTTAGTGCTAATGCACAAAGGTCGGTGCGCCCTTCTGTTTTTCTTGTTTCCGTAGTGTTGTGAACACCCATTGTTCAAAGGAGGGCTGCAAGATTTTGGACATTACCTTGAGGAACTATACTTATATACTTTTTTACGAACCAAGAGACTAGACACCAGAGCGCAGGAGAATTTGTTGTGGGTCTCCTACCTAGACCATGATCAGTTTTATGATCAGCCAGTGAAACCTCCGGATCGGATGCAAGGCACGGGAGAGCCCGTAGAGGTGGGGTGGGGGAACGGCCCCTCCCACTGCCTGTAAAAGTGATCCAGCTCCTAATCAGCCCCTCGGATTAATTTTAAATATGTAGGGAGTTGCCGGCTGAAAATGTTAATACAGAGGTTATGGCTGACAGCTGCAGTATATATACATGATTGTGCGGCAAGTAATTAAAGGGGTTGTAAAGTCAGAAGTTTTTTTTTTATCTTAATGCAGTCTATGCATTAAGATAAAAAGCCTTTTTGTGTGCAGCAGCCCCCCCTATTACCGGAGCCCCATCTCTGTCCAGTGATGTCCACAAATGTCTCAGCCGTCCAGGACTCTCTCTCTCTGATTGGCTGAGACACAGCGGCAGCACCTTTGGCTCCCACTACTGTCAATAAAAGCTCCATGTCTGAATGGTCACAGGGAGCTGTGGCTCAGCTCGGGTGCCCCCATAGCAAGTTTCTTGCTGTTGGGGCACTCAACAGGAGGGAGGGGCCAGGAGAACAGAAGAGACACCCAAGAAGAGGAGGATCAAGGCTGTTCTGTGCAAATCAACTGCACAGAGCAGGTAAGTATAACATGTTTGTTATTTTTATAGAAAAAAAAACAAGACTTTACAATCACTTTAACCACTTACCTACCAGGCACTTACACCCCCTTCCTGCCCAAGCCATTTTTTAGCTTTCAGCGCTGTCGCACTTTGAATGACAATTGCGTGGTTGTGCTACCACTGTACCCAAACTAATTTTTTTTATCATTTTCTTCACACAAATGGAGCTTTCTTTTGGTGGTATTTAATCACTGCTGGGTTTTTTATTTTTAACAAAAAAAAAAAAAAAAAATTTGAAAAAAAAATGTTTTTTTACTTTTTTCTGTCAGTAAATTTTGTAACTAATTTTTTTTCACCTTCACTGATGTGCACTGATGAGGTGGCACTGATGGGCACTGAAGCTGAACTGGTGGGCATTGATGAGGTGACACTTATGTGCACTAATGAGGTGGCACTGATGAGGAGGCACTAATAAGCCGCACTTATGGGCACTGATAGGTTGCACTGATGAGCACTGATAGGTGGCACTGGTGGGGACTGTTAGGTGGCACTGATGGGCACTAATAGGCGGCACTGGTGGTCACTGATTAGCACTGATAGGTGGCACTGGTGGGCACTGATAGGCGGCACTGGTGGGCACTGAAAGGTGACACGGATAGGCGGCATGGATAGGTGGTACTGGTGGGCACTGACAGGTGACACGGATAGGCAGAATGGATAGGCGGTACTGATGGGCACTGATGGGTGGCATTGATGGGCAGCACTGATAGGTGGCACTGATTGCCAGCACTGACTGGCATCACTAATGGGCACTGATTGCTGCCACTGGTGGGCACTGATTGCTGGCATTGGTGGGCACTGATTACATTCCTACATGTCCCCCTGCGTGGAGATGCAGCTGATCAGCTTTCCTTGCCACACACTCTGTTAGTTTGTCGGCACTTCCTTGTTTACATGTGACAGGCTGTGATTGGACCAAGCCGATCACATCGTTAAAGAGCCACGGGCGCTGGAACTGTTCTAATGTGCCACTAATATTGTTGCGAGCTGCTGCATATGTGTTGCTTGTGTTTTTGAGACTCTGATATTAAATAGCTTTGAGACTTTTAAGCAAATCCCTTGCAGCAGTTCTCCATGTGCTATTTCTTATTAACCAAATAACTGTGCCATTTTCCTTGGTCTCTGTGTGCCTTTCCTCCATCTTGGGTACCAACCAACTGGCCTCACCCACATGTGTGTACTTACCTATTTTAAATCTGGTCCGGGCTCATGATCCCATAGCTCAGGCTCCCCTGTGGTGGCTGCTGCGAGGGGGGCAATAACAGCTGGGCCATCAAAGCCTATGGGTGAAGTTACGGCTCCCAGAATTCAAAGCCACTGAGTGCCAAAATCCGCTTATTCTGCATGAACCTGGAAAATGCACATGTTTATATGACTTTCACAGTGTTCTTGTTCGTTAGTTTGCAATGTGGAGCTAACCTTTCAAACATGAGAGATGCGCAAATCTACTCTGTATAGCCACACTGATCTCTGACTAGCATGCAAATTTTCACATGCAGCTGACGCAATATCAGAGGCATGTATTTTGCTGAAGTACAAAGGTATTCTGGTATGCAAACAGTGAACATAAAGTATATATGCCTGATATTTGTTGCTTATGAAAGTGATTAACGAACCAATCACCATAACGCTTTGCTCCTTTATTATTTCACCTGTAATTGTTATTAACATCGATCAAATTGAATATCTTGAACTAAAGAGTCCTAGTCAATATTTATTTTGCAACCATAATTGGCACAATCAACTGATTTTTTTTTTGATTTTTTTTACTGCAGTGATTATTTATATGTCATGATTGGTCCACTGTTCACTTATCCTTAAGATTAATTAAGCTAAAATAATCACACGGACAACAAAATTCTTTTTTGACTGGGTTGATACTTTTATTACTTAGGTATCAGCCACAGCTTGCCAACTGTAAATTAACCATCAAACCAGTAAACATATATAGCCAACCCAGTGGCGGCCCGTCCATAGGGGGCGCCCGGGCGCCGCCCCCCCCCCCTCCTTGCAGTTAAAAAAAAAAAAAAGTTCAAAAAAAAAAAAAATTATTTAAACATGTCCCTTTAAGGGCGCCGGGCACAGTGCAGTATGCACCGCTCTATCACCAATAGATAGATTCATGCATTGCATGAATCTATCTATTGTCACCTCTGCCGCCCCCTATTCAGGTGTCCGGCCCCTGATCGGGCGCCGGGCATCTGAATTACAGTGGGGGAGGGGGTTGCGGGAAGCGCCCCTATTAGAGCTGTAAGCTCTAATAGGGGACCCTATTAGAGCGGTGTGCTCTAATAGGCTTCCCTAAGTGTAAACAGCGGGCGCACAGCTGTGCGTTCGCTGATTACACAGTATTGTGTTAGAGAAGCGAATACATCGCTTCCCTAACACAGACCGCCTCTCAGCCAATCAGGTTGCCAGGTCTGTTACCTGTAACCTGATTGGCTGAAGTCACAGGCGCTGTGATTGGACGCTAGGCGTCCAATCATAGCAAAAGACAGGCGCGGGAGAAGAAGACCTCGGACGGACGATAGCAGAAGACAGGAGGAGCGCGGGAGAAGAAGACCTCGGATGATGAGACACCGCTCGCCGCCTGACACCATCACCAGCTGCACATCGAGACAAGGTAAGTGCAGAGGGCAAGCAGGGGGCAAGCAGGGGGCACAGTGGCAGCACTTGGAGGGGCACTCTGGCAGCACTTAAAGGGGCACTCTGGCAGCACTTAAAGGGGCACTCTGGCAGCACTTAAAGGGGCACTCTGGCAGCACTTGAGGGGCACTCTGGCAGCACTTAAAGGGGCACTCTGGCAGCACTTGAGGGGCACTCTGGCAGCACTTAAAGGGGCACTCTGGCAGCACTTAAAGGGGCACTCTGGCAGCACTTAGAGGGGCACTCTGGCAGCACTTGGAGGGGCACTCTGGCAGCACTTGGAGGGGCACTCTGGCAGCACTTGGAGGGGCACTCTGGCAGCACTTGAAGGGGCACTCTGGCAGCGTTTGAGGGGCACAGTGGCAGCGTTTGATGGGCACAGTGGCAGCGTTTGATGGGCACAGTGGCAGCGTTTGATGGCACAGTGAGGCTGTTTGTTTGCGCCCCCCCAAAAATTTTGAGCACCAGCCGCCACTGGCCAACACCAGATCCCTTTTGCAGTACTGAGTGGCGAATCTCAACTTTCCTTACTTATTAGGAGCCAATTCAGCCCCCAGACATCCAGGTTAGGCTCAGGGGACTTACTAAAGGCTTCCTGTTCCCCATTCAACCGACTCCATCAGCCACCTGCCACCTCAGCCTGCAAAATGGATAACCACCACTGTCAGGAGATCGATGATTACCTTATCGACTCCCTGACCGCCACAAAGACAGAGCCCATTCAATCCGGTCCTGTAGTAATAAAATGAACATGTCAAGGCCCATGTCATTTAGATGGACCCCATCTGCACTAAAATAACGCCTTCCCTCCAAATCCACATGACGAGCGACCAGGCCATTCCTTGATGCGGTAAACTTGGAAATAGCCCTATTCACTTTAATAGGTGCCTTGTCAAGGGCTATAAAGTCCCTGGCATGAAGCCAGAAAAAATGGGGGAGGATCTCCGACCAGACTAGAAGAACATGTGGATGTTCATCCAAAAAGGCAGTCAAGTCGTGGCGCATCACCCAAAGAAGTGCTCGGAAGGAAACAACCCAATGTCATTACCCCCGATATGCAGCAGCAAAACATCTGGAGGTCACTCCAGCATCACACGATTGTGAAGAAGGGGCGGAACCTCGGCCCAAAGCATACCCGGACACCCAGCCACACCAATTTGACTTTGGATGCCGGGAAACCCAGTTGCAAACCACTTTTTCGAAGTTCCGCTCTACGGGCCCTCCAGAAAACAAAGGAATGGCCCACGATCCAGACCACGGTTTGCCGCTGACCTAAAGAGAAACAAAACAAGTACAACATAGCAACGTAATAATTCAACAGATGGAACCCAGAAGGCAGCAGTCAAAAACCCAGACACCTCATGATCGTACTGAGTCGCCCTCCGAACTGGTCATATTTCCATTCTGTGAGGCCTCACATATGTGCGATAGTGAGAAGACTCCCACCGTCCAATCCTCTGAACCGCCTTCCTGGACATGCCCAATCTGGCAGCCTCTGTGGCAGCCCCAATGCGGAAGGAGTGTGTTTCATAGTCTGAGGCCGAAAGACCCAATTCAGATAAACAACGTTGCAGCGTGAACTAGAAACACTCCATCCTCCTGCAAAAGAAGGGGCCTCAAATAGTAGGCCAAATCGCTAAAAAGGATGTCAAACAAGTAACAGGACACGTCACACAACCGGGCAGTGCAAATAAAGGAATAGACACCCCTGGTGGAGCTGAACACCTAGCAACGTGACAATACACATCTAGTGGCAGGCGACATGGCAAGTGACAATGTGCATCTGATGGCAGGCAACAGTGGCAAGTGGCAATCTGTATCTGGTGGCAGACAAAAAACAAGGGGTTAATATGGTGCGCTCTGGATGTGGCTGTATACAAATAGCTGAAAAAAAGGTGTGGGGGGGGGGGGGGGTAGACATGAACAGGGAAAGGGAACTGGTAGTAGATATGGGTATTTCAGAACAAATCCATTAAAAATATGTCCATGTAAGGATGATAAGTTGCTGAATATATAGAAGGCAGCCAGTCCATAAAAGCTAGAAGAGGCTCTGGAACAAGACAAAACAAAAAAGAACGGCGCCCTCTAAATGCAGCGTGTTTTACAATAAGTTTAATATAAATGGATTATAACCACTCACATGGGAGCAGTAAAATTCCAGCATGTAAAATTACAATGGTTCATCCGCATGGTCTCTGAATGGTATCCGGTTCACGGGCTGATAGAAGCGATCCTCAGTCCTGTAGCTGTCCGGTCGTACTGCATGCACACAGCGCTTCTGGGAGGCTGGGAAGTAGATTGTGGTTGCTCTGTGATGTGGTCACATCCGGGAACGGGGTCGGCGGGCAGGGCTTCGCGTTCGGAGCATGCGTGCTCCATCCCTTCATTTGTCCAACACTGCAACAACAACTCCATGGGTTTATCATTCACCTCAGTCTCCGATAGCGATACATTGGCATTCCTAGATTTAGAATTATTCCATCATGAGAATACCAAGAGACCTTGTTGATGCAGTATCTTGTTGCTGTGCTCAGCTTTACCATGGTGTATGAACTGTGACATGAAACTGTCTTCCACAATCTCACCTTAGTAGCAGAGTTATGCCCCATACACACGGTCGGACATTCCGACCACAAAATCCGTCCGACGATTTTGGCCGAAACTTGTCTTGCATACACACGGTCGCACAAAGTTGTCGGAAAATCTGATCGTTCCGAACGAGGTGACGTACAAAATGTACGACAGGACTACGAATAGGCCAGTAGCCAATAGCTTTCGTCCCCAAATTTTATTATGAGAATGCATGGCACTTTGTGCGTCGGAATTCTATACACACGATCGGAAAAAGTCAGATCGGATTTGGTTGTCGGAAAATTTTAGGTCCTGCTCTCAAACTTTTTCCGTCTGAAAAAGTCCGCTAGAGCCCACCCACGATCGGATTTTCCGACAACATAATCCGATCAGACTTTTTCCGTTGGAATTTACGAACGTGTGTACGGGGCATTACAGTTAATGAGTGTGTTTTAATCTAAAAATTAAACTGATCACTAGCACCTGCTTGGCATAATAGGTTAATTATACATTCTGAAATCCTAAAAAATCCCTGAATTTGTGCAAGTATAAGAATCGATGCTGTAAATTGATAAAAAATAAACAATAGTGGTACAGCAGAAGGAAGGGGAAAGGTACAGGGTGCCTGGGTCACCAGTGGAAACGGAATGGGTCCCAATAATTGCTGTCCCTGCACAATTTGTACACTTCACACAGGAGAGCGACCGTTACCCCTACTCTTCTAGCTTTTGGTTTTAGATGCAACAATGCAGTGTGTAACCTGTCTCCTCTGGCTTTTAAGACTCCAGTCTTGTGTGGCAATGAGGATTGATCTTGTTTGTGTTCTACCATGGCCAGCCTGTCAATTTTCAGCATAAGAGATGGCTCATTGGGGCAGGAAATATAAGCCTAAACATGACTCCAGTTACATAGTTAGTCAGGTTGGAAAAGTCCATCTAGTTCAACCAATAGTAAGAAAAAGTAAAAAAAAAAATAGAAAACCTCCATATGCACCACCCTATACTCACATCTGATCCAAAAAAAAATGTCAAAAAACCCCAATAAAGCAATTTGCTCCAGAGGGGGACAAATTCCTTCCTGATCCCCCAGGAGGAAATTTGATATTCCCTGGATCAAAGGCTTTTTTTAAAGCAATCTACTGAGCTGGACAGAACCAGCTCTTGAGGGAGTCTATTCACATTTTCACAGCTCTTTTCACAGTTCTGTAAGGCTACTTTCAGACTAGGGCATTGGGGGCGTCGGCGGTAAAGTGTCGCTATTTTTAGCGGCGATTTACCGTAGTTTTTGCAGCCTTTTAACCCCCACTAACGGCCGAAAAAGGGTTAAATGCGCCCGCAAAGTTCTGGCACTTAGGCGGCGCTGCCCATTGATTTCAATGGGCAGGGGCGCTGTAGGAGTGGTGTATACACCGCTCCTACAGTGCCTCTAAGATGTGGCTTGCAGGATTTTTTTGGGCGTCCTGCCAGGGCACCGCTCCAGTGTGAAAGCCCTCGGGCTTTCACACTGGAGAGACAGGAGAGGCTCTTTACAGGCGCTATGCAGACGCTATTTTTAGCGCTATAGCGCCTGTAAAGCGCCTCAGTGTGAAAGCAGCCTTAAGAAACCTTTCCCTATGTGGAGATTCTCTCTTTTCCTCTGGGTGTAAAGAGTGCTCATCGTCCTCTGTAATGACCTGAAAGTGAGAAACTCATTGTGTTTATCTGTAGTTGTGTTTGTCAATAACCTGCACTTCACATTGCCTTGTAATAAGTCTTCATCTGCCATTCTCTGGCATAGAGAAGTCAGTTACTCAGCACTGTCCTTTGGATGTCTGGCTGACCACTTAAAAAAAAAAAAAAATCTCCAATTGGGTCTGGTGTTCTGTCGAAATGGCCAACTCATCAATATCTCCAACTATGTCACTTCCGGTAACTCTCCAGCAGCAGATTTTGACGAGTTGGCTCTACTGCCCATGCGTGCACCTGACAGAATAACAGAAACCCCCAGCAGTTGTTGGAGAACTCAATGAGATTTCAAAAAAGGTTAGTGACGTACCTTGCATACTGCAGCGATTTGTAGATCTGAGGAAAACTCGTTAAGTTCTCGAACAGCTGCCTGGGGTTTCTGTTATTCTGTCGGGGTGCACGTGTGCGCATGTCCAGTAGAGCTGACTCGTCGAAATTTGCTGCTGAAGAGTCACCAGAAGTGACGTAGTTGAAGATTTTGACGAGTTGGCTATTTCAACAATACACCGGGTCACATCTGTGCGTTTTACATGTGGTTTAGGAAATCTATATAACCAAGAACCACGAAATCAAAAAACGTTGATCACTCAGTTCTTGGTCTTTAGTGAGCAGAGAGCCGGTGACTGTCAGTCACCAGCTCTCTGCTCTGCCCCTCCAGTACTTACTAGAGCATCGGGCTGTGGAGGAGGCAGGAGGCAGGTGCTAAAAGCCACATACAGCTGCTGGTCCAGGCATCTGGGTGGACCCTGACATTAAAGTCGGTATCTCTCCAGAGCCTGGACCAGCTGAGTGACCACATTTGACTTTAGCCTGCTGTTTTCTGGTTACAGGTCACAGGAGTTCAGAAGGAAGGGCACTCCTGTGACCCACAGGAAAAGTAGGGCCAAAATAATTTTGGCCCTACTGTACTTCTCCTTTTAAATTGTGCCTGTTCACATATGAGCGCTCAGGTCCCTGTAACTCAAAAGGGTGGCACTCAAAAGGGTACATGGGGTACTTTTGAAGAATGGTGTGTATTTGGCCCTATAGACTTCAATTGGAGTACTTGAAAAATGCACAGAAGAAAATGCAAAATCACCTGTAAACCCTTATGCTCAGGTGTGAATGCATCCAAGTTGATCCATGTCTTTTTCTTTGTAGGCTTTCTTGACAATAAGAAATCTTTCTTTACAAAAAGAAATGTACAATGTGAAAACTGCACTTCTGATATCACAAGAAGCTCCGAATTATCTTTATACACATCTACTGTTTTTGACACCAAACATGTAATTTGTCTGAAAAATAAATGAGGTGTCTGCTACTGGCATTCTTTACAATTGTTACTTTTTATTGCATGCACGTGTCCATTTTATAATTAGGCGTAAACCCCCGGATTATCTGTAATTGCATAAATGTAACATGGTTCTAAAACTTGAGTTATTAAACCAGTCCAATTTCTAACCAAATAAACACATTGAGGTTGATTCCATTACCTAATGTGCCAGTGTTGAGCAGTTTAAATGTACAGAGCAACGTTCCCAGCTCTGGGATAATAAATATAAGTCTATTATGAAAACTTAAAAGTGAGCAATTGCGTACAAAAATGTTAGTAGATATCTTCTATTGCGTCCTTTATAGTGGCTAGCGGTGGGAGGACGTCAATCTTGAAATATGTATTTTTTCAAAAACACAAAAGCTCCTTTTGTTTACCTGCTCAGAGTTAATACAGAATGTCATCTCCTGAATGCTGGTATTACCCAGTGAAAGCCCCCAGCATCCCATGCAATACACTTGGTTGCAAGGCTGTTGCGGCAGGGTCCTATTCACTTGAATGAGCCACATTCAGTGGCGGTTCCGTCTGCCAAGCGCGACCTGCTGTATAATTTATACTACACTGCAAAGCAGACAGAGCATTGCGGCTGTGGCAATTACTACCCCCTCTGGCCACCATTGCACAGTTTAGGTGGCTAGTCAGGTGTTTAAAACCGCAGCTCAACTGTCTATTTTTACTGCCCCCAACCACCTGTGTTTAGTAAGGCCTTAAAGTACATCTGTCGGGACAGAAATCTGGTGACTGCCATTGTTGTCCTCATTCTGGAAATGCCGGTTGCCTGGCTGTTATGTTGACTGGTTTCAGAATTGGTAGCCTTCTTGTTTCTTTTGTGTGAGGTTTCCTTTAAGTCACAAATCATCAGTTTACAGATGGATCTTCTCTTTAGTAAGCTGCCAGTAGACAGAAGTGGATTAGTCTTGGCTCTTCAGGGAGACATGTTTGTTTTTCACACAATAAAACTTCACCGCAGTTACAAGTCCATAGATTGTTCTTCAGGTTTGATTAGGAGGTTTTCATAATCTAAATGTACTCAGGACAAAATGTAAAGAAATAATTACAAAGATATTAACTGTGTGTTTGATGTCAGAAATAGATACAAGTATCCTCTCTGCTATACCTATGGAAACATCATCTCATAGCCCTGTCAAACATTTCCCTGCACTTTTATTGCTATTGCAGATTGAATTTGTTTAGACATTAGCAGTCTGAAACCAAACTGATAATGTTTTTGAAGTTTGAGGCCTGGTTCACACTGGTGCGACATGAAAGTCGTGCAACTGTCGATCCAATTTTGTCCTGCAACTTCGGTCTGACAACAATCCGCCTTTCATACGACTGGTATGGATTTTGAGGGGAACCCCACACCATAATTAACCCCCCCCCCCCAAATCTATACCAGACTCTTATCTGAGCATGCAGCCTGGCAAGTCAGGAAAGAGGAGGGGGAGACGAGTGAGCATCTCCCCCCACTCCTGAACCATACCAGGCCAAAAACACTCTTGCCCCGATGAAGACTCCCGGCGTTCTGCGAGCTCCTGTGTCTGACAGTTTTTATATAACTATGGGGCGTGGCTAAGCGCTGATGTCCCCCGAAGACCCCACTCCCATGTAACATCATGGACTCACCATGCCCGGTGGCAGTGATGGGTACTGATGGGTGGCAGTGATGGGCACTGATTGCTTACACTGATAGGCAGCACTGCTAGGTGGCACTGATTGGCACCACTGGTGGGCATTGAAAGGTGGCACTTATGGGCATTGATAGGTGGCACTGTGGACACTATGGGCACAATGACAGGTGGCACTGTCGGGGGTACTAAATGGCACAGAGGAGGCAGATGTGCCTCCTTCCTCTTCGAGACCGATGTCCCTTTAACATAAGCCGGTGATCTGCTTTTTTTTCTCCTCACACGGAGCTTTTGTTTACATCATGTGATCAGCTTTCATTGGCTGACAGCTGATTACATGGTAAGGGGCTGGGACTGGCCCCTTACTTAGGATCGAAGATTAGCTGAGTCTGTGTGACTCAGTGATCACAGCTCACTCCCCACGCACCCTGCAGGGAGCGTGCACAGAGGAGGACGTCCTATGATGGCCTCCCAGGAATTGAGGTCTGCGCTGTAGCCGTCATTCGGCTATGGTCCGGACCTCAAGTGGTTAAATTGAATGCATCTAGATTTGACAGAAGTGCCTACACCTGTATTGGTATCTATTCCTATATTCCTTGCACAGTAACACTCAGACTTAAAGTGGAAATTCAGCCTCAAACTAACTATTTCTAAATCTATACAAATATATTACTAAATATATAAACTCGCGCTGTGAGTGTCACAAATGAAAAATAGTGTAACAAATATTTTTAAATATAACCTAAAGTGGAAACAAACAATACAAATAATACTACTACTACTACTGTACACAAAGTGCTAACCAAAGTGCTAACCACTTGAACAAAGTAATAATAATATAGATATTACAACGCTAGCAAACACAACATTAATGAAAAGAAAAAACACTACATTAGTAACAAAAGTAAAAGTCCATATAAAGTGACTGTTGTGCTCCAATCCAACAAAAGTGCAAAATCTACTCGCAGCCACATTCTAAGACTAACCTATCTAACCCTGTAAAACAAAAATTGCTCTACATACCTTTTCTGCAACCGTTCCGGTTCGGTCTCCAGTGGCAGACTAAGGCTATTACCGAAACGCGTCAATGCTATTGTTTTACTGTCACTCTGATGTACCAATAAACTACACTTCAAGAATTATAGTCTTGCCGGCTCTTCTTACTATTCGTTACATTGGAGTGTGATGGGATACATTGAGCCTTGGCACCTGTGGGTGGACCTGGTCTATGGATTGGGTTGTCCCTGCAGAGAGCATTGTTACCCTTTTATCCTCCAGCGGCAGATGCTGTGTGCAGGAGACAAAGGCTGGAAAATGCCTGAGAAGAGACGTCACCAATAGAATTACTATGGGGCTTCAGTTGTCGCCTGCCTCTTCTGCACACTCTCTGACAGCTCATCGTGGGACCGGAGCGGCTTCAGACAAGGTATGTATTATAGCGATTTCTTCTTAACAGGGCTAGATAGGTTAGTCTTAGAATGTGGGTGGCTGCAAGAAGATTTATAGTTAGATACTTTAAGGCTGGGTTCACACTGCAGCATGCTCCGGCTCACAGCAGGAGTTCAGTGCGTCTACATTCACTGTTTCAGGTCCGATTTCAGCCCAACATTTTTGCCTGAATTGGGACCTGAAACAGACCAAAAGATGCACAGAGCTCCCGTGCAATTCGTTCCGGAGATGTGTGAACCCAGCTCACAATCTCCTGTTATGTGAATTAGATGCGGGAAACCCGCATCCAATTTTCAATAGTGTGAACCCAGCCTTAAGCTGAACTTCTACTTTAAAGAAGGAGGCACATCATTGTAAGTTACTCATGCTCTACTGCATGGACATACATAGTTACATAGTCTGGTTTAAAAAAAAAACAAGTCCATCTGGTTCAACCAATAAAAGGGGAAAAAAATTTTTATTTTTTTTACAATCGTATATATACAATCCTATATCCACAGTTAAGCCAAAAGGAAGGCAAAAAACCCCCAGCAAAGCATGATCCAATTTTCTCCAGTAGGGTAAAAAATTCCTTCCTTATCCCCCAAGAGGCAATCAAATATTCCCTGGATCAATTTTACCTATAAATATTAGTATCCAGTTATTATGCACATTTAGAAAATAATCTTTTTTAAAACAATATACTGAGCTGGACAGAACCAGCCCTTGAGGAAGTCTATTCTACATTATCACAGCTCTTATGCCCCGTACACACGAGCAAAAATTCCGCCAGCAAAAGTCTGATGAGAGCTTTTGGTTCGAAAATGCAACCGTGTGTATGCTCCATCGGACTTTTGCTGGTGTAATTCCAGCCAGCAAAAGATTGAGAGCATGTTCCCAGTTTTTCGGTCAGAAAAGGTTCCGATCGGAAATTCTGATTGTCTGTGCCAATTTCGATGCGCAAAATTCCTACGCATTCTCGGAAACCATTTGACGCATGCTCGGAAGCATTGAACTACATTTTCTCAGCTCGTCGTAGTGTTGTATGTCACCCCGTTCTTGACGGTCGAAAGTTCAGCGAACTTTTGTGTGACCGTGTGTATGCAAGCCAAGCTTGAGTGGAATTCCCTCGGAAAAAACATCCAAGATTTACTGTGAAGAAACCTTTCCGTATTTGGAGATTAAATCTCTTTTCCTCCAGACATTAATAGTGCCCCCTTGTCCTCTGTGATGACCTTAAAATGAATAACTGGACCAAGTTCACTATATGGCCCACTTATGTATTTATACATGTTATTCATATCCCCCTTAATCTCCTATAATAAATTCAGTTCCTCTAATCTTTCCTCATAGCTGAGCTCCTCCATTCCTCTTATCAGTTTGGTTGCCTTTCTCTGCACTTTTTTTCCCCAATAGTGGACATCACTACTAAAACCTAGGGGTTGGGAAACGTACCCTGCGTGTACTGACTCCATCAGCGGCTAAAAAGAATCATGCATTTTTGACATTTAGATTAGATTAAGAACCTTTCTACATATATGATAGGTTAATTTGGCTTCTGTCTAAATTGGCCCTAGTTATGTGTATGTATAAATGTGAGCTAGGGACCTTAGATTGTTAGCTCCCTGGGGGCAGGGACTGATGTGAATGTATAATATATGTAGGGCTGCAACTAACGATTATTTTCATAATCGATTAGTTGGCCGATTATTGTTTCAATAAATCGATTAATTGGATAAAATCTTAAAAAAAAAACATAATATGCAATTTTTTGTTTATTTAAAGTAATAATAAAAATGATGGGGCACTATTCCTCACGGGAACACCAATGATGGGGCAGCACTATTCCTCCCGGTACACCAATGATGGGGCAGCACTATTCCTCCCGGAACACCAATGATGGGGCAGCACTATTCCTCCCGGGAACACCAATGATGGGGCAGCACTATTCCTCCCGGGACACTAATGATGGGGCAGCACTATTCCTCCCGGGAACACCAATGATGGGGCAGCACTATTCCTTCCGGGAACACCAATGATGGGGCAGCACTATTTCTTCCGGGAACACCAATGATGGGGCAGCACTATTCCTCCCGGGAACACCAATGATGGGGCAGGACTATTCCTCCCGGAACACCAATGATGGGGCAGCACTATTCCTCCCTGGAACACCAATGATGGGGCAGCACTATTCCTCCCGGGAACACCAATGATGGGGCAGCACTATTCCTCCCGGGAACACCAATGATGGGGCAGCACTATTCCTCCCGGGAACACCAATGATGGGGCAGCACTATTCCTCCCGGGAACACCAATGATGAGGCAGCACTATTCCTCCTGGGAACACCAATGATGGGGCAGCACTATTCCTCCCGGAACACCAATGATGGGGCAGCACTATTCCTCCCGGAACACCAATGATGGGGCAGCACTATTCCTCCCGGGAACACCAATGATGGGGCAGCACTATTCCTCCCGGGAACACCAATGATGGGGCAGCACTATTCCTCCCGGGACACTAATGATGGGGCAGCACTATTCCTCCCGGGACACTAATGATGGGGCAGCACTATTCCTCCCGGGAACACCAATGATGGGGCAGCACTATTCCTCCCGGAACACCAATATTGGGGCAGCACTATTCCTCCCGGGAACACCAATGATGGGGCAGCACTATTCCTCCCGGGAACACCAATGATGAAGTTCTATTCCACCCAGGAACAGCAATGATGGGGCACTATTTCCCCCCCTCCCAGGAACACCAATGGGGCACTATTCCCCCTCCCCCCGCTCAGCGCTCATGGCTGCTTCTCGCCTCTCTCTCTCTATTCCCTTGAGGCAGCAGAGGGTAGGGCTGAGAATATCAGCACCAGCGAGGAGAGAGGCGGACGTGCCTGGTCACATAAGCGCCGCTGTATTCTCATGAGAATACAGCGGCGCAGCCAGCTTGTACACGGGATTCTAACACTGGGACAGAGGCAGGACTGGTAGGGAGGAAGGTGCGTGCCGTTAGACCAACTAATCGATAAAGAAAATCATTGTCAGCGATTTTCATTATCGATTAATCGTTTCAGCCCTAAATGTATGTGTAATGCGCTGCGTAAGTTGACAGCGCCATATAAGTACCTGTAATAATATTTTTAGTTGTGTATGTCAGTATTTCCCTGGATTTCCTTGTTAGGCCTTAGAACCATTGACACCTGAACACAGAGCACTCCATGTGTCAGCCAGGATCAGATCACAGCTATCACTTCTGTTTTTTGCATGTACCTTTAAGTGTGATTCACTGTGCCATTCAGGAACATTTGGCAGGTATCATATTTAAGGTGCACTGTGTTCCAAGTACGGATAAGCACCGCCACATTGTCTCTCCTCTCTCATCCTCTGAATTAGTCACGTCATCACACCCTTCTAAAAGGTTTCCTCAGTTAAATAGAATGAAAGAATTGTGTTCTACCCATGGGCAGCACAAAGAAGGAATACAGTTCTAAGTCTTTGCTGATAGATTTCAGTCGGTGTTCTCTCCTTTGCTTGTTTTATTTTGTAGATCTAAAATGGCTGCAGTACATACAACGCACCTCGCTTGGTAGAAGTCAGTGCAGCAGCAGCTTGAAGTTTTCACCATGTATCCAATCCATGCTGATTTGTCAATCATTTTTCTCTTGTAACACAAACATTCTTAAGTAATAAAATGGTGTTGTTTTTTGTTCTAAAAACATGCACTATTTAGTTTACTTTTTTTTATTTAAATCAAATCTAAACCTGAAAACAAAATGTGATATGTTGTAAATCCCGGAAGACGCAATGGCCATGTTTAAGGATTGCCTGAGTGTACGCAAGTAAGGCATATAACCGCATACAACCATTTATTACTGTGGCTGTATGTTTCCATTGTCTCTCTCGGGTTCAGAAATACACACTTAAACACTGGTAAACGCTCAGTGTGAATGGCACTATTTCTATACAGTATGCTTAGATATGTCCTCGGTGCATATAAATGCAGGTTTGCCTATGTGAATGAGGTCTGAGGCCTGGTAGAATGAGTTTTGTTCTAGACACATTTTTTTCTTTTTGCAAGTTTTAAACTTAAATTTTATACTTCTGTAAAGATAGCTGGTCAGCTAATAATTGTTAGAGCAGCAAATCTTGCCACTATGCTATAATAGCATTAATACTGAATAATCAGCTAAATATGACAGAACACACAGCACTAATAATAGAGAAAACAGGAAGCAGAATCATGTGCTGCTTAGCATTTTAGTACTGTTAAATTTCCTTTGACGAAGACTCATTTCAATTTTTATTCATGTGTTCTGTAATGCATGTAGTACCTTCAGGGCCGGTGCAAGGATTTTTGTTAACTTAGGCGAATGCAAACCACAATCCAAATCCACAATGCAAACCCCCACCAAACATGGCACAAGAGATGGGCAGAAACTGCATACACGGCACAAGAGATGGGCAGAGACTGCAGGCATGGCACAAGAGATGGGCAGAGACTGCGGGCATGGCACAAGAGATGGGCAGAGACTGTGGGCATGGCACAAGAGATGGGCAGAGACTGTGGGCATGGCACAAGAGATGGGCAGAGACTGCAGGCATGGCGCAAGAGTTGGGCATAGATTGCGGGCATGGCGCAATAGTTGGGCAGAGACTGCATGCATGGCGCAAGAGATGGGCAGAGACTGCGGGCATGGCACAAAAGATGGGCAGAGACTGCAGGCATGGCACAAGAGATGGGCAGAGCCTACTAGCATGGCACAACAGATGAGCAGAGACTGCATACATGGCGCAAGAGATGGGCAGAAACTGTGGGCATGACACAAGAGATGGCAGAGCCTGCTGGCATGGCGCAACATATGGGCAGAGACTGCATACATGGCGCAAGAGATGGGCAGAAACTGTGGGCATGGCACAAGAGATGGGCAGAAACTGTGGGCATGGCACAAGAGATGGTTGGTCAGAGACTGCGGGCATGGCACTAGAGATGGTTGGTCAGAGTGTGGGCATGGCACAAGCACAGGACTGGTACAATAATTAGTCACAATCAGATTCTGACACCATAAAGCTAGAAGCAGTTTACTTGCCCTACCTTTTACAGAGATGGTATGGTGAAATCTTCATATGTGGAAGTACCTGTGCCATTTGCACTCCTCCTGAGCCCTCTGCTGGCCTTGGCTCCTCCCCCTGGTCTCACTCGGCTCCAGGCTCCTCCCCGGGCTCCCTTCCATCTCACATGCTCTCCAGTTCAGCAATGGTCTGTGTGTGCTGCTGAACTGGAGGTGTTTCTGACCCTCTTTCTGCTACTGCAGCTGATCCAGCAAGTAGGGTTGCCACCTGTCCGGGATTCACCCGGATAGTCTGGGTCTTGAATCATGTGCCCTGGGTTTTTTACCGCCTGTTCAGCCCAGACCAGGGACAGACCATTCGGGAAGGGGGGCCATCAGCACACCTGTCACTGTGAGACAGCAGCAGTGGCATTGCTTGTAGAATAATACACTGTGCCTGCGGTGTGTGTTCGGAATCCAAAGCTCCTTTCTGTCTCCCATCTCCAGTTTTGTGCAGAGTCTTCGTTATCTCTGACTCAACCCCCCCCCCCCCCCTATAACCAGAGCGTTGCACTGAGAAAACTGGGAGGCGGAGCTCACAGTAGCTATTGTCGGGACTCGGGCTGGCCGCTGCTCACATTAGAGGAAGGGAGAAGGTGAGCTGAGTTTTTTCTGGGAGAAGTCTCCTAGGGTGGAAAGTTGCAAACTTTCAGGAGGATGTGTTCTTCAGGAGATGTAGTGAAGGGTTAAGTTGACAGAATAATTGGAGGAGATAGTGAGTGTGGGGGGAGTCTGCAGCTGATCACATTTGACAGATAACTCCTAAGCAGCACACATGTCTGTCTATGCAAACATCCCCCAATTGTTCAGACTACATAATGTGAAGTCATTTATAACCATTCATGTAACCTGTGTTTATGTGCTTTGAGTTTACACTTCTGATTGTACAGATTCAGATCCCGGATAACACGGGTTATATGAATGGTCATAAATGACCTTCTCATCATCTGGACATACAGAGTGCTAGGGGCTGGATTACATAGATCTCTACTTACATCTTATAACAGATTGTTTCCATCAAGTAATACTGTTTTGTATGATTTATTGTTGTATATATTTTTATTGGATGAGGACAAGAGCTTTTTTTGATTTATAGACATCACTATCTGACCACTTCTCAGCTCCCAACTCCCCCCAGATGGCATCACCCCCAGACCACTTCATACACACATCACTCAGAGCTGCTTCCTACCCCCCAGCTGAGGGACATCATTCCATTGTTACTTTCCTTCCCTTATCTTCCCAACATCGCTCCATGGTCACCCCATAGACACTGCAAGTAATCCTTCCCCATTCTGCCATTGTCATACCCTCCGCACTCCTCTCCCGTACATACTGCCCCCATCATCCCCTCCACACTCCTCTCCTGTACATACTGCCCCCATCATCCCCTCCGCACTCCTCTCTTGTACATACTGCCCCCATCATCCCCTCCACACTCCTCTCCTGTACATACTGCCCCCATCATCCCCTCCGCACTCCTCTCTTGTACATACTGCCCCCATCATCCCCTCCGCACTCCTCTCTTGTACATACTGCCCCCATCATTCCCTCCGCACTCCTCTCCTGTAGTTAGAAAGTAACAAGGGGAACTCTGGACAGCCGCACACCAGACGAAGATGAAAAATCAAATGGATTTATTTAAAAACAGGAATCACATCAAAGTCCAAAAACACAGCAAAACAGGGAAGGGGGGGCACACAGCTGACGCGTTTCACGCTAAATACAGCGCTTACTCTTAGCTATGAGTAAGCGCTGTATTTAGCGTGAAACGCGTCAGCTGTGTGCCCCTCTTCCCTGTTTTGCTGTGTTTTTGGACTTTGATGTGATTCCTGTTTTTAAATAAATCCATTTGATTTTTCATCTTCGTCTGGTGTGCGGCTGTCCAGAGTTCCCCTTGTTACTTTCTAACTACCTTGTTATTAGCCTGCACCTGGAGCTCCACACTAGGAGTAGAAGCATTCGCCTTGAAGGATCCCTCTGGAGCGGTGGTCATCTCTCTCCCACTCCTCTCCTGTACATACTGCCCCCATCATCCCCTCCGCACTCCTCTCCTGTACATACTGCCCCCATCATCCCCTCCGCACTCCTCTCCTGTACATACTGCCCCCATCATCCCCTCCACACTCCTCTCCTGTACATACTGCCCCCATCATCCCCTCCGCACTCCTCTCCTGTACATACTGCCCCCATCATCCCCTCCACACTTCTCTCCTGTACATACTGCCCCCATCTTACCCTCTGCACTCCTCTCCTGCAGAATCAGATGTAAAGGGGAACTTTGTGCGGATTGCGATCTAAAGGAGAACGTTGTTGAATCTGATGTAAAGGGGGACTACATAAAAAAATTAGCTGTGCGTTGCTTTGTACAGAAGTAATGAATTTAAAGTACTACAAAAATAAATATTGGCGTGTGCTGCTAATGTGTTTGGGTTTGGCTTTATGAAAAGATTGGCAACCCTATCAGCAATCCTCGTCTGGGGGGCTGAAGGTGTTGGGACGGTGTCTTCCAGCCAAGGGCGTCTCTCTCTGCCTCCATCTGGCAGAGGAGGAGCAGGAGTCCAGTAACAGCGCAGAGACTCAAGTCAGGAGAGAAAAGTGTGTGAAGTTTATGGCGCCTGGCTGGGACTGTGCTGCGCTGCCTGTCAGTATGCTGAACTGGGTACAGGTGTGAGTGTTCTATCAGATAGTGCCCACTATCAAAAAGTGCCCGGGATGTACTGTACTGCGCATGCACCGTACGAAACAGCACAACAGCTGATTTTACGATCAGCTGTTGTGACGGCGAGATGGCACCTGCGCATAATAGCCGACGGAAGACATTTTTTTGGCAGATTGTGCCTGGCGCTGGCGAGGCATGTTCATGTTGGTGAGGGACAGATTTGTACATGTTGGGGGCAGATTTGTACATGTTGGGGGCAGATTTTTAAATTATGGGCAGTGCTGCAAAGATGGGGACGGATTTTGCAAAGATGGCCAGTGCTGCAAAACAAATTTTATTCTGCTATTTTTCCTGGACGCTTGCAGGGGGTGCCCATCTTTTAAAAATCCGGATCCAACAGGTACAAATCCGTCCCTCACCAACATGAGGCATCATATAAAAATTTGCCCCCATCTTTACAGTACTGTCCATAATTTTACAATCCGCCACCAACATGTACAAATCCACCCCTCACCGACATGAGCACGTCTCGGCAGCAGGAGGCACAATCTGACAGAAAAATGTCTTGCGTCGGCTATTGTGCGCAGGCGCCCTCAGTACATCCCGGGCACTTCTGGATAGCAGGCACTATCTGACAAAACACCCCCCCTCTACTGGGCTGCCTTATGCTGGCACGGCCCTGAGTACCAACTTTCTAGATGCTGTTTAATCACTTCACCCCCGGATGGTTTTACCCCCTTTCCGACCAGAACACTTTTTACAATTTGGCACTGCCGCTTTAATTGGTAATTGCGCGGTCATGTAATGCTGTACCCAAACAAAATTTTGTGTCCTTTTTTCCCCACAAATAGAGCTTTCTTTTGGTGCTATTTGATTACCTCTGTAGTTTTTATTTTTTGTGCTATACACAAAAAAATCAACAATTTTGAATAAAAAAAAACAATATTTTTAAATTTTTTTGCTATAATATCCCCAAAAATGTATTTAAAAAACAAATTTCTTAATCAGCTTAGGCCAATATATATTCTTATACATCTTTTTGGTAAAAAAAAAAAAACGCAATAAGCGTATATATTGATTGGTTTGCGCAAAAGTTATAGCATCTACAAACTATGAGAAAGATTTATGGCATTTTTTTTTTATTATTATTATTATTATTTTTTTTACTAGTAATGGCGGTGATCTTTTAGCAGTATTGCGACATTGCAACGGACAGATCGGACACTTTTGACACATTTTTGGGACCATTGGCATTTACACAGCAATCAGTGCTATAAAAATGCACTGATTAATGTGTAAATGACACTGGCAGGGAAGGGGTTACCACTAGGGGGCGATCAAGGGGTTAAATGTGTGTTCTTTCAGTGTGTTCTAACTGTATGGGGATAGGACTTACTAGGAACAAATTAAATGTCTCCTCTCCTTTGACAGCACAGGGAATTTGAAATCCCTGTGCTGGCGCTCATTCATGCGATCGCGTGCATCGGGTCCCCCGCTGTACAGCGGGTGCGGGCGCCCTCTGGCGGCTCTTAAAGGAAACCTGTACAATGTTTTGCGCAGGGAGCCATTCTGCCCCCGTAAAACAACGTGAGCCAGTCGGGAAACGGTTAAGGCTAGCTACGAGATCAAACAGCGACCTCTCTCCCGGCTGAAGCTGTCCAACAATGCTGCTAGCAAGGAGATGGCTGCCCTGACAGATGGCACTTTACTCAATCTCCAAGCACTTGCCAACTATTCTAGAACATTTTAGCCGCTTCCTTGCTAGCTTTGTTGTCAGACAGCTATGGGGGAGGGAAGCACCCAGTCTGACCTCACAGCTAGCCTCAAGCCTTGAACACACTAGTAGTTTTCGTTTGTTCAACCCAGCAGGGTTGAATGAAAAAATAACTGACAGCCCAGATCAGGAGGAGCAGCTGTACTAATTATCTGAGGTTAGTACAGCTACCTCCCCTGCTGTTCCATTGTGTTCTGACAGGGGGACACCCCCGCCAAGACACTCCTCAGGTCAGCATGTCATCAGGAACTGATCAGCAGACCTTTTTTCGGTCTGTGGTTGTGTATAACAAAAGGACAGGCTTCATCCACTCGCTGGCTTGTTGACAATTTTTTGGGCAACTTATGGCAATTGTTGGGCATTTTGCCAAGGCACCCCTGAAGAGCCCAGAAGGCACCCTGGTTAAAAAAAATATATATATATATTAGGCTTTAGACAGCACCTAGGAAGATGGGACAAAGTATTACATGCACTTTTGTCCTCTGGGAAACAGAACACATCAATAGAAATTGAAGTGAGACCTCTTCATTAACCACTTGACCTTAGGAATATTTACCCCCCCCCCTTTATGAGCAGGCCTTTGTTTGCTATACAGCACTGCATTACTTTAACTGACAATTGCGCGGTCATGCAACGCTGTACCTAAATAAAATTAATATAATTTTTTCCCCACAAATAGAGCTTTTTTTGGTGGTATTTCATCATAACTGCATTTTTTATTTTTTGCACTATAAACAAAAAAAAAACAACAATTTTGAAAAAAAAAAAAAACAATATTTTTTACTTTCTGCTATAAAACATATTCTGCTATAAAACTGAAAAAAAAAACTTGGATTTCTTCATAAATTTAGGTCAATATGTATTCTGCTACATATTTTTGTTAAAAAATCCCAATAACCATATATTGACTGGTTTGTGCAAAAGTTATAGCGTCTATAAACTATGGTATATCTACTGAAATTATTATTTTTTATTTATTTACTTATTTTTGCCTAGTAATGACAGCGATATTGCAGTACCGCAGATAGCAGGGCTGCAATATTGCTGCAGACAGTTGGACACTAACTGACACTTTGTGGGAACCAGTGACACTAATACCGTGAGTAGTGCTAAAAATATGCACTATCACTGTACTAATGACACTGGCTGGGAAGGGGTTAAACATCTAGGGTGATTAAAGAGTTAACTGTAAAAATCTTCTGTGTGCAGCAGCAGCCCCAGCACCCCCTAATACTTACCTGAGCCCCATCTCTCTCCAGCGATGTCCACAAGTGCCTCGGTTGTCCGAGACTCTCCTCCTTATTGGCTGAGACACAGCAACAGTGCTATTGGCTCCCACTGCTGTCAATCAAAGTCAGTTAGCCAATCAGGAGAGAGAGGGGGCAGGGCTGAACTGGGGCTCCATGTCTGAATGGACACACAGAGCTTTGACTTGGTTCGGTTGCCCCCATATAGAGCTGCTTGCTGTGGGGGCACTCGACAGGAGGGGGGGGGGGGCAGGAGCACATAAGAGGGACCCGAGAAGAGGAGGATCCAGGCTGCACTGTGAAAAACCACTACACAGAGCAGGTATAAAATGACATGTTTGTAAAGTCTCGTTTTTTTTCTCAAAAAATAACAATCACTTTAAATGTCAGTAATGTCACGTAGGAATTATACTGAATTGAAAATTGCAGTGGACATTCCCTGTTCAAATATTCCAAATGAAAGATTAGTTCAGCGCACTTCAAAATGCCTCTTTATTTCCCCATTTTTATCACACTGAATTTATTTAGCTGTTATCTGTAAGGAGTATACAAATAGGCAAGCCTTATCTTTGCAAGCTATAAACAGCAGTTCATTTTGAAGGCCCATCGATCTGGTGGTGGTTGAGCATACGTTGGAGGTTGCTGCTTCTGGTTAGTCTGTCTCACTTGCTTGGAAACCACTTCCTCTGGGCTGTGACTGACTACAAGAATTGTTCATACTTCAGCAGCTTCTGCATACATACATGTTATTTTTACTTTTTTGTTGAACTGAAAATGGTTGCGATTTTACACACACACACAAGTTAGGAGTATATTTAAATATGAACATCATTGTAAGTTTTGGACAAGCATCTCTTAATGGAAACTGTTTCTTACTCTAATGAATCCTTAGGCTGGGTTCACACTATTGCGAATGGGATGCATAGCAGGAGATTGCGAGTGACTCTCTATGGAGTGGTTCACACATGTCCGCAGCAGCTCCGATGCGAATTGCACAGGAGTCCTGTGCGTCTTTTGGTCTGATTCAGGTCTGAATTCAGCCCAAAATTCAGGCTGAAATCTTATATGAAACGGTGAATGGAGTCGCACCGGACCCCTACTTTGAGCCGTTGCGATCTCCATTGTGAACCCAGCCTAAAAGTGATTGTAAAGGATCTTTTTTTTTTAAAAATAACAAACATGTTATACCAACCTGCTCTGTGCAATGGTTTTGCACAGAGCTGCCCCAAACCTCTTCTTCTGGGGTCCCCCGCTGGGCCCCTCTAGCTAGCTGCTTGCTGGGGGTTTTCTCGTGTGGGCTTGATTCTTAGTTGCACTGTCTGCGTCTATTGACACACACAGTGTGTCGATAGACCCCCCACAGAGTCTAGTGGGGGGGGGGGACAGCTATGCTGCTCTTAGGCATATTGCTGGACCGAGATTGGGAGCAGGTAATTATTTGAGGGGGGCTGCACCTAAAGGTTTTTTACCTTTAATGCAGAGAAAACATTAAGGTAAAAAACAATTAGACTTTACAACCACTTTAAAGTGTTTCTACTTTTTCAGTCAGTTTTGAGGTACCCCCCTGTATGTGTAGCATACCTGAAAGCACATTTTGACCATATTTCTTACCTTTTTACATGTGAATGGGGGCATGTAACAAATGTTCGATAGGCATTCTCCCAGTTTGGCTGCAAAAGTGGAAATGCACATTAATACTGTTCTTTGTAGTTGGTGTTCTGTGTAGTTTGGGACAGTTTTTAAAGGTGAACTTGAAAATTCCTGCCAAAGAATTTGTATTATTTTATTATTACTTATGCCACGTACACACGAGCGCAATTTCTGTTGGAAAAATTTTAGGATGTTTTTTCTGACGGAATTCCGACGGTCACACAAAAATTTGCGGAACTTTTGACCGCCAAGAACGCGGTGACGTACAACACTACGACGACCCGAGAAAATGAAGTTCATTGCTTCGACGGCCATGTGAATGAGCTCTTAGACTCCTTTCACACTGCCAGCGTTTTTCAGGCTCTACAGCACTAAAAATAGTGCATGCATGTCGCCTGAAAAGACACTCCAGTGTGAAAGCCCGAGGGCTTTCACACACGAGCGGTGCGCTGGCAGGGCGTCAAAAAAAGTCCTGCCAGCAGCTTCTTTGGAGCGGTAAAGGAGTGGTGAACTCTCTGCTGCTCCCCATTGAAATCAAAGGGGCAGCGATGTGATACGGCTGGCAAAGCACCGCTCCGGCAGCGTTTTGCGGGCGGATTTAACCCCTGTTCGGCCGATAGCGCGCGGGGGGGTTAAAACCCCCCCGCTAGCGGCCAAGTAGCACCACTAAAATGACGGTAAAGAAGCGCTAAAAATAGCGCCGCTTTACCGCCACTTGGTGTGAAAGCCCTCTTAGTGGCACATTTAGCGTTCCATGATATCAAGCCATCCATTAGACAGTGTTGGCCTCTATGGAGAAATAGATTTTCCTTCTGCTAGTTTGCAGCTTGTTTGGGGAACCATCAGTCTTCCTTATTGCTGCTGTTTCTGCGTGCCCGAGCACCCCCCCCAATATGTCATTTTTGTTTGTGTGCGGAAGGGACACACATCGTTTTCACTTCCTTTGCTTATTTCAATGTTTGGCTACTAACCAGAAATAAGTGCCGTGTTGTATACTTTTACATTTTATTAAACAACATGTATGGAAGAAGGAGTATCTGATTGAAAGAGACCCTGAAGCGCTTTTCTCAAGTACCCAAAAAAATATTTGTCACTTCATTTATAGTCTAAATATGTAGCGTATGTCTAGAACAGGGTATTGTGTATATAAAATGGTTTACTTTTACGTTAGACCTTTTAGAATAAAAAACATGTACATGCACAAAGCAGTCGCTTCTTGGTCATCGGGAATGAACTGATATGACTGGTTGTGTGAGTATATTATGATCAATGATTTGATCCAGTGATTTCCTATTATGATTGAATTATTCCAGCCTAATAAAGTGGGTTGCACAACCAATAGTGTCCGTGAAACCTGTTTGGAACTAAAACCTGTTCAAATATAGAGTGTGAATTAACACACTTTAGTGCGAAAATATTTTTTGGGGGATGAAGTAACTCATTATAGTATATGTTGACCAGCAGCAATAATAGGACATTTAATGAATGTGTGTGTATGCAAATGTGATAAACACTGATCGGCCAAAACGTTATGACCACTGACACCTGCCATCCTGGACCCCTTGCCCCCTTCATGACCAGTCCATTTTCTTGCTTTTTGGCACTGCGTTATGTTAACTGACAATTGCGCAGTCATGCAACACTCACTATACGCAGATGAAATTTATAAAAAAAAATTCCCACGCTTTCTTTTGGTGGTATTTGATCACCTCTGGATTGTTTAAGCCCCTTTCACACCGAAGCGTTTTTCAGGCGCTACATCGCTAAAAATAGCGCCTGATAAAAGCGGGTCCTTTCACTCCAGTGTGAAAGCCGGAGGGCTTTCACACTTGAGCGGTGCGCTAGCAGGACGGTAAAAAAAGTCCTGCTAGCAGCATCTTTGGAGCGGTGAAGGAGCGGTGTATTCACCGCTCCTATAACGCTCCTACCCATTGAAATCAATGGGACAGCACGGCAATACCGCCGGCAAAGCGCCGATGCAGCAGCGCTTTTAACAATTTTTCGGCCGATAGCGGGGGTTAAAACCGCCCGGTTAGTGGCCAAATACCATGGCTAAAATGACGGTAAAGCAGCGCTAAATATAACGCTGCTTTACCCCCGACGCCCGCACCGCCCCAGTGTGAAAGGGGACTTATTTTTTACACTATAAATGAAAAATGAACGAAAATTTAAAAAAAAAAAAACAGTATTATTTACTTTCTGCTATAAATATATATCAAATAAAAAATGTAAAAAATCATATTTCTTTAAAGAGGAGGTCCTGACGTTTTTTTTTTTTTACTTTTGAAAAGTCAGCAACTACAAACACTGTAGCTGCTGACTTTTAATAAGGACGCTTACCTGCCGGCAATGTCGCCCCCCCCCCCCCCCTATCCGAGGCCCATCCATCCAACGAATCGGGTCCCGGCACCCCCATCCTAACTAAGGCAAACAGGCAGTGGAGCCTTGCGGCTTCACTGCCCATTTCCTACTGCGCATGCGTGAGTCGCGCAGCGCTTTGTGAATGGCTCTGTCAACAGGGCCGCTCACCGAAGAGGAGGAACTAAAGAAACAGGGCCGCGGAATAGGAAGAGGCAGATTAGGAAGACTGCCTAGCAGCAGGGGTTTCTGGTAAGTTAAAAAAAAAAATTTCAAATGTTTTTTTTTATATTTTTTTGAGAATGTTAATGTCATTTTTTGTTTTAGGGTGGCCCTCCACTTTAAGTTTAAGCCAATATGTATTCTACTACATATTTTTGGTAAAAAAAATCCCAAATAAGGCGTATATTGATTTTGAAGGATTTGTTTGCGTGAACGTTATAGCATCTACAAACTATGGTATATACTGGAATTTTTATTTATTTATTATTATACTAGTAATGATGGTGATCAGTGACTTATAACAGGACTATGATAGTATGGCGGGCAGTCTGACACCAACACTTTTGACAGTTTGTGGGAACATATGGTTACATACAGTGTTACATACAGTGATCAGTGCTAAAAATATACACTGTCACATTCATGTCTTTCATAGTGTATAGTCAGCTTCTAAAAAAATATTTTCCTTATGTTCCTTAATGGTGTGTCTGTGTAAATGAATTTATGTTTGTAATTTCTGTCCTATTTCGGCAATGTAAGATCCTTTGTTACATTTTATGCATTGGCTAGGGTACACAACATTACTGGAGGTAACGCTGTGTGATCCTGTGATATTGAAAGTCTCTATTTTGTGTGTAAGACACCTTTTAACCACTTCAATGCCAGGCACTTTCACCCCCTTCCTGCCTAGGCCAATTTTCAGGTTTCACAATTTGACTGACAATTGCACGATCATGCAACACTGTAAACTAAAATTTTAGTGCTTTCTTTTGGTGGTTTTTAACCACTTGCCGCCTGCCCACCGTCAAATGACAGCTGGATGGTGCGGCTCTCATTCTGGGTGGATGTCATATGACGGCCTCCCTAAACGACTGCTCTTGCGCGATCCCGTGGCGACCGTGGCCGCACTGTGTTGCTAGGACACGACCCGCAGCTCTTTAACCATGCGATCTGCTGTGTCCAATCACAGCCGGTCACATGTAAACACAGAGATGCCGGTAATCAGCGCTCCTCGCCTCACACTGACAGAGTGTGAGGAGAGGAGAGACGATCAGCAGCATTTCCTCACAGGGGACAGCTAGGTATGTAAGCAGTGCCCTGATTACAATTAAGTGCCCACCAGTGCCAGCAATGATTGCCAACCAGTGCCCACAATTGCCACCAATCAGTGCCAGCAATCGGTGGCCATTAGTGATGCCAGTCAGTGCTGGCTATCAGTGCTGCCCATCATTTTCCCATCACTGTTGCCCATCAGTGCCGCCCATCTGTGCCCACCAGTGCTGCATATGTGTCCACCAGTCTCGCCTATCTGTGCCCACCAGTGCCGCCCATCTGTGCTCAGTGCCATCCATCAGTGCTGCCTATCAGTGCTCATCAGCGCCACATATCAGCGCCCATAAGTGCACATATTCGTGCCTCCTCATCAGTTTGCACCTAATCAGTGCCCATAAGTGCCGCTTCATCAGTGCCCATAAGTGCCGCCTCTCAGTGCCCAGTGCCGCCCATCAGTGCCCATAAGTAATGCCTTATCAGTGCAGCCTATCAGGGCCCATTAGTGCTGCCTCATCAGCGCCCATCAGTGAAGGAGAAAAATTCAGGGTGACAGCGCTAAAATCTGAAAAATGGCCTAGGCAGGAAGGGGGTGTAAGTGCTCTGTATTGAGGTGGTTAATCACCACTGTTTTTTATTTTTTGATAAACAAATAAAAGACCAAAAATTTGGAAAAAACAAACAAAAACGTTTTCTTAATTTCTATTATAAAATTTGGTAACTAAGTAATTTTTCACCTTCAATGATGTGCGCTGATGAGGCGGCACTGACGGGCATTGATGAGGCGGCACTGATTGGCACTGATGAGGTGGCATTGATGGGCACTGATGAGGCAGCACTGATGAGGCAGCACTGATAGACAGCCATTATGGGCACTGATAGGCGGCACCGTTGGGCACTGATTGGTGGCACTGATGAAGAGCCACTGACAGCAGGCATCGCTGATGGGCACTGATTGGGATCACTGATGGGCATTGATTGGCATTACTGGTTTGCATCACTGGTGGGCACTGGCAGGCATCGCTGATGGGGCTGTCAGGAAAACCGCTTATCTCTCCTGTCAGGAAAGTGGCTTATCGGCTCTCCTATACTCACGTGCTATTAGCCAATAACTGGCACTTTCTAGTTATGCTGTGATCAGCTGTGATTGACACAGCTGATCACATGGTAACAAGCCTCTTTACCGTGATCGGAGATGCGGTGTGTCCGAGCGACACACCGCACCACCAATCGCCATGCTGCACGCACAAGCGACTTATTCTGAAGGACATATGACGTCCAGTCAGAACAAATAAACCACCGCCCAGCCATCATTTTTCTATAGGCCAAGCGGGAAGTGGTTAATGAATTGATTTGGACGCACAGTTGGCAGTGTTTTTTTGTTGCGGTTAATTTTATTTGTGACTTCATAATCAGAATGAAGTTTCCTGCTGATTAGTCGATGTGTGAGGCTGATTGGTTTCCTGAAAGCCAGCATTGGGGGTTTTTGTAATATTTCTTTCAGTGTTTCATCCTCTATTATGATAGGTTGCAAATCTTTGATTATCTTTCTTCTCTATTCTAGCTTTATGTGGTTTTTTTTTTTTTCTGTGTATTGTAGGAGATTTTCTCTTTGGGTTTTCAGGGCCGTGTTTATGCTTGTATTGATGGTTTTGTCCTTTCTTTATGGTGGGAATCTGCTAGTATTCTGAGATGTTTATTTCTGTCTTCTCTGAGTATTTCAGTGGTATCTTATGACCTGGCTGTGTATGATGGACCATGTGCTGGGAGTAGAAGCTGGATCTGTGGAGATCTGTCAGTGGGCTCCCTGTATATTGAGGTGTGCAGTTTGTCATTCCTAAAGGATACTGTGGTGTCTAGGAAATTGACATGTGTGATTAAATAGTCCATTTTTAGTTTGTTTGATGGGTGAAAAGTGTTGATTAATGAGTACAATTTTTAAAATATTTTCTTCACCTTCTGTTTTATTTTTGTTCATTTTGCGGAATTACAATTAATAATAACTCTGCCATGATTGTAACAGACATGTTATTATAAACGGGTCAAACCACAAAATTTATTTCACATACACTATATTGTCAAAAGTATTGGGACACCTGCCTTTATAAGCACTTTAATTGCATCCCAATCTTAATCCGTAGGGTTCAATATTGAGTTGGTCCACCCTTTGCAGCTATAACAGCTTCAATTCTTCTGGGAAGGCTGTCCACAAGGTTTAGAAGTGTGTCTATGGTAACATCAGTACCTACAGTAACTTCACAAATGCGCTTCTGGAAGAATGGTCAAACATTCCCATAGACACGCCTTTAAACCTTGTGGACAGCCTTCCCAGAAGAGTTGAAGCTGTTATAGCTACAAAGGGTGGGCCAACTTAATATTGAACCCTACGGACTAAGATTAGGATGCCATTAAAGTTCATGTGAAGGCAGGTGTTGCAATACTTTTGAAAATATAGTGTATATTATATATAGAATAATAACACTAGTTGGTTTAAAAACAACACGTGAGGTTCTCAGAATTGACATGTGAAAATCATATCTTTGTACGGGCTTTCAGCTTGCAAGATGAAGGGAGTGTGAATGGACTATGATCGTGCTAATCAATATGCTTGCAGCCCATTCAAACAAGCCTATTCAATACAAGTCTATCTGCTGTGGTGGAAGACGGGACATGTCGTTTTCTCATTCACAGATTCCTGTGAATAAATAATATGGCTGTGTGGGCAGAACGCTGCACAGCACATTGATTTCAAAATGTGACAGTGGGTGCAGGGAGAGGATTCCCCACCCGCTGTGACATGGAGGGGGGATTGGGGTGCAGTGGAAAGTTTTGGAACATGTTACACATTACACTGTATATATGGGTGTAATGTGTAACATGCTCCAGATGGGGAACTTATCCTTTAAAATACCCAGGTAGCTCTCTGAGAAAATCTTTAAGCAAAACAGGTACGAATGGCGCAAAGTTTCACAAGCCCAGAAACAATTTATTAAAGCGGAGTTCCACCCAAAACTGGAACTTCCGCTCGACATTGTACAGGTATGTACACTTCCCCCCGTCAGGATCACTGTATATGTCCTATCGGGGACCCTTTCCTCTTTCTCTTTAATTAACCTGTTTCCCCATTGTGGGTGTATCTATGTCGGGGTCTGTGGCTCCCCGTATCAGGGGTTTGTTACGGAGCCGCGCAGTGTTTGGCCTTCTGTGGAATATATGAACATGGTCCATACTTGCCAGGTTTTGGTAAAGGTCTCCTGTCTTTTTTGCGCCGTGAGGATGAGGTCTTCCATCCTTCTAATGTCGTCAACTTTCTGGAGCCATAGGTCAATGGATGGTGGGAGAGGGGACTTCCAGCATAGTGGAATGCATGCCTTAGCGGCGTCAAGTAGGTGGCGTATTACCGATTTTTTATACTTTCTGTTGGGTATGTCATTCGCGTGGAGGAGGAAGAATGCTGGGTCATCTGGGATGATCCTTTCTGTGAGCTTTTGTAATGTCTCGCGAATAACCTTCCAGAAATGCTGCATCTTTGGACATGTCCAAAAGATATGCAGCAGGGTCCCTTTCTAATTTTGACATCTCCAGCAGAGATCTGACATCGCCGGGAAAAACTTATGTAACAGTACCGGGGTTCTGTACCACCTAGACATGATCTTATAATTAGTCTCCTGGGATTTGGCACAGATAGATGATTTATGGGTATATTGGAGGATGTGTTGTCTTTTGGTGGGACTAAACTGAGTCCCTAGTTCCTCTTTCCATTTGAGTATGCCCGGTGGTACAAAGTCTCCTGCGGGGCTGTTCACAAGGGTGTACGTTAGGGATAGTGTGTGAGGAAGGGTTCCCGTATCGTTACACATGTCCTCCAGTGCTGTGAGTTGTTGACCACAGTCCGGGGGTGGTGGGATGGTCCTGAGAAAGTGATGGATCTGTAGGGCTCTCATAAAATCTAGGCTGTAATGGCCCGTTGGGTCTGTTAGTTCTTCTACTGACTTCCACCTCCCCCCCGAGCTGAAGTGTTGGGCTTGGTGTATGCCTGATTCTGCTAGATGTCTAAAGGGGCCATTTCCCATGCCTGGAAGGAATAGGGGATTTCCCAATATCGGGTAGATTGGCGAATCCGGAGTAGAGATCCCTCTCAGAGAGATGAGGTGTGCACATATCTTTGCCGTGTTCCCTATCAGCGGGTGTTTTTTAGTTTCTGGTGGTAGTCCCGGGTAGCACCATGGAGTGCCCTGAAGAGGCGCCGTGCTTTGGGCCTGTTCCACCTGGGTCCACAGTTTGGTCTTCTGGTGACGACACCAGTCCAGAAGTCTGCCCAGGTGAACTGCTTGGTAGTAGGCTCGAATGTTAGGCAGGGCTAAGCCACCAAACTGTTTGGGGAGGACTAAAAGCCTGTTAGATAGCCTCTGCCTTTTTCCGGCCCAGACGAATTGCGTGAATAGGGATTGTGTCTGTTTAAAATAGGTGTGCGGGATGTGTATAGGGAGGGCCTGCATTAGGTACAGAAATTTTGGGAGGATGGACATCTTTAGGATATTGCAGCGTCCCAGCCACGAGTGTAGGCCGGATTGCCACTTCTGCAGTAGTATCCTGACTTTTTGTAGGAGTGGGGGAAAGTTCAGGTCATAGATTTTCGTGAAATTTTGGGGAATTAACGTGCCTAGATATTTCAGAGCTGATGTCGTCCATTTCAGCTTGAAGCTGGATTGGAGACGTGACAATTGGGCTGGTGGAATGTTTACCCCCATCGCTTCCGATTTTGAAAAATAAATTTTTAAATTTGACAATGCGCCGTAAATTTTAAATTCTTCTAGTAAATTGGGGAAGAGAGATTATCGGGTTCGAGAGGGTAAACATTAGGTCGTCCGCGTACGCCGATACCTTGTATTGATTTTGTTGTACTAGTATCCCTGTAATATTTATGTTCCCCCTCACGTGGGCCAGAAACGGTTCTAGTGAAAGTGCGAAGAGGATAGGTGAGAGTGGACATCCCTGTCGTGTCCCATTTCTGATCAGGAAGGGCTCTGATAGGATTCCGTTAGCTTTTACTCTTGCCGCTGGCATTGTGTATATTTCTGTCACCCAGTTTAGTATGGTAGATCTAAGGCCCATATGTTTCAGCCCACCTGATCCAGGTGAATAACGTGAGGAACATGCGATTGGAGTCTCATGGCCAGCATCTTTGTGAACAGCTTCAGGTCCGTGTTCAGGAGGGGGGGCAGGATACCTGTCTTTCACAGGTATCCTGTTCCCACTTCTGGGGGCCTCAGCCGTGGGTATTGACGTCACCGCCCAGGCTCCCTCCTCCTTCCGCACCCACCGGGCCAGTAGAAGAGAGGAGTGGAGCCTCGCTCATTCGCAGTAGGGTTCCCGGCGTGAAGCTGTAAGGTACTGATGAAGCTGTAAGGCTTCACTGCTGGGTTCCCTTAATCGCAATGGAGGCGGCATGCACCCGACAGCTGATAGAAACATCAGCTGCGGTGCCGACATCGCTGGACTCCAGGACAGGTAAGTGTCCAATTGTTAAAAGTCAGCAGCTGCAGTATGTGCAGCTGCTGGCTTTAAATTTTTGCAGCGGTGGGCGGACCTCCACTTTAATGTGAAAAGTGCACAGGAAAATCCAGCCCATTTAAGGGGTATAAACAGGCACCCTTCACATGGGTTGGTGCTTTAAACTGAAGAGAATCAGTATTTCTTTCTTTGTCCAGATTCTGCCCTTGGTTGAAAGCATCAAGCCATGATGAAGGGGGAATGTTTGTACCCCTGAATAGGGTTGGCTTTTCCTAAGAATTGTGTACATTAAAAAAAAAAAAAAAAAAACAGTTTTGGATTTGTGGAACTTTGAGGTAATGTTAGTAATGTTCTCAAACTTTGGCTGGCAATTTGTAACTAAACTGCTTCTATTACCAACATTTTGTGTTAGTCATATGGGATGTGGTAATAGTAACCCTGGGCATGCAGTCAGGCAAAAACAGGCAAAAAAATAATAATGATGTTGCAGCATAGTGGAACATTTCTTGACGTGCATCAGTTAGGGCTGATGAACACCTAGTAGAACATTGCAGTTCACCAAAACAGATTTGGAAATTTTTTCCAATGCAGCACACCACAATGCATGGTAATAAGTTACTGTGCATTGTGATTCGATGCAAAACATATGTGTGTTGGTGGTGCATTACATTGGGTTGCCATTAAAAACAAATGGCCTCACAACATGTTAACGTGTATAATATGTTGTATTCACCGCAGTGCATAGGCTCTGTGTTTCTCTGCAAAAATTATTATTTTTTGTTGCACTAGGCACATCCCATCAAGAACAGTAGTGCAGGCAACATCTGGTGCTTGGGTTTTGTTCAGAGAAGATGCTTAGTAGCTTTGGCAGTATGTGGTCACTTTAACTCTGTAGTCTTCCCTTCCCTCAAGTAGAAACTTTTCTGTATTATTCAGTAGCTAACATGGTACAGGAATGCTGAATGTTTAGAACTTGGCTAAATAATTCAGAGTAGGTCTCTGTTGGGGAGATTTCCCTTAGATCCCTGTTTATGATGCAGAATGGGACAGTATGCTTTTAGAGTGGTAGAATATGACTAGAACTGCTCATATTTTTATTGCTTTGTTCCCATTGGGGAGATTAAATCCTTTCCCTATTCTGGTTACGAAGTGAAGAGAAAATCTCTCAAAAGAAAATCTCTCAAAAGGGGACCGTGTTGGCAATAAAAACATTACAAAAGATCCACCCTCTCCAAATGTTATCCTAAACTGGCCTTTTGCTATAAAATTTAGAGTTTAGATCTAGCAAAGGTGAAAACCCAATCGCTGAGGGTCTATTCACATCAGGTGCCCAGTTACAAAACAAGGTAAAAATCCTCATTTCCCATTTTCCAATAGCTTACTTCACCCCGGTGATGGTAAATGAGTAGGGGCAGCAGTTCCAAAAAATACAAAAAACATTAAAAATACAGCCTGCTTCTCACTTAATTTCTTAATTTCTTTTGCGCGGATCAAACCCCACTTTTTTCATTTCCCATGAGGCCAATTCAAACCAACAGTGCTATGTGCGTTGCACATGGTTGAAGGGTGACTGTGGTACGGTTTGGCACGTTTGGCAGCTGTACTGCCTGCTGAATGCAATAGAGAGTTTTACGTTGTTGCGGCAGCAAAGCAACGTAACGCAGTTGTGGCATGTGTATGGCCATGTCCTTGTTTAGGTTGGCAGTGTGTTAAAACCACAGCTCGGCCTTCTGCTTTTATCACCTCAGGCTTTAATGTTCTGTCAGCATTCTCAGATGATTTAACAATTATACAACATGTGTCACATTGAACGTGTTGGTACTGATGGAACCAGGGAAGAAAAAGAATGAGAACTTTTTGGAATTTTATTTTTCTGTGATTATTTCTAGGAAAACAAAATCGCTGCCTTGTGGCTACAGAAAAAAATAGTGTTTCTCTGACATGTATGCTGTAATATTTGCATCTCTGGAAAATTACTTTTGTGCAATTGTAAATCCTGCTATTGATTCTTCTATTCTATTTATTTTTCCTGAATTTTTAGGCTTAGTTAAACTTTTATGTCTTTTTGACAAGTGATAAAATCAGCATGTCTATATCACACTTTGAAAGAGGACACCTAAATATATATATTTTTAGTCAAATATGCTCATCATGCTCGGGAGGTAACAGGTGAAACCTTTGTGTTAGTCAACAGTCAACACAAATACTTTAGGTCATGGCACTTTAATTTTCGAGAATGATTTTTATTGCGTATGCCAACTTCAGTTTCCGTTCCTAAATCATCAGCCGTCCTGTCTGCTTTTTGCTGGTGTGATGTCTTCTTTTTTTTTTTTTAACCTAAAAGATTAGTGCTTTTTTCACCTCCCTACCTGAAACTTTTTTTTCTGATAGGCCATGATGTACTCTGCTAAGAGTCTGTTCATTTTCCAAAACATCAACCTCTCTGCCCAGTCCAAATTTAAAGTCCAATCTGATTTGCTGTGGTAGTGTTGCATCCTATAAAAGGAAAATAATGTATAAGCCTTAAAACGTATATGTTTTTAAATCATCTGCTGATGGCCGTCTAAGCTGTAGATGTATGGCAGCTTTTATGTCCATGCTGTTTTGCCTAAGAAGAAACTGTATATTCAAGTATGGTTATCTCCTTTTAACAAATATACAATGTCACATACTGTGCTCATTCTTTTTAGAGAAAAACTTACAGCTTTTACCAGCTTAGGTAGTAAATTTTTTAGACATAAATCAGCTAACAGACAGCCATTATGAAGAATACCTTCACAAATATGTAAGTTGGCTTTGTGATATCAGCATCTTGTTCTTCAGCAGAAACTAAAACATAAAGCAGATTTCTTTATCTATATTGGTCATCTTGTACCAGCATTGAAGCACACAAAAAAAGTTAATTTAATTTATGATGTCGGGCTGTAGTAATAATCAAAGGCGTTTTCCCCCCAGTTTTGTGCTTTTTTTTATGTGACACTGCAAAAAATAAGCAAATGAAAACAAATTCAGTTTAAATATTAATAGTAAAAATTCAGCAGATTAATAATGGCAAAGGAGAAAAGGGGAAGAAGTTATAACTGAATACATTTTACGAAGGTTTAATAGGGTATTAAATATATATATATAACTTTTTTTTTTTTAACATTTCAAACTTTATTTAAGTTCAACAATAATACAGAGTGCAAACATAGAAATCATTAATTAAAAAAATAAGGGGTTCAACGATTAGCTATTGAGATTTGCGCTGAAAATCTAACGAAAGAATGGTCTGACCTCAAGCCTAGCAATTTACTGATGAGTAATCTTGTGATATGCCTTTTAATCAGGTAGGTGTGATGAGATCTGAATAGTCTTCATAATATATCCAATCGCTGAAATGTATATCTTGGTACATTTACGTGAGTCTATACATTAGAGAAGAAAAGGCAATTTAAAAAAAAAAAAAAGAGAAAGAACAGGCAGAAGAGGTTGGAATGGGAAGGGTTAGGATAATAAAGAGAGGGGAGTAGTGGGTAGGTTATCTGTTAGTTCTTTGTAGTTATCTGAGTAGCGAAATACAAGACAAGGTGACCAGGTTCTGTGGAAGCTTTCCACTCTATCGGTGGCCTGAGCTAGTGTGTCTTCCATTTTGCATATTTCCGACACCCGAGTTAGCCAACAAAGCACCGAGGGCACCCTTGTTGTCCTCCAGAGGACAGGTATCAACGCCTTGGCTGCGTTCAGCAGATGTTTGGTAAGGGAATTTTTGTATCGTTTGAGTGTGAAGTTTGAGATGTGGAGTAGACAGCAGACAGCATTGAGTTCCATTTTGGTCTCTGTGATGCGTTTGATCTGATCTCTGACCTGGTTCCAAAATGTTGCCATGGGGTGGGCAGTGCCACCAAATATGTACAAGGGTGCCTGTGTCGTTACCACATCTCCAACAAATGTCCGATGTCTGAATGTTCCAAACATGGAGTTTTGCTGGGATGGCGTACCAGTCAGTCAGTCAGCAATTTGTAGGATGTCTCCTGTGTCTTGGTGCTAATTGAGCATTTATGTGTCAGAATGCAAGCCTTCTTCCATTGATTGTCAGTTATATTCATTGCTAGTGCCTTAGACCAATGTTTTCTAAATCTATTCTCGTTTTGTAGGTTTGTACGCTGTAGCCATGTATATGCGATGGAAGTAACTCTTCTGATCAGTGTGCCCTCAGCACAAATCTACTCTAGTTCTGTCAGATGTCTGGTGCAGCTGTCTCTTTTCCCCATATTGTTTAGGTAGCTACGGAGTTGGAAGTATGTCCAGAGGGGGAGATTGCGGAGTCCACCGCCCCTTTTGAGCATGCCGTAGTCCTTGAATTACCCTTCATGAAACCATTTGCCGGGTAGTAGTGGCTTGGGTTGTTTGGCTGTATAGTAGGTGATTTCCAATGCCAGGAGAAAAATCTGGGTTATCATATGTTGGTGTTAGGGGGCTAAGGGTAGAGGTCACTTCTGGGTGCTTTGCTGCTTCTCTACAAAGAGTCAGGGTTGCTTTCGTTAGTGGGTGTAGATGGGTTAGCTGTTTGTGTCTAAGTTCCAGGGTGAATAAAGTAGTGAAAAATGGTTCAGGCCCATCTCCATTGATACCCAGTCCTCAGAGTCCCCAATAATTTTTTTAGATTTACAAGGTTGCTTGTAAAGTTTATGAAAACCCCAACAATGATTTTCTCTTATTTGGTCTTTTTTGGTCCTAAAGTGGTTGTAAAGTCAGAAGTTTTTTTTTTTTAATCTTAAAGCGGGATTCCACCCTAAAGTGGAACTTCCGCTTTTCGGGAACCCTCCCCCCCTCCGGTGTCACATTTGGCACCTTTTTGCTCTGTGCAAAACCACTGCACAGAGCAGGTAAGAATAACATGTTTGTTATTTTTAGACAAAAAAAAGCAAGACTTTAGTATCACTTTAAGGCCCCTTTAACAGATGTGGACCCTTTGTCTATTCTTCATCCATCTGTTGACAGATGAAATCATTTACATCTGTTTCTGTCATTATCCATTTTTTGGAATGTATCAAAACCCTTTTTTTCTTCTGTTAAAAAAACAGATCAGGAGGAAAAACGGATGTAAACGGACAAATGGTCTGTTTTTGCATAAAAAAATGGCTCTAGGAGTCAAGCCGTTAAGTACTCTAGCTGGCAGATGTAAAAATTAACGAAAGTGATGTAAACCGTTTTTTTCTATGAAAAAATGTGACTGAACTGATCAAATGAATGGTCCGCATGTGTGAAATGAGCCTATACCATTGGAAGTGTTTTATTTAAGCCGTGTGATTATTTACCACTTCAGCCCTGGAATGATTTACCCCCCTTCCTGACCAGAGCATTTTTTGCGATACGGTATTTTGTTGCTTTAACTCACAATTGCGCGGTCGTGCGACGTCTCACCCAAACAAAATTGACGTCCTTTTTTCCCTACAAATAGAGCTTTCTTTTGGTGGTATTTGATCACCTCTGCGGTTTTAATTTTTTGCGCTATAAACAAAAAAAGAGCAACAATTTTGAAAAAAAAGCAATATTTTTTACTTTTTGCTATAATAAATATCCCCCCAAAATATATAAAAAAAAAATTATTTCTTCCTCAGTTTATGCCGATATGTATTCTTCTACATATTTTTGGTAAAAAAAAAATTGAGTATATTGATTGGTTTGCGCAAAAGTTATAGCGTCTACAAAATATGGGATAGATTTATGGCAATTTTATTATACATTTTTTTTTATAATTTTTTTTTATTAGTAATGGCGATCAGCGATTTTTATTATGACTGCGACATTGACATTGACAGATCGGATACTTTTGACACTATTTGGGACCAGTGACATTTATACAGCGATCAGTGCTATAAAAATGCACTGATTACTGTGTAAATTGCACTGGCAGGGAAGGGGTTAAACACTAGGGGGCGATCAAGGGGTTAACTGTGTTCCTTCAGTGTGTTTTAACTGTAGGGGGGGGGGGGGTGGGCTCACTAGAACATGACAGGGATCACTGCTCCCAATGACAGGGAGCAGTAGCTCCCTGTCATGTTGCTAGGCAGAACAGGGAAATGCCTTATTTACATCGCCTTGTTCTGCCTCTCCGTGTCGGGTTCGTGGGCCACCGGCGGACATTGAGTCCATGGGGCACGCTCACGTGGCGGGCGCGTGCCCACTAGCCCACGATTTAAAGGGGACGTACATGTATGCCCATTTGCGCAGCCATGCCATTGTGCCGACGTATATCGTTGTGCGCTGGGCGGCAAGCTGTTAAAAAATCTGTTGATCTTGCTGAAAATCATGTGAGCTGATACCTTCCAGTGCTCTCTGCCTGTGCTGACTATTATTAGTTACAATATTTTATAAAGCACTACAGAATTGTGCTCTTTTGTTATTCACAGTAAGAAAAGGATCATATTTTATTTCTGTTGTTCTGATACAAAACTAAGTTTTGTCCGCCAAGACTGGACGTTTGTTACTGGCAGAATTACCAGGTGAAAATAATGCAAAAATTATTTAAAAAGTTAAAGTGGTTGTATACCCTAATTTGTCATTTATACCTACAGGTAAGCCTTACCTGTAGGTAAAATTAATATCTCCTAAACCTGTACGGTTTAGGAGATATTCGCTTTGAATGCAGCCGCTGACGCCAGCGGCACATGCGCTCTGAATGCCCGGCTGAAGGACCTTGCCGGGAAGAAGACTCTGGCGTGCATGTGAGGGAGTGACGTCATCGTGGCTCTGGACACTCACAGCATACTAGCTCATCATGCCTTTGCCTTAAAGATATGCTTTAAACTATGTCATATGCAGGTCAAAGGTAGCCTTTTTTGACAGATGAATAAAATCGTAAAAATACAATCTAATAACTGATACATTGTATTTACTTCATGAGCTTCCTATCTGCAGGTGTCTTTTTAAAAAGCAGCCAAGAAGTAAATGTGAGTCGCTGGACTTTCGTTTTAATGGTTTTTATTACAGGTTTAAGTCAACATACAGATAATTATGTTTCATTAATCGTCATGTAAAAGTTACAACAGGAATGCATTATCCTATAGGATCAATTTTCTTGATCCATTAAACCTTACTAAAACATGTTAATCACGAATATAGCAAAGTTGAGGAGACTTTATCGTCCCCTAACAGCATCCTATCAGAAGTTTGCCATTTGGCGTTACAGAACTGAGAACAAGTAAATAAAATAAAAAAGGGGGAGGAGAAAATAGACGGGGGGGGGGGGATAATTTTGAATGGGGAGGGGGGTTAAAAAAGAGTAGGGTTGGGTAAGTCCCTCTACTCCGGGTATTTTCCCACAAACCAGCCACTCTCTCAAGGAGCCTGGAGATAAGCGATCCAAGGGTTCCACACTTTTTCAAACCTAGTTTGCCTATCTTGTCGAATACTAGTTCGTTTTTCGTTGATCATGATCCATGATATTTTGTGTTTATGGGCGATTTCCATGCACGTGCAATGGTTATTTTAGCCGCTAAAAGAATGAAGAATATAAGAGTACGCCGATGTTTAGAGATCTCCTCCGGGAGATCGCTAAACAACCCCGTTTTGGCTTTTCTGGGTATATTTTGTCCAGTCACCGAGTAAATTAGGTTAAACACTCTGATCCAGAACCGTCGGACCTTCGGACAAGACCACCAGACATGATACATATCACATTCCTGTCCGCATCCCTGAAAACATAGGGTTGAGGTACTAGGGTACAATTTTGGCAGCTTTGTGGGAACAAGGTACCAACGCGATAACACTTTATAGTTCGCCTCAACCAATGAGGTGTTGAGTTGGCACTGGACTTTCATCACAAAGCTTTCATCCATCAATCAGAAGGTATTTGTTGGGTTTTGATCACTTGACTTCACCAGCAATAAAAAGAACACCATATGTTCTTAAGGTCCATATTCATTTATTGTAGCCTATCTTTTATCTTCCTATTGTGATATTGATATCAACATTAAGGCTGGGTTCACACATATGCAGCTGCGGTTTCAGTGCGGCAGTCCCGTGCGGTTCTGTTCACTCGTTCAGGTGCGATTAAGGTGCAGATTTTTACCTGACATAGCACTTGAACCAGACCCGAAATCAAACAGGACCCTTTTTTAAAACTGTGGCCACCCCTCACATGAACCCACTCCATTGAAAGTCGGTTCTGATTCACATGTTATGCGTATTGGATGCTGTTAAAAAATGCATCCAATTCACATATATGTGAACTGAGCCTAAGGCCCCTTTCACACTTGTGCGACTTCAAAGTTGCGCGATTTTTGCCGCAATTGTCGAAATGACTTGAAGTCGTACTAATATGAATGGCGGCTGTCATTGGAAATCATGGGGAACGACTTGTCATGCTACCTTGCAGTCCCAAATCATGGGACAAGTCGTATAAGTGTGAAAGGGGCCTAAATGATTATGGGCATTTAAGATGACCATCTAGCACTCTTTTGTCGAGTTTCATTTTATACAGCAACAGCCACTTTGACAGGCACTCTGCTCCTGCTATGTAATGCAGCCAGTCCAGACTGTTATTTTCTGACAGCTGAGAATTGCTGGTAATAGAGGCAGGGGAGTGGCAGCAGGGGATAGGAGTACTTTGTTTCTAGGATGTATTTTCTATGTCCAAGGTCCTGAAGACATATGTTTAGGAAACTGAGGGGGTGAAAGGGCAGTCGCCCCTAAATCTGCCTTTTTTTTATAGTGTCTATACATACTAAATATTTACAGTTACTTTGCAATATAACGCTCTGTATTGCTACATCTCAAATCAGCGGTGTAAAATAAAATGCAGCAATAAGATATTTATTTTTCAGTTGTTTTTGCCCTTATTAAAGTGTCTGTTATTAAACTGTTCAGTAAATGTGATTGTCTGACTACCCAGATCCTGGATACAGGTTGTTAATACCATAGATTGTGTGGCTGGTTTTCCTGAAGCTGTTAATCATTACAGGACAAGTGAAAGAACACTATTATTCCATACAAGAATGGAAATCTGCTGGTTACAATGGATGTATCACATGATATATGATATACATAATACATTTTTCAAAAGCATGTCATAGTACTGTGTGTTTTCCCCCCTGTATATAGTGATGTCTTCCTACTTTACAACAACAAAAAAAAAAAAGAAGTCCCTGTAGCAGTAATGGAAATGTAATGGTTGTGATGAAAGTGAATGGCCCAAAACAACCAATCTGAATGTATTACTCAACCATGGCATCTCTAGTGCTAACTAGTCCCAAAGCTGTTACTGCCTGTTGACTTTTTTTTTCTTTTATGTTTTGGCATTCAGTGGCATTTGCACTGTGGCCTCTGTCTTGTACCTGCACGTTGAACCTCAGATACTGCAGGAAATCAGAGCCAAGGGAGGCTCTCCTAAGCTCAGCCCTAGTGTGACACATCCAAGGAGGGCACTTCCCCAGAACTGGTGAGGGGACTTTAGGCAGAGAGTGGGGGAGATTTGTACTGGGGGGTTAGGGGGGATAGACTATACTGGGGGTGTTTGGGGGGGTGGAGATCTGTACTAGTAGAAGCGGGTAATATTTGCTTGTACTCTACACTGGCCTGTGTTTTACATACTCTTGAGCACTGTGCTCTGTGTGTTACGTACTTTTGACCTCCACACTATATACACATTACATTTCATTCATGCTACTGACCATTGCACTCTGTACACTGGGCTTTATAAGATACTCCTGAACCCAGCATTCTTTATGCTATATTATACATTCCATACTATTAACCAAAGTATTGTCTCAACAGTTACTGGTTGCTAAGTAGTCATTGACTATTCAAAAAGAGTTCTTATTTAATGCAGAACTTCACCTGAAAAGAAAAGTTCCACTCCCTCTCCTCATTGTAGATTGTCTTTTATGTCTGCTTGCCTACATTCCAGTATTTGCATGTGCTGACTTTATTTTTCTCACGCTGTTTTGTTCAGAACAGTATTGTTTCGTTTTTCAATTATTGTGTTGAAGTTTGTATGTGTCTGTTAGACCGTTGCCTGTGGCACAGAAATCAAAGCATACTTTGTGGACCGTGGCATACTGTATGTGTGTATATATATATATATATATATATATATATATATAATATATTTATACACACAGTGGGGGTGATTTACTAAAGCTGGAGCATGCAAAATCTTGTGTAGCTGTGCATGGAAACCAATCAGTTTCCAGGTTTTATTGTCAAAGTTTAATTGAACAAGCTGAAGTTAGAAGCTGATTGGCTACCATGCACAGCTGCACCAGATTTTGCACTCACTGGTTTTAGTAAATCAACCCCTGTGAGTAGGCTCAAGTTTTTTTTTTAGCCATGTTCCTTTAAACCTCTGCTGCTGTTGGTGCAATTTGCTCATATCCACCATTCCTCTCATCTGGGTGCCCCAGATTTTTCACAATCTTAGCAACACCCTTGTCAACAGTTTGGAGCTTTCAGAGCATTAAAACCTAATTGCTAATTGTTTTGCATTTCACACATTTCTCCATGGCTTAGTTCTCTAAGCCCAAAAACAACAAAAGACATCTACTTACAACATTTGTAAATACTGTATGTATCTAAACATTATACCAATACGTGCACAGTAAGGGCCCCTGTTCACACAGGTGGACCACTCAGGTCTACCTGACGGTTTTTCAGGTGGACCCAATAGGACCTTCCAGTCTCCTCTATAGAGCAGCGGATGTCAACAGACACCCGCCGACATCCGATCCTATCTGCTAAAGACAGACAGATGGGGATCCGTTCCCCATCCATCTGGCAGATCGGATGGCAGTCGGGAGTAAATGGACAGGCAGTCCGTTTACATCCGTCCGCCCATAGAGGAAAATGGGCTGTGTCTCTGCATATGTGGACATAGACCAGCCATCCGCCTGTCCAGTGGGGTTCAGTAGACAGATTCCCCGCTTAGCAGGCGGACTCCAACAGAGCCCGCCCCATAAGTAAGGGGCTTAAATGAGATATCTGATATTTTTGTAGCTTTGCTTGGCACCCTATTGTTCTGTGATATCTTTCATGGCGGGCTAGTACTAGCTATACATGTTTTAGTTTTTTTCAGAAAATCACTTAATCCCTCCATCCACGCAGTTGTGACACCCATGGCTGCTTGAATACCTGAACAGTGGCTGCATCTGATACAGGGTAATAATAATAGATATTGAAGCTCCGTACCACTGCTAACATCCTGCCAAACCAGCTGCTGACAAGGCCTGTGCATGTAATCGTACTGGAATAAATAACATATAAAGTCCAGTTAACTTCTAATGTATTCACATTAATTTCAATCAAGCGCTAATAGGGGGTGTTTTTGGCCCCCAAAATGCGTTGGCAGTTTGTGGATTGTCTCCCTGACATTTAGTGATAAAAAATTGCATCTGGCCCTGTTAGCAGTGGCATGGTGCTTCAGTTTTCATTTTTGTTACATTACACTACAAGCCAAGAAGTCTGAGAAGATCCTCTGGGGTGTAGAAGCCGCATGCCCAGAAACCAACCTCTTTACTTCAACATCAATACTTTTAACCTCTTGCCTACCATGCTATAGCCAAATGACGGCTACAACGCGGTCGCACATTTCCGGAAAGCCATCCATTTACATCCCCCCTAAACCCTGCCTCCCCGCACGACCCCAGGGCGTGCATTGGAGCACTCAGTGATTTCACATCTGGGTAAAGGGCCAATCACAGCAGCCTTTACCATGTGATCAGCTGTGTCCAATTACAGTGTAAACAGGATTTGCTGGTTATCTGCAGTACTCTTTTCACGCTGACAGCCCCGTAAGTTGCAATCCACACAGGGAACATCTACACTGATAATCAGGGCCCTGATCATCAATGCCCATCAGTGCAGTCTCATCTGTGCACATCAGCGAGGGAGAAAAATTACTTATTTACAACATTTTATAATAGACACTAAGGAAAACTTTTTTTCAACATTTTCAATCTTTTTTTTTTGTTAATATCGCAAAAATAAAAACCCAGCCGTGATTAAATACCACCAAAAGAAAGCTCTGTCTGTCTCCAATTATTTTTTTTAAATGTTTGAGTACAGTGTACATTGTTGCATGACTGCGCAATTGTGATTCAAAGTGTGATAGAGCTGAAAGCTAAAAATTGGTCTGGACAGGAAAGGGGTGAAAGTGCCCAGTAGGCAAGTGGTTAGGATAGTAATATCAATAAGCTGATAATAGGGATAATTTGTATCAGATGTTTTATAGGGCGTGGTACTGCATGCGGCTTCACAGCTGACTTCCCACTATGCATGTGCGAGCTGCTTTGCACCCTGTAAATGGTCCCGGGACCGTTGCAGGGAAGGAGGAGAAAGAGCAGAGCTTCCACTTTTGTGATTGGAAATTATCACATTGTGAAACAACCCATTCAGTTTAAAATAAAAATGAAAGGCAAAACATTTGTGTATAGATATTAAAAAAAAATTATAAACACCTTTCTTTCCCCCTTTTTTTATAAGTAAAAAACATTCCCTCTGTTGTCAGCTGCATAAGGGCTGGAGGAGGAGAATAAATAGTACACTGAGTTTCCCAGTGGGGTCTCAGCAGTGGCGTCGGGAGGGGGGGGGGGGGGCTGGAGCCCCGGCATGGGGGGGACCGATCTTATCCCGAGCGCCGCCGAGCACGGCAGAGTGTGGCCATGTGACATAGCAGGTCTCGCATTCTGGAGCCTGCAGCGCCTATGATGGACGTCCCACTGGTCCAATGCCCGGACCACGCCACATCACTGTTAGATCCCCGCTCGGGCGGCCGGCTCTCTTCTCCTCCTCTAGCTGTCTGCCTGCTGTGATGATGGGCACACTGCACACCACGAGCTGAGCTTAGCTGCTGCAGGACACATGAAGTCTGTCTCCTGGTCAGGTAGGTCAGTGTATGTATGTCAGGTAGGTAGGTAGGTTGGTCGGTCAGTCAGTGTAAGTCAGGTAGGTAAGTCAGTGTATGTATGTCAGGTAGGTAGGTCAGTGTATGTATGTCAGGTAGGTTGGTCAGTCAGTGTATGTATGTCAGGTAGGTAGGTCAGTGTATGTATGTCAAGTAGGTAGGACGGTCAGTCAGTGTATGTCAGTTAGGTAGGTCAGAGTATGTATGTCAGGTAGGTGGGTCAGTGTATGTATGTCAAGTAGGTAGGCCGGTCAGTCAGTGCATGTATGTGTATGTATGTCAGGTAGGTAGGTCAGAGTATGTATGTTAGGTAGGTGGGTCAGTGTGTGTATGTCAGGTAGGTGGGTAAGTGTATGTATGTCAAGTAGGTAGGCCGGCCAGTCAGTGTATGTATGTCAGGTAGGTCAGTGTATGTATGTCAGGTAGGTAGGCCGGTCAGTCAGTGTATGTATGTCAGGTAGGTCAGTGTATGTATGTCAGGTTGGTAAGTCGGTCAGTCAGTGTATGTATGTCAGGTAGGTAGGTCAGTGTATGTATGTCAGGTAGGTAGGTAGGTCAGTGTATGCATGTCACTACCATCAGTGTATGTATGTCAGGTAAGTAGGTCAGTATAATGGTCAGTGTGTCAGGCAGGTGAGTTTAGTGGTCAGCATTGATGGCCACTGTTAAGCCAGGCAGCAACCAGAAAGTGAGCTTACCCCCCGCCACACAACCCCACCGCCCAGCCAAAAAAAACCTGAAGCACTACCGCCACCCCCCTCCCCGGCCTTGGACTTCAGGCTGAAGCCCTTGGTCTTTTTGCCACCTAGCAACATCCCTGGGTGTCAGTACAAGTCTAATCACTGAAGGAGAGCAGTCTGTGTTGCCAGCACAGCTACTGACCATGGTGTGCTCTCCTGCCTAGTGTGGTCAATTTTTAATAGGAAAGCAGAAGTCCTGGCAGGAATACCAGGGATTTCACACAAAGAGAACAATACAAAGTGAAAAGGATATTTTTTTCATACCAGCACATGGTACCAGGGCCACTGTTACAAATCACAGGGCCCCATACAGCCCCCCCCCCGGTGTAAATATTAAAATTATATTTCTACAAAAAATAGATGAAAACTTATTAGTGGACACAAACATTCTATCATACATAAAAAAAACATAAAATCCATCTTCAAGCCAAAATTCTCCACACATATTCCACAAACTCCCAGTTCTAATCCCCCCTCCTAGCTAAAATCTCCCTCACCCCAAAAAATCACCTGCCTAGAACACATCCTCTTTCCTCTCAAACTTTCTATCCTAGCACAAATGTTCTCCCAAATCCCCCCTGCCAGCCCAAATCTCCCCTAATCCTTCCTATTAGCTCCGAATTCTCACACCCGATCCTGGCACAAAATCCCCCCATCTTCCCTCTCAGCACAAATCATCTTTCTTCAATCGCCCTCCTAGGACAAATTGCCACAAACCCCTCCTCCTAGCACAACCCCCTCTAAATTCCCAGCACAAATTCTTCCTTCCTACCCAGATTTGCCGCTATTGTGAATCGTGGTGATTTGGAACGCAGAGATGTGAACGGAGCTGAGCGATCCTGTCTCATGTGCTGTATAGAGGAATACTCTTCTGACCGGAGAGAGAGCACAACACAGAGCACCTCCTCTTGGCTCTTTCCTCTCTCTGCTCCAGCCTCTCGTCTCCTTGTTCCAGCTGTGAGTGCAGGCGGGGGAAGGAGCTCAGTGCCGGCCAGGCCCATCTTCCAAGGAAGGGCACTCCTGGGCCCTCTGTGTCTCTCACCCAGCAGCTAAAAGCCGGCGGGAGGGAGAGGGGAGAAACCGTCTTTCAGTTGCTGCGTGAGAGTTCCTTCTCTGCTCCACTGATCCTCCTGCTGTCCGGGCCCCCTACAGGAGGACCGGTGATCCCCCTTATCAGCGGCCCTACATGGTACAACAGGATCATAGCAGGAATATAAAATGTTGGGTTACAAACACTTCAACTTTTCCATTAAATATACTTTTCTATTAACAGCGGTAAAACAAACTGTTTTTGGCACGATTATTTTCATTTTAAGATAAGATGCTTCTAAAATATTTTGTCAGCTTCTATAGATTGACATTACTAAAGAATGTGTTAACTGTATTCATGTATATTGAAAAGCAATTTGGTGCAGTCATGATCTTGATAAGCCAGCTCCTATCTTGTCTTTCCATATGCTACTCATGTGACACATAGAACTGCCACCACCTTCCAAAGTTATGTTACGTTCTTATGTTTTGGTTAGTTTAAAAAATCTTTCATCAGATCCTTAAAACATCGGGTACAGTCTGACTTTTTTTGGTAATGAACTAACGCTTTCTCGACCGCCTGCATCTTCACACAGCTGTAGTGTCCGGTGACTTGAACCATGTGGAGTTATTTTCATGTATTTTAGCAAAGCATATTACAAGAGAGAAAATAAATGTCTAGGACTTGGACAAAACGAATAAGGCTATAGGATGCATATTGTCTTTCTGCCTTGGCAACAAATAGATTTTGCTTTAATACATAGATTAGTGATGCCACTGCTGTTGGCATGTTAGTGGCAGGGAATGAGTTAACTTGCAGTCCCCAGCAAGACTCTGTGATCTGAATAGTTTGGTTACCATGGAAGGAGCGAAAGCAGCTTAGGAAGAGGGGCAGTCAGGAGTGTTTCTTTGTTTGAATCTATTCTTGCGCTCCCCTTTTCTGTATATTGTTCTCACAACTCGTTCTTTTCACTTTTAGAATGCCTTTTCTCATGGCTGGTTGTACTCCAAACCAAACACTTTCACTACCAACAGTAGGAAACAATTTTTTCAGCTTTTTTTTTCCAATTTTATGGGTAGCCTCAAAAATGTAATTCAAAGACATGCATTTTCTAGTATACTTTTTGTATTGAATGTACCGTCTAAGCACAGAACAAAGGGGGAAATAAGCAGGGATTTCAAATCCTTGGAGCACTACACTGGCTGTGTGGGCACTGACCACTCATCCCCCACAGAGGTAAGTACAGTGTGGACCTGGGGGTAGGGTGGGTAAGAGTGTACGATTTGCTTTTTTTTTTGAAAAGGTGAACTTACACTTTAAAGGATGTAACATGTTCCCACTCCTGCAGCCTCTCACTGATTCCCCAGCCCCCCCCCATCATTGTGACAGGGGGCCGGGGATCTTCTCCCCACACCGCTGTCACAATTCGAAAACATCCACAGAGACCTGTGAATAAATGGACTACAAGTAGCGACAGCCTTTGCGGCTGATGGCTTGTAGTTCTCAATGAACTGCCAGGGTGCTAGTGAGCGCTCTACATAGTTAATTGAGTGTCATTGTGTAACTGCCTGCTCATTTTAGGTTTGAGCAAACAGATACACTGACAGTCAGAGGCGGCTCTCTAGGCAAATAAGGTGGCTGCCTAAGGCCTAGCATTCACAGGGGCCTCGCGGCCGCCTAATTGTAGAGTCGCCTCTGCGGTGTTAAGCTCTGGCCAACAGCAGTTTAACATTGCCTGGCAGGCAGTGGAGAGAGGGGACAGAGCGTGGCTGTGTCTTGGGAGGGGGCGGGGCCAGCACTGTGTTGTCCAGGGGAGGAGAAGGGGAGGAGATTCCAGCAGCCAGAGCAAAATATTAGCACAATTCCCGCTGCTCCAGAGACGCAGATCGCGCCCCCAGCCATCACCCCCACCAATGAAGTGCTCAGCAGAGCTGTCCCCACACACCCGGAGGAGGCATCTGGCATGCAGTGGCGAGGAAGGTCCTGCGGAGGAGGCCTCACGAGCACAGTATGGAGCCGATGGATAGGGAGGTAGGAAAAAAGAGGTATCCGGACAGCCACTCTCTGGGGGTGTCAATTAGTGTGTGGGGGGGGGGGGGGACTGGGGCTCCAGCTGCAAGGAGAGGCACAGCTACCTTGCCACAACCCTTTTCTCTAGCCAGCTACCACCAGCATGAGAGAGCCAGCCCCCCCAGCATCCCTCACCCACAGACTGACCTTTATATCCACCCCCTGTCCCATCCCCTCCACTCCACTCTCTTCCTCCTGACCATCAGTGTCACTAACTGTAAGGATATCTCAGTCCCGTTCCAGTGTGCCCATCTGTGATTGGCAGCTCCTGACCCCTCCCTCTGCCCTGCGCTTACCCCCGCCTATGCAGGGCTCCACTGCAGGGGGGTTGGGGGGTCCCAGTCCAGTGCTGATACATGGTGGGCTGGGTGCCCCGCATCCTGCGCTGGCACTGCCTGCTGATTGACTTCTCCGCTGCTATCTCCTTCACTGACACCAGCACCGAGGTAGAGAGCACTGACACCAGAACTGACACCAGCACTGACATAGAGAGCGCTGACACCAGCACTGACATAGAGAGCGCTGACACCAGCACTGACATAGAGAGCGCTGACACCAGCACCGACATAGAGAGCGCTGACACCAGCACCGACATAGAGAGCGCTGACACGAGCACCAACATAGAGAGCGCTGAGACCAGCACCGACATAGAGAGCGCTGAGACCAGCACCGACATAGAGAGCGCTGACACCAGCACCGAGATAGAGAGCGCTGACACCAGCACCGGGATAGAGAGCGCTGACACCAGCACCGGGATAGAGAGAGCTGACACCAGCACCGGGATAGAGAGAGCTGACACCAGCACTGGGATAGAGAGAGCTGACACCAGCACTGGGATAGAGAGAGCTGACACCAGCACCGGGATAGAGAGAGCTGACACCAGCACCGGGATAGAGAGAGCTGACACCAGCACCGGGATAGAGAGAGCTGACACCAGCACCGGGATAGAGAGAGCTGACACCAGCACTTTAAAGCTCTTAATATATGTAATTTATACAGTTAATTTTTTAATTGCTTGAATTATTTTTCCCATTCTGGGCGTGAGTGGGGCCTCATGTCTAGGTTTTGCCTAAGCGAACCTATTACAGCGCACACATTCAAGAATGACCTTTCCTGCAGGGCTAGTAAAAACACCTGAACATATTCAAAAAATACGGGGGTTTGGTCACACTATATGGTTATATAGTGCTAAGCCCACTTACTGCGACAAAGTACCCCGAATGACCTCTTTTTTAGTGACCATCAGTGCATAGGAGGAATCCCTTCAGTTCTCCCACATAGAGGAGTTTGGCTCCCATGGTTGAGACGCAGGATCTTTCATTCATGTTCGCTATTGTTTGTTGGTCTTATAGCAGCACCATCTTAAATCTAACACATTAGGGTGTGCTTCCCAAATATGTTTTTGTAGGTTTTGCCTAAGGCCTCACAAAGCCTAGAGCCTCTGCTAACAGTCTGCAGGAGCCTGAGGTTGCCTGTAAACCAATTTTTTTTTTTTTAGTAGGGTAAACTTATCCCTTAAATTAATCATATGACTTGTGATTGTGGCAATCTTTACTCTTTAAAGCGGCATTCATTCAGTATGCTGATCATTTCCTCTAGTCTACTAAAAGATAAGAAAAAACACCTCCACCTGCCTTTCACAGACTTTGGTTGGCATCAGAACTGCTCTTCTCACCATACAAGCCATATACCCAAACAGGCTAATTCAGCTTGAATCCCTACTCTGGGAAAAATTCAGGTGCCCCACTAGTGGCTTTTTTGGATGGGCAGACTCCAAATCTAACACTGTCATGGCCCCCTGAGACAGCCATTCCTCTCCACTTCCCTCTGCTGACATCAGCCTTTTCATTGGCTCTGACATTGTCCCTAAGAGGATCCCACCACTGGCCATCCAATAGGACGTGTCTGCTTGTGCTGAGTAACAGAACGAGTAAACAAAAGAGCAGAAGGATCAAGGCTGAAGCAGCAAATTGGAACTCTAGGAAAAATGTTTTTAATGCCTCAATTGAAATAAGTTAGCTCTAATGTTTAGTATCCTAGGTCCAGATGGCTGTTGCTTTACTGTAAATTACAGTTTAATTCATGCTGATTACTGTAGATCTAGCAGCACTCTAGGGTAGCTGGTTAGAATCGTAGCTGCCTAGAGTTTCCATCCCTGTGCCTGTGTGGGTTTCCCCCGAGTACTCCGGTTTCCTCCCACACTGCAAAGACATGCTTGTAGGGTAACTGGCTCCTGTCTAAATTGACCCTAGCATGTGTATGTATAAATGAATGCGAGTTATGGACCTTAGATTGTAAGCTCCTTGAGAAAAGGGACTGATGGGAATGTACAATATATACTCACACTATATGTACACAAAAGTGAGTACACGCCTCACATTTTTGTAAATATTTTATTATATCTTTTCATGTGACAACGCTGAAGAAATGGCACTTTGCTACAAGGTAAAGCAGTGAAGTCTACAGCTTGTGTAAAAGTGTAAATTTTCTGTCCCCTCAAAATAACTCAACAAATAGCCATTTATTTCTAAACTGCTGGCAACAAAAGTGAGTACACCCCTAAATGAAAATGTCCTAAATGGGCCCATTAGCCATTTCCCTCCCCGGTGTCAGGTGACTAGATAGTGTTACAAGCTCTCAGGTGTGAATGGGGAACATGTGTGTTAAATTTGGTGTTATCGCTCTCACTCTCTCATTCTGGTCACTGGAAGTTCAACATAGCACCTCAAGGCTAAGAACTCTGTGAGCATCTGAAAAAAAGAATTGTTGCTCTACATGAAGATGGCCTTGGCTATAAGAAGATTGCCAAGACCCTGAAACTGAGCTGCAGCAGTTTAACAGGACAGGTTCTACTCAGAACAGGCCTCACCATGGTCAACCAAAGAAGTTGAGTGCACATGCTTAATGTCATATGCAGAGGTTGTCTTTGGGAAATAGATGTATGTGTGCTGCCAGCATTGCTGCAGAAGTTTAAGGGGTGGGGGGGTCAGCCTGTCAGTGCTCAGACCATATGCCGCATGCTGCATCAAATTGGTCTGCAGAAGGAAGCCTCTTCTAAAGATGATGCACAAAAAAGCCTGCAAACAGTTTGCTGAAGACAAGCAGACTAAGGACATGGATTACTGGAACCATGTCCTGTGGTCTGATGAGACCAAGATAAACGTATTTGGTTCAGATGGTGTCAAGCGCGTGTGGTGGCAACCATATGAGTACAAAAACAAGTGTGTCTTGCCTACAATCAAGCATGGTGGTGGGAGTGTCATGGTCTGGGGCTGCATGAGTGCTGCCGGCACTGGGGAGCTACTGTTCATTGAGGGAACCATGAATGCCAACATGTACTGTGACATACTGAAGCAGAACATGATCCCCTCCCTTCGGAGACTAGGCCGCAGGGCACTATTCCAACATAATGACTCCAAACACACCTCCAAGACGACTACTGCCTTGCTAAAGGAGTTGAGGGTAAAGATGATGGACTGGCCAACCCTATTGAGCATCTGTGAGGCATCCTCAAACGGAAGGTGGAGGAGGGCAAGGTCTCCAACATCCACCAGCTCTGTGATGTCGTCATGGAGGAGTGGAAGAGGACTCCAGTGGCAACCTGTGAAGCTCTGGTGAACTCTATGCCCAAGAGGGTTATGGCAGTGCTGGAAAATAATGGTGGCCACACACAATATTGACACTTTGGACCCAATTTGGACATTTTCACTTAGGGGTGTACTCACTTTTGTTGCCAGTGGTTTAGACATTAATGGCCGTGTGTTTAGTTATTTTGAGGGGACAGCAAATTATACAAGAAGTTTTTTTCGTATCACCACATAATGGTATTGTGGATATGGCATAGGATAAAAAATATAAGTGCCACGTCCCGAAAATTTGAATTTTATAAAGCAAATTATACAAGCTGTACACTCTCACTATTTTACATTGTAGCAAAGTGTCATTTCTTTAGTGTTGTACATGAAAAAATATAATAAAATATTTACAAAAATGAGTGTACTCATTTTTGTGAGATACTGTTTATATTGTATACTGATGGCGCCATATAAATACCCGTAATAAATAAATGAAAAAAATAAATAAGCAGTGCCCTTTATGTGCATGTCCTGGTTATAAGGTGCAGGGGTTGCGTTGTTTCCTCTTAATTTTCATTTCTTGTATTCTTTTCACATAATGCAAGGTGTTTATGGACAATGGTAGATCATCAAGGAAAGGCGTCTGTTGGCTGTTTAGCGAAAGCCACGATAAGAAGTACACCTTGGGGGTTATTTACCAAAGGCAAATCCACTTTGCACAACAAGTGCACTTGGAAGTGCAGTCCCTGTAGATCTGAGGGGGACATGAAAGGAAAATAAAAAACAGCATTTTAGCTTGCACATGATTGGATGATAAAATCAGGAGAGCTTCCCCTCATTTCAGATCTTCCCCTCAGATCTACAGCGACTGCACTTCCAAGTGTACTTTCAGTGCACTTGTAGTGCAAAGTGGATTTGCCTTTGGTAAATAACCCCCCTTGTGTCTCTTTGAGCAGTGTAACATTGCGGTGGAACCCATCCAGCAGTTCGCTTTCTTAGCATGAAAAAAAAAAAAAACACCTACCAAACTGGACTCAAAAGTTGATATTCCTATGTTAAGGGGACACCAGTGAACTGTCCCAAGCATGTTTCAGTGGCTAGAGCATCCTCCTACTCAATGGACATGGATTTTCCTGTGTATTTTGGATCCACTTTGTACCATAGGATGGTCCTACAGTGTCTGCAAAGTTCACCTTTTGGGGAAAAAATAATTAATGCACATATTTTTGCAGGAAGAAAATGTGCATTTATTATTTTCCCACATGAGCCTGCAAAGCATTGCACCTGTGATCAGTGGATCAAAAGTGTAATGCCAGGGTCCTGCAGACAAGCCCTGAAGCTGTAGCCCATGCCTCCAAAACAGGCCGATTGTTTACAAGCTGCATGGCTTGTAAATTAACTATGAGAGTGCTCTTCAGCACCCTTGCAGTCCATTGAGATCTACAAGCTGTCAGCCACAATGGATGATGGTATTTGCAGCTCTCTCATTTGCAGATTACTGTGAATGAATGATACAGTCAGGTAGGCAGACCCCAGCTCGCTGTCACACGGAGGGCTCGGGGATTGGGGGTGTGAACCTGTGGTGTTAAAATAAAAAAATAAAACAATTTGCGGGGGAGTTGGAATTAGGTTGCATGGCTGGCCCATTTTAGTCTGCCTTCCTGACTGTTTCCACCTTTTGGGTTGTTGCTTCCAAGGTAGCCATTTTGGGATATATACCATGTTGGCTTTCTTATGCTATGACTTTGAATTGTTAAGCAGTTTTCTTGAATTTGTGTTGAGCCAACCTTTAGGCCTACTTTTAGTATCTGGATGATTTGTTGTTTATCGGTGCTGCAGATAATGACCATTGTCAGGGGCTATTGGCCTCCTTCCAAGAGGTTTGCATTCACCTAGGTATCCCATTGTATGCCAGCAAAACAGAAGACCATGTTCATGTTATGTAATTTTTTGGCTGGGAGATTGATAATGTGCAGATGGTCTTCCAGTTTCTCCTGATGATTCATTGGTCATGCTTCTGTCCTTGTTAAACGTGGCTAGGATCACCAGAGGGTTCATCTAAAACAGCTTAAATCTCCTTTTTATATTGCCTTGCATTCTCTGGGGCTTCAGTTTATTCTTCAAAGGTAAATAGTCTGGTGATCCTTGGATAGCCTCATGGGCTTAAAGGGATTCATTATGTAACCTGATGTTGCTGAGTTTTTTTTTTTAGTTTTTTTTTCATCACTGTGGCAGTGGAACTATGGGTTAGTAAATTGGGATTGATAATCTGCTTTCCACCTGTGGTCTCCCAGTTACATTTTTTTTGGGTGCTAGGATGCTTGAAAATTAATATCTGATTTAAGGTGTGTACCTGATGCTATTGTAGACACAATTTCTTGTTTACAGTTGGAACGCTTCTGCTCTGTGGCTCCAGTGGCTTCTCTGCAGGTGTTCCTTACCTCACAATTTTGTGGAGCCTGCTAGACTTTGCCTCCCTATCTCAGAACACATGGGTAACGTGTTGTCAGGTTTAAGACGACTGGGTGCCTTCATCGCTTGGTGCATTCTGATTTTCCTCTCACCAGGACAGACTTTAGATTCTTTTCTTGTACTTCCTCTATCTGTGAAAAGGATGTAGTCAGTTCGAAGGGTACTCTGCTCTGGTGTTTTGGTTTACCAACTCTGGTTGAGAAGGTGTTACTAAGGTATTCCCTATCCTGCTTGTTTTTAAGAAGGTTGGAAATTATATGCCTTGCTGTCCTGATTCCCATAGTCCAAATTCTTTGTAGATCTTGATGTAGTCCTCTTTATATTGCAATCTATTTGTTTTCCCTCCTAAGTTGACTCTCTTATTTCGAGTCATGTAAACCGGAGAGTTTTTTTGACACCTTCGGGATTGTTGAACTTGTAGCCAAGGGCAAATGTACAGTTGGCAGCATTAGAGAAAAATAACATGCTGCTACCGGCCTACTTTGTCTTTATCCTATTGTGCTCATCAAAAAACTGGTCCTGCAAAAGAAAGTGGATGGACCTTTGTATCTGGATTCCAAGTGGTCACCTGTTTGACCCCCCCTTTGCCCTTCCCTGGCTTTTCTATTCTATGCTAATCCCTCCAAACTGAGCAAATTTCCAGGCTGGGCTAACCCTCATGGAGTTCTCTGCACATTTTTTCCGCATCTGCAAAATTAGATGGGTTTTTTGAATGTCGCATTTCAATGGGTGGGTTTTGTCCCATTTTCCTTTTTCATTTTGCCCTTCTTGTTTGATTTCGGGTTCCCCCCAGCATTGATTTAGACAATTGACAACTCCTTTGTTTATTGGCCCTCACATCGTGCTGATGTTCATTGCTAGTAGAAGAATCTGGAGATTTCCTTACATATTGCAGACACAGTTTGAGGCCTAAGATAAATATCAAGTTCGTGGATTAGGTTTTTGAGGCCTGAAATGATCATTGGTATTGCCTGAACATTTACATTTTCAAAAATTTGCTTTGGGCCCTACTGTCCCTTTTATTGATTTGGAGGGTTACGACTTGGGGTATTCTTGTTCGGTGCACCTGCACCTGAATCCCCCCTCCCCCCTACATAACTATATCATACACCCAACACGTCTGGTTCCACAGTTGACCCAGGGACATAAAGGAATGATTTGTATAGCTCTGCCTACTTTTTCAAAATTAGAGATAAACCCAAAATTAGCGGACACAGTTGGATACAGACCAGGTGGCAAAGTCTGTGTGACAGGTGTACAGTGTATTTGCTACTAGAACTAGATTTGTTACTAAAGATGACACATTTTCATTTTATGGTATTGATACATTTTCAGTTTTCCTGGCATCGTTCCATGGCAGTATACTACCACATGTACAGTACCACCAACCTGCATCGTGAATAGTGATTAGTGAGATGGCCCCAACACATTCTATGATGTACTTTTTGAAAACTAGATATACTCTGATTCATTTTCATTTAAAGAAGATCTATGGGCACAGCCTACTCTTTCATTTTACAACTGCAGCATTGTTCTAACAATACAATCAATAATTATATTTCACAATCCAATATGAGCTTACTTGAAAAATTTAGTAATCACAATGTTTTTGCTTTTGAGAATATTTGAATGTCCCACATCATTTATAAATGAGGCCTTTTTTACTCTTTGTTTGTGATCAGTATTTTAGGGCATGGCGCTCTTTGCCAGAAATAGATAAAATAAAGGTAATAAAACAAACAGCCTTAGCTTTGTATAGCTTGTTTGAATTGCATCATTGAAGTGAGGACGGAGTTGACTAACAAGTTGTTTTACAAGTGTGATTTGAATAAGTCACTCGGCTTTCAAACATACCAGTCATTGTAATGTACCTATTACTGCATATCCTCCTCTTTCTGCCCTCTCCGCATCTTCTCAGATCTCTTTTGCCTTTCAAGAGCCACCTGTAGGCCAAAATGCTTAATGAGTTGTCATGAACTCTACGCACAATGCATCGCCTTGTTTAATTTTACATCTAGCACAGCTGGTTGTGTTTTAACACCTAACAATTAAGTTGTTAACTTCTGGAGATTAGTTGCTTTGTCGTGATTTTTAACAAGTTTTATTCTTACGTTTTTTTTTAATTATTATTTATTTTATTTTACATACATTTTATATATATATATATATATATATATATATATATATATATATATATATATATATATATATATATATATATATATATATATACATAAAATCAAAAGCTTAGGTGTAAATACAGAGTCTTGTTTATTGAAATGCCAATGAATCTGCCTTTAACACTGCCTTTCTTTTGTGCTTTGCAGAATACAAAGGAGTCAATGGGGAGAGAAAGATGAGATGGTGTATGGCTAGTGACTGCACTAAACTGACAGGATATCACCCAGGCACAGCTATGCTTGCTCACAAGCCTCGATAAGCTGCACATGTTTTTGGGAGGAGGGAGCTGCTTCTCTTACCTTACTCCAGCTGCAGACTTCTCACGGCGGACGCAGGCTTGCAATGTGAATCAGACTAACACGCCACAACAGCCCAGGGAGAAGACAAGCTTTGGTCTTTCTTGTGCACTGTGAGTACTAGAGAAGGAAAACAAGAAGCCAGATTGGATTAAAATGCCATCCAAAGGGAAATATCTAATAAAGGACAATGAGGATTGGATTATTACACATTCGCTTTACGAAAAGTATCAATGCATCAACCAGCACTATCCACTGCTGCTCATCTTGCTCTTTGTTGTTGGGGCTGCCTGTGTGACTCTAGTTGTTCTGTTCTTCACAATCAGTAAAGTGAGTATAGTTTTTTTTATTTATTTATTTTTTATTCGCTTTATTTCATTTCTGTGACCCAATTGAACTGCTTGTAACGCTTATGTTGCCAAAGCTAAAATATCATGTTTCCTTACTAAATCAATCTCTAACATGAGCCGTATATAATTTTTCCTTTGTATTTTAGGGTTAAACCTATGGTTAGTAAAAGTATGGAGGTAGCACCTTCCTTTGAACACATAGCCTGACTGCTATGCTCATACTTTCACTTCATTGACGTGAAATTAGGAATCCAGCCACCAAAGTTAGATTTTCCAACTTGTTCTAGGTCTGTGTCTTAGAAAGTATTGAAGCCTTCGGATCGGAATGAGAACCAGGCAGCTAAGATTTCCTGACAAGAGGCCAGCAATGGTAGCTTAGATATGTCTCCTCACAGGTTTCCTTTAAAGTGAATGTAATTTTTTAGTGCACATTTTCAGTTATAATTTTTGAGTTAGTATCAGTGGCAGCACGTCCATTAGGGGCGCCCAAGCGCCGCCCCCTTTATCTCTATCCACAGCATCCCCTTTATCTCTTAGCTCTATCCAAGGCCTCCACCCAATATTCATGCATCCTGCCCCTTTCAAGATGCCGGGCATATGAATTACAGTGGTGGGGGTGTTTTTGAAGCACCTGATTAGAGCCAGAGGCTCTAATAGGCTTGAAAATAGGGTGGGCTCGTGGCGCAGAGCATTGCGCTATGAGCCCACCCAGGTGTTACAACAGCAAATTAATATTCGCTATTGAAACACTGAATCTCAATCCGGTCAATCAGAAGCAGGTCAGAGACCCGTTTTCCGATTGGCCGAAAAGAGAAGAGTCCCAATTGGCCGCTGAGGAGGAGGGAGGAAACGGAAGCCGCCGCAATGCCGTTGAGAGCAGGGGAAGGGAAAGCCGCCACCGAGCAGGGGAAGCCGCCGGTGAAGCCTGGGAGAAGTGCTGCCCATAATAGATGGAGTAAGTGCGCCATACCCAACCGACTGGGGGGTGGTACTGTTTGCTGCCCCGCAAAAAAAATTACCACCGGCCGCCACTGGTTAGTATGTACATGTTTTTAGGGCTTGTTTACACCAGATGCTTTGGGGCTACGCTGGCAACAAATTCCAGTGAAGCCCCAATGCAAACACAAGGCAAAATGCCTAGTTTCCGATGATGATTGCTCCCACCACAGTGTTTCTGTGATGTTTGCTGAAAGAAAGTATTGCATGCAGTACTTTTTTTTCAGTGTAGTGCGTTGGAACGCAAACTACTACATCACAACGCCTCTATGGTAAAAAGGACTGCATTGATATGTCAATTGTGACATTTCAATAAAGTTCTCTGAAAAAAAAAAACAATTGTGCCTGGAAGCCAAGTGATTAGTGTGGCTCGCTGGTGTGAAGGAGCCCCAAGAAAAATATAGGGCCTCTATTACTAACGTTCTTTCGAAAATTCATACTTTGTGGCTGGTTTGCTAAACTGGGACTTCAGTACTTTCTTACTTACTGATCCAGCTAATTGGAAGCTTGAAGTCATGAAGTATGGAGTCTGTCATTTCTGACTTTCCTTCTTAATATAATAGTTTCTTCACAGACATGTTGCTCCAGTGGCTTTAGTACTTTATATGTCACTAACTTAGAATGACTATACAGATTCGATTGACTTTCTTGAGCTTTTTGCTTGTCAATTTTAGTAATGGTAGAGCTGGTTCGGTAGTGAAAGTGAACAAAATGACCAAATAGTAAAGCAGCCTTTTTTGGACCTTTTTACCCTAGAAGAATCTTTTGAAATAGATTTCAGGTCCAAAATCAATTCATCATTGTCAGTGGGAAAAAATGTAGCTTACATTGTTGGTCAGTGGAAAGCATGCCCTTTCTTACAGTGGTGGTCAGAAATCCACCCTTAAGCTGGTTACACATGATACAATTTTCTTGTTCAATTTCCTTTTAGATTTACCTTCAACCATGTAGTGCAAGGGCCTGCCTAATTGTACACAATTTGAAAGTGTTTGGGTTTGACCTCATATGGTTTTGGTAAATCTAAAGGAAAATTGTATAATGCGTAGCCAGCTTTACAGATGGCTAAAAAGATCTTAGTGTTATACAACTGACTTTGCCAAGTGGTGTTGGTCCTGGATCTATACAGGCACTATCAAACTAGAAGTCAATCAGCCACGGCTCATGAACTTCGAGTAACCTTTAGAGGAATCCTAGGGTTTCACAGAACCTTGGTTGAGAAAGGCTGTACACAAGCTGTGTGAGAAGCGCAGATATGCTGGAACTTCTCTGTGAAGAATTATTGTTCTGTACCCTTTTAATGACCTAAAGAATCAGTAATTTCACTAAGGACTAATGCTAATGGAGTGCCAGAGGCGGCTCTAGGCTTTGTGAGGCTTTAGGCGAAACTTACATATGAGGCCCACCCCACTCACGCCCGTAATAGAAAAAAAAATACAAGCACACAGAAAAGAGGGTGAGATAAAGAGGGGGGGTGGAGAGAGAGAATCAGTGATTGAGCACAGGCAAATTAGGAGGCCACGAGGCCCCTGTGAGTGTGAGGCCTTAGGCGACCGCCTAATTTGCCTAATTAGAGAGCCGCCTCTGTGGAGTGCTGCTACATAGATAGTTATAGAACAAACTGATTGCTGGCAGGGGGGTCCTCTACAAGGCTTCTGCAGCCTCACTCACACACTGATTCTAAAAAGGTTTTAAAAAACTTGAGTTGCACCATTGCTTACCAGCTATCATTCACATTCCTTCCCTGCTAACCCCCAAAAATTGCTTATCACACAATTGAATATATAGTCTCTTCAGGAAAAACACCCTACAGCTGCATTAGAAAGCATAGGGTCTTGGCTTTCCTCCCAGCACCAGCTTGTAAGTAAGATGGGAAATGTTCAGTTTGTTGATGAGAATGAGGGGCTTTTTTGTGAGTAGGTGTGAGCACCAATCAGTCTTTTTTTAGCCGTGGTTGAGGTGTCATAGGGGTAGATAGGCACCAATGGGCAGTGTCCACGGAGGTAGGCAGCATTCCACTGGCCACTGCTAAAATCTGTTGATAATCTGTAGCAATGCTGAGACTGAGTGACAGGAACTAATAGATGCTGTTCAACCCTGTGCAAGAATAGCTTACTGCTCAGTTGCAGTTATTCACTTAGTCTACAATTCAGACCACTCATAATTAAGATATTTTTATGGTGCCAACCATACCATAATAAAAAATAGAAGTTGTCATTATGAGATGTTAGTTCTGTCTGAATAAATGAGTGACTGTGCAGAGCAGAAGGGAGTGTGCTAGTAGCTAGTTTTAGGTTGCCATGGTCCATTTAGAAAATGTTACCACAGGGTCACTTACCCAATAACCCACCTGTAAAAAGAACGAACATACCTACCTTTTGCAGCCGCTTGTATTTTGAAAAGGTATTGCAGTTCTGACCTTAGCTGCTGCAAGTATTCAAGCTTCAGATAAGCTTATTTTTGCTAGTATATCCTGTAGTGACAAAGGAGCTGGTGGGTGGGGGGCCACAGCAACAAACGAGGTAGCAAGTATTTCTACAAACCCTGATGTGTAAAATACATGAGCCTGCAGGGAGGGGAGAAGCAGTGGCTTTTTCAATAATCTATCTACCACAGGAAAAGGTAAGTATATTCACACTTTTTCTTTTTACAGGTTACCCATTGGGTAAAAGTGACCCTGTAGTGCCAGGGTCACTTTATGAAGCCAGGCAGAGTTTTGTCAGGGAGGGAGAACAATGGTCTTTGTTAACATATGATGAGTATGTGAAAATCTTTTGTAACATCATGCAATAGGGAACAAATGAGCAATCTCTTGTAGTTACTTGTAATGTGATTGCAGGTAAGATCAGCTGCCTACGATGCCTATTTGTGTAGGTCTACATTCACGTTTTTCATACAGTTCTTAAAGATGGACTCCCACTCTCATTTCTTCAGGTGCATCATAGGTGTACCAGTCTGACAGTGACTGCTAGTAAATGGAATTTTATATTGAATCTTAATTCTTAGTTGGCAAATAGCTCAGGGTAATAAAAAATAAAAAAAGATCAACACCTAAGATTTGTTTACACTTGTGGCAGCGATTGTTTTTTTAGAGGACATCTGACAGGTGTCTGGGAGGCTCTATGTCGCCTCCTTATCACCTGTTTTAACTCCTTTAAACCTGCAGCACTGGTTGCAGGGTGTTTGTGGCATGGCCCCATTAATTAGAATGGGTCACATTTGGTGGTGGTACTGCCCACCGAATGCATTGGGAGAATATTTTACTTTGCTTCATAGGAACCGGCCGCTGTGTTGGGTTAAGAGGGGCAGTTAAGGTGCAGTAAAACCCATCTGCCTATTTTTATCACCCCGGCTGTTTTGATGCAGCCACTGTTTAGCAAAAAGGTCCTTTGATTTTTCAGTTAAAGGATGTTGGACAGGCGGGGGGGCGGCACCCACATTGCAAAATGTGCTTAATGTATGTCCAGCTACATGGCTTCTGCATGAACGGTTAAATAAGTACCAATCCAGTAACTGCGTGATGCACAAACCTCATGAAGTAAACAAAACTTTCTTTACCTTCCCTGACTGAGCCAAATCCACCTTAATCTGTCTCACACACTCCCCCTCCCTGACACTGCAGCTCTCAGGGAAGGGGTTGGGGGGGGGTGGTAGGTCAGCAACAGAGGCAGCACTATCAATCCAGAAAGCAGTGGGCAGGACTAGGCGCTACAGGTTTGTGAAATGGCAGTGACAATGGTGATAGCCACACTCCCTGCAATATTTTTTCATCCCACTGTAGTGCAAGCAATCGCAACCTACATGAGAGTTGCAACTATGCTCGGAATTCAGAAGCAGTGCAGAATCATTATTGCACCATCACAGGAAGCTGCATTAGGTGGACTTCACTGCAGGCTCAACAGGTATTTTGGGTATTTTGCAGTGGACTAAGGGGCAGTGCACACTAAAATGCATGCGGTTTTGCATATTCCCATGCTTTCCATTTTTGACAGCCTACTCATTTCAATTGGCTGCTATATGCATGGCAGTGCACAAAAAAGTGTGCCTGTGGTACCATGCATTTTGGTGCCCACAAATGCACCTCATCTGCTAGATGCGTTTGGGGTGCCATTAACAATCTGTACATCTAACAAGAGCAGTGGGTTTCGGGTTAAAATCGTCCTGAGAGAAAACCTAACTGCAACACAGTTTTTCTTTTTATGGGAGTCATAGTCTAGTCTACGTTTAAAGGCTAAATTCACTTTTATTTTAAAAAATAAATGCGCATTTTTGTGCAGTTAAAAAAATTTGCATTTCGTTTTTCTTTTCTAAGGAGCCTGCTGAGCTTTGCACCCATTATCAGCAGATTGTGGGTGCAATCTCTGGCTCCTGCAGACTCTCAGCATAGCGGTCTGCTCATACCTCATACGGGCAGGCAGTTACCATAGAGTAGGAAGAGCAATGTACTATGAGAGCACTCATCAGAGCTCTCGCAGCTCATTGAGAACTACAAGCCATCAGCCACAATGGATGATGGTACTTGCAGGCATTAATTCTCAGGAAACTGTGAATGAATGACGCTGCTGTGTGGGTGGAGCCCCACAGAGCCTCACTGTTTTCAAATTGTGACAGCGGGTTCGGGACAAGGATCCACCTGTCCGCTGTCACAATGGGGGATCAGTTACTGGAGCTATATGCGGATGTAACCTGTTATAAAGGGTGAACCTATACTTTAGGTAAAGGCTGAATGTAATATGAGGTGTGTCTAAAAAGTTTGATAAATGGTCCGATATCTCAACAGCAACATGGGCCAGGTGCGTGTGCGTATCCAGAGACACATCAAAAAGCGCCACCTAGCATGGAGTGCATGTAACTGTCAGGGTAAACCCACTGCAGACAGTTGAACGTAGTCAGTGTGAGAGGTAGGGTCACAGTGCAATGGAGTAACTTCAAGTTCTGCTACAAATTGGGGAAACCAGCAACGGTTTGGGCCGCACAAGCTGACAGACGAACAAAAAGCAAAACAGATGGAAACCCCTAGAGATTTCATTACCATGTGTGACCAGGATCCATCCTGTTAACCATCATCACAGGGAATGAGGCCTGGTGCTACCAGTTCAATCCATAATTCAAGCAGCAATTGATTGAATGGCACCTGCGGACTTCCTTCTGTTTCCCCGTCTGAAGAAAGGTGATGAAAGGTGCACATTTTGTGGATGTGGTGGCAATCCAAGAATATGTGACATTGGTTCTGCAATCAATTCCTAAAGGGGCCTTTGCTGACGGGCTTTATGAAAGTTGCCAAAAGTGTCCTGTGAAGGATGGGGATTATTTTGAAGGCCAATAAAGGTGTTTTGTTTGTATCTTCTGTTTTGTTTGTTTTCTGATGAACATTCTAAAAACGTTTAAATGTCGATTGAAAGATTTTGTTTGCTTTTAATATTTTATTTTGGAATACACTGTTAGAAATTCGTTGGTTCAAGAAAAATTTTCATCCTGCTCCTTTAAATTTTTTGTCACTGCAGTCAAAAACGAATGTCGTTTTGACCTACTAATGATTAGAAAAACCAAAGAACTTTTTTCCTTTAAAATTCTACCCATCTATGGCCAGCTTTAGAAGAGATGTTTTCATTTTGGATTCTAAAGGATAAGTCCACCCTAACACTAAAATCGCTACATCTACAGACATCCATGATATAATCTAGCCCTATAAAAAAGCCCCATAAAAAAGACCTTGCTATACATACCTTTTTTTTAAGCCAATCCGGTCAGGTTTCCAGTGGCGGAAGCTCTGCAGAGTACACAGCCGTCAACAGCTGTGAATTGAATGGGGAGCGACATCGCCAGTAGACTTACTATGTTGACTGTGTCCTCTGCACCCAGCTCCACAGCAAAGCCGCAGCAAAGCCACAGCAAAGCGCCGCAGCTGATAACTCAGCATGGGATCGGATTGGAGGTTATAGTTAGATCGTGGATGTCTGTAGATGTAGAGATTTTACTGTTAGGGTGCCTTTATCCTTTAATACTCACAAATATCAAGGCTAGATTTTTTTTTACTGCAGTTAATCTAATCTAATATTCTAAATATATTGGGAACTGCCTATTGTAACTGGACAGTGAAGAATATGAGAAAAAGAAAACTGAAATGAAAGTTTGTTAATGTTAAAAGAGAGGTATGGTATGGGTTTCAACTTTTGAATCATACTTGCCTAGCTGGATGCCGCATCGGTCCCCTGCCGGCTCTAATACTGAGAACCAGTGTTGCCAATTGTCAGTATTTTTACTGGCAGCCGGTAAAAAACAGGCAATTTTCTCCTGTTAGTAAAAGGAAAAAGTTGCCAGTAAAAAATATGGCTGTGATGTTCGGCTCGGTCCAGAGCCAGCCAAGACCATCCGAGTCCCTGCTACTGTGTGTTCGGGCAGCTCTGGTGGAGGCAGTGCCCGAGCGTGTCATGTCATGTGTTGTCATGGTGCAAGGGAGCCAAGCAGAGCGGCCAGAGCATGGTGCGCGGGTTGCAGGATAGGAGCAGGGCAGGTCGGGAGCGGGATTGCCAGTGTTGTTTAGACTGGATTGGACTGAAGGGACCAAGAGTCAACTTCATGTCCCTAAACTTACTATATTGAAAATAAAATAAGAAATATGTTTTTTGGCCTAATATCTATCTTAAATAACATTGCTAATTGCATATTGTACTTGTTTGTAGCCTAAACACTAAAATTTGCACCTAAAACTGTAGGTTTGTAACTTTTGGAAATGCCAGTAAAAACTTGGCTGTGCCAGGAAATTTTGGGTGTCGTGTCAGTAAATTTCAATCTGGTAGGTTGGCAACACTACTGAGAACCGAGTGATCAAACACTGCTGGTCGCTCGGTTCACACAGCTCCCTGAACAGAGAGCTAGTGACTGTCAGTCACCGGCTATCTGCTGTGCCCCCCCTCCCCTGCTCACTGGAGCGCTGGGCTGTTGTGAAGAGGGCAGGAGCAGCCAGCTTAGGCTGTCAACGGTTCGCTGAGAGGCTGAGCCGGGTGCCAGTCCAGGCAAGTAGGTGGATCCCGACTTCATTGTCGTGTTTTTGCTAGAGCCTGGACCGGCTCTGTGACGTCAGCTGACAGCGAGCTTCAGCCCGCTGTCTGCTGAAAACGGGTCACAGGAGTGCAGAACGAATTGCACTCCTGTGATCCACAGGAGATGTACACCCAAATGAGCTTTGGCTGTACTTCTCCTTTAACCGCTTCCCGGCCACCCCATGTAGATATACGTCTACAGAATGGCACGGGCAGGCAAAACCACGTACCTGTACGTGGCCCTTTAAATGCCTGCCCGTGGGTCGCGCGCGCGCCGCCAGCGGCGCGCTTGCGACCTGGTCGGGAGCTCCGTGACCCCGGCCGCGGGACCAGTGGACCCGATCGCCGCTGGTGTCCCCCGATCGGGTTACGGAGCTGAAGAAGGGGAGAGGTTTGTGTAAACAAACCTCTCCCTGCGCTTCCTATGCTGCCTGTCATTGATTGGCTGTTCCCGGTCATCAGGAAAGCCAATCAATGACGTCAGACATCAGCCCGCCCCCTAATGTAAAAAAAAACACACGTCAGAGCCCATAACCCCTCCCCTCCCCCTAGTGGTTAACTCTTTCACTACAACTGTCATTTATACAGGAATCCATGCATTTAAATAGCATTGATTGCTGTATAAATGACAATGGTCCCAAAAATGTGTCAAAAATGTCCGATGTGTCCACCATAATGTCGCAGTCACAATAAAAAATCGCTGATCGCCGCCATTACTAGTAAAAAAAAAATATTAATAAAAATGCTATAAAACTATCCCCTATTTTGTAAACGCTATAACTTTTGCGCAAACCAATCAATAATCGCTAATTCAATAATCGCTAATTGCGATTTATTTTGGGGGGGGGGGGTCATCAAACGCAATCTCCACCGCTGAGACTGCAAACCTCAACCCCTTCCTTCAACTGCACATACCCTGTGCGTGAGGGCTGGCCGTATGAAAGCAGTGACCTGTCCATAACCTCTGGACAAAACGTCAACACGGATGGTCTGCACTCAGAAAATACACATATGCTGACCCGAAAAAAGATTGAAAAATTACTATATATACACATTTCAAACGACATAAATATTGCTAATATCCCAGTAGGATTGCAGCATGGTATCTCCAAATATGTATGAAAAAAGAAATGCAACACTGTATACTCTGTAATTACACTTCTCTTCTCCCAAAAATTCTTTTTTTTTTTTTTTTTTTTTTTTAATATATATAATAATTTTATCATAAATTATTTATATATTATTATTTATTTATATATTTTTTTATTTATTATATCATATTACAACTTTCCCCTTTAAGGGGAGATACCTAAAACAAAACACAGCAAGACCAGGCGGGGGAAGGCCGCCTCTCACTGTCTGCAGGAATTCCAATACAGACAGGAGATGGTAGCCTTCGAATCCCCCGCCTCAGTGACGTCACCGCCCCCCCCCACGGCGCGCCTGCGCCATGGGGGACAGCCAAACGGCGCCCGCGCGGCCGCCGGACCATCCGACGCTCCGCGCATGCGCGAACCAAGCCTCGCATTCGCGGAGGCCTCGCGCATGTGCAGAACGCCGGCAACGGCCGCGACCCGGAAGCACCGCAGCGGCCTGGAACGCAGAGCGTTCCAGGCGCCATGAGGGGAAAGCAGAGGTACCGGAGCGTACCCTAGAATACCGGGAGCACCGGGGAGACGGGGATGACCAGGGGAATACCAGACAAACAACACATAAAGACAACTGCCATGGAGAAAAAGTGCATGAAAAGTAGCAGACCTTGCCAGCCATTGAAGCGTCCACCTGCCGGGATACGAGACCACCTTCCCCCCATTACTGGGGTATCCAGTGCAATGACAAACTCTTTGCCCGCTCGTAGCTGGGCTCCTGGCTGCACCTCATGAATGGAATTCTCGATCCTAATTCTTCCGACCGGACGCCAGCAGGAACAAACGTGATGTAGGTCCATGGAGGAGGACAAAAAAGGAACACAGTACCTAGCGGTAAGCTCTCTTTTATTTGAATGGGGTCCTATAGCATTGGAGAGGAGGCGGGGTTAACCCACACGTAGGCTGCCATGGAGTCTGTCAGGAAATTGCATTTTTTTCAAAATTGTCGCTCTATTTTTGTTTATAGCGCAAAAAATAAAAACCGCAGGGGCGATCAAATACCGCCAAAAGAAAGCTCTGTGTGGGAAAAAAAAGGACGCCAATTTTGTTTTGGAGCCACGTCGCACGACCCCGCAATTGTCAGTTAAAGCGACGCAGTGCCGAATCGCAAAAAGGGGCCTGGTCCTTTGGTTGCCAATTGGTCCGGGGCTGAAGTGGTTAAATAGCATCAAATGCAGTTGCATGACATTTGGATAGAATGTGTCTATTGATTTTCAGTTCTTACGTAGTACACATCTGACAAAGCTAATTAGAGAAAAAAAAAAAAACAGCACTTTGGGGAATTTTAAGAACAGAATTCAGTCTGCACAGCCAGGCACCCACAGTTAGAATGTCGGCGCCTTTGAGAGGAGCGAGGCTACGTGAGCCCGCATTGCTGGACCGTGGGACAGGTGAGTGTCTGATTATTAAAAGTCAACAGCTACACTTTTTGTAGCTGCTGACTTTTAAATAAGTGGAACTCCGCTTTAAAGCTTAACCACTTCCAGACCACTGAACACCGATATACGTCCTTACTTTGAGGACGGATATCGTTATGGCAGCAGCTAGCTGCCATAACATAAAAGTGGTCTCTGCGGCGGATTCACAGCGAGATCACTTTTATCGGTGGCGGGAGAGGGCCCCCCCCTCTGGCCACGCTCCGGTGCCCTCCGCCGCTTACCGGAGGCCGTCGGCCCCACCCCCCCCCCCCCCCCCCCCCCCCCCCCCCCAGACCCCCCATCCCCCCCCCCCTCCCCCCCCCCCCCGGCGGTCCCCCCCCCAGCTCCCCCCCCCCCGGGCGATCCAGTCCTCTCTGTGGCTGGACATGGAGACGAGTGAGGGTAAGATGGCCCCCACCCGTCTCCATGAAATTGCAGGGCGGAAGCAACGTCAAAACGTCACTTCCGCCCATAGCTCTTAAAGGGCCATTTTTTTAAAATCATTTTTTTAGATGACACATTTTTTATTTTATTTTTTTATTGCATTTTAGTCTAAATATAAGATCTGAGGTCTTTTTGACCCAAGATCTCATATTTAAGAGGTCATGTCATACTTTTTTTCTATTACAAGAGCTGTTTACATTCCTTGTAATAGGAAAAAAAGTGACACAATTTAAAAAAAAAAAAAAAAAAAAAAATTTAAAAATTAAAAATAAAAGGTAAAATAAATAAGAAAAAAAAAAAAGTTTTTAAACGCGCCCTGTCCCGCCAAGCTCGCATGCAGAAGCGAACGCATATGTGAGGTGATTCTTTTCTATACCCACTGTATATAATTCTCTTACAGTCAGCGCAGAGCTTCGCCAACTTAAACCTACAGTTCTGCCTGTAGTGCACAGATCACAGTGAGTTGATAGCTTTGCAGTATTTTTTTCAGTGGATGCAAGGTGTTCTATGATTGAAGGATGGGAGATCATGTATTTCATCCACACCACGTCCAATTACAGAATGCCTTGCACTCATTAAAAAAGACTGCAAGATGTTTTTGGAATGGATGAGCTGCAGAGCAAGTGACTCACTGTGATCTCTATGTACTCCAGCTGGAACTGTACATTAGCGGTGGGCACTCAGCATTAACTGTTCTGTATGGGGGGGGGGGGGGGGGAATTAAACTAAGAGTAAAATATAACACAGCAATGAACACACATTGCACACTTCATTATCATTCACATATTTTTACAGTGCAAATGGACAAAAATAGTTTTGGGCCGGAGTTCAGCTTTAAACATTTTAAAGGACTTTGATGATCTCTTCCATCCTCCACCCAGGTGCAGCACAGGATCATGGGAAGGGTAAAAATGACTGCTTACAACTACTTCATGAAATGCAAACCTGTTTTGCCTAGTATGGGATAGGGTTCCTTTATTGTTTAGTCACATGATTTTCATGCTCAATGTTTTATTAAATATTAATAATAGGCTAGAATAGCAGAATATGTGCATTTGAAAGTGCAAATATGTACAGCTACATTCAGTGTTCAGAGGTCAAAGCATTATCTCTGTAATTCTCTATATACAGTAGAATGTATTGAGATTCAGTTCTGGTCGTTCATTAGTGGTATTGTGGGATTTTAGTTAATATTTAAGCCCCATACACACGGTCGGACTTTTTCATGGATTCTGTCCGATCGGACAATGTTGTTGAAAAATCAGACAGTGTGTATGCACCATCGGACAGTGTTCGTCGGTTTGTCCGACGGACAAAGTCTTATCTCCTGCTGGAAAGATTTGCCGTCAACCCGGTCCGATCACACCAAACCCGATCGTGTGTACGGTTGTCCGATCGGACAAAGTGCTACGCATGCTCAGATCACATTACAAGACCAAAGCTATTGGCTACTAGCCTCTACGTAGTCCCGTCGTAGGCAACAAACGTCACCACGTTCAGAATGATCGGATTTTCCGACAACTTTGTCCGACCGTGTGTACGCAAAACCAACATCGGACAAAGTATGACGGACATGATCCGACGGACCTGGTCCGCGGATTGTCCGACCGTGTGTATGGGGCTTTACTGTGGAACAATAGTTAAAATGCTATTTATAGCCCAATTTAATGGATAGGTTCACCTTTAAAAAATTTGAATGCACATTGTTTTGCAGGTAGAAAAAATGTGCATTTACTATATTTTTTTCTTAGGAGCCTGGAAAACATTGCACCAGTGATCAGTAGATTGCTGGTGCCATGCAGGCCTCCTGCAGACTGTCAGTGTGAGCTGTCTGCTTGTACATCGTACATTGTACGGGCAGGCAGTTTCACACTGACAGGTGAATCAATCACTACCACAGAGCTCAACAGCACCATGCTAGTTCATTGAGAACTACAAGCCAACAGCCACAAAGGAGGCCGGTACTTGTAGTTTATTCAATCACAGAACTCTGTGAATGAATGACGCAGCCGTGTGAGCAGAGCCCTGCGCAGCCACGCCGTTTTCATAAAGTAACAGCTGGTATGGAGAATCTCCCTGTACTGCTCTAACACAAAGGAAGCCGATCCAGGAACATGTTACACCCTAAAAAACGGGTGGTACATGTAACATGTTCCCGAAGGTGAACATATCCTTTAATGGACAAGCTCCATTTGGGTATATAGCACTTCTTAGTTTTCCAAGCTAATATTGGACACGATGAGGTTTAGTTACCCCAGCTAATCAGTGAATGTACCTGAGCACGAATTAGAATTTGGCAGCTCTACAGCAGAGAGGAACCTTTACCACCAATCAGATCTTTGGTAAGGCCTTGTCTTTCAGTAGCTGCTAACATGCAGTCAGCTGCCTCCTGCTTTAGGTCAGCATTGGTCAGAGTGAAGATTTGCAATAGCATAGTAGTTACAACAGACTTTTGAGAGGAATCAGGTGAATCACAAATATAGTTCAGAATACAAAAATGATGCTAGCCTCCTAATAATGACAGCCAGTAGCTAGCACTTCAACGGCTCTGGTTTATTGACTCATCCTTCATTTTACTGACAAATATGGATTAAAAAGATTTTGTGGCTTATTGAGCACAGGTAAATGAGGAAACCGAATAACCCACAGAGCCTATATAATATACATATGCCAGTAATTACAGAGTAGAGTTTAGTCTGTATTTTGTTATACATTTTTGTATTGATTATCTCTTCTGTGTGTGTGTGTGGCACTTATCCTCTTGGGATTTGCAGAATGACCCTCAAAGTAGTGTGGCGGGCTAACAATTTCATCTTAGGGATAGGCTCTTGATGCATGTTTGGGAAAAAATATTGTGTGCTAGTTATTTTTTACAAATATTCCAAAACTCAATTCTAGTTCAGAGAGTTAAGCATACAGGAGACCCCTAAAAGCACAACATGGTACAGTAAAGATACCCACTTACAATGCCATACAATCAGAGTGCAGCAATTAATCACAAAGTGCAACAATTAGTCATAAATCTATATAAAGTGCAAAAATCAGCATAAATATAAATACACCACTCCTAAAGTGCAGTATAATATCACAATAAAAATAAAAGTGTATATATGTATAAATGTATATATGTATCAAGTGCAGATAAAGTGCAAAAAGTACGGTCAGACTCTTCCCAATGCAAGGCCCCTTTCACATGGGTGCCTCCGTGTAGCGGATTCTGCTTGCTTAGCAGGGGATCGCTCCGCTGATCCCCTCATGCGCAGGCGGATGACAGTTTTGTGTCTGCTTCACTGTGCAGAATAGACACAGTCCCGCTCTCCTCTATAGGGAAATTGGATGGAAGCAGACTGCCTGTCTGTTTCCATCCAATCTGATCCACCGGATGGATGAAAAATAGGACCACCATCCAACTTTTTTTGCGGGCAGGATCACATGGCGGCGGGTGTCCACTGACATCCGCTGCTCCATAGGGGAGACTAGAGGTTCCAATCAGGTTCCGCCGGAAAAACTGACAGGCAGACCTGATCGAACAGCCCATGTGAAAGGGCTCTAAAGAAGCACCTGCCACCTCCTCTTGAAATGAGCACAGTGGTGGTTTCCAGCAAGAGAAGACAGTTTAGGCATCTTGGACAGAATGGTTCCAGAAGAGCTGTCGCGTGTCTACAGGACACTGGTTTGAATAGTGGAGAAGTAAAAGGGCTGGTTCACACCAACCAGGGCCACGAGGGCACTGCAGCAAGGGTATTACCCTGGAATGGAGTCTTTTGTGGCTAATCTGAATGTCATGGCTGAATGGAGTAACCGGGAGTTATTTACACATGCCTATCATGACCATTCATATGCTGATGGTCATGGTATTTTAGTAAGCTTTAAACTAAAGCTTTTTTTTGCAATGTGGAGAGATGGAAGAACTCCTGGTAGAGCACTGCATTATTTTAAAAGTGGTACATATTACATACATACTTTGGACTTTGTCAAATTATATTGGAACGATTTCACTTATTTCCATGTGTGTCCATGTATTTTTATATTATTTGTTTTTTGTTTTTTTACATTGGGGGTAGAGTGCTGTCTTTGTTTACATTTAATACCAAATATCTAGCTGTGCAAATGAATACACTTGAAAAACAGCAGAAAATTACAATGCCCAAAACTGTAAAACATTATAAAATGTTATGATCATGATACTAGTGAGCGGATCGATACACTAGAGCTGAAAAATGCTCCTCGTTTTCCACGGGCATCTCTCCCTTGCTAGCTGATATGCTGCAGAAAGGTAATGCCATGTTATGGACAATGATAGAGATGCATTGTGGAAAGAGGTGAGCATTTCTTTGCCAATATTTAGAGATCCTGTCACTGGTACTGCAAGTTGTTGCCAGCAACAGTATTGCACATTGGACTTAATTTATGTACGATATGTGCCTTTGTGTAGGGTCTGGGGGATTCTATTCATATTTCTCTTTTTTTTTCTAATACAAATTGAAAAAATTTTATAATTTGAGGTTTACTTATACCCCCTGCGTGGTAGTAAAAACAGGTACTGTTTATGAGGACATCAGGGGCCTGTTAGACCTCTGATGCCTTGTCTAGCAGCATTACAAAAAATCTAGGACCAAGAGCTCAGTTTTGTAACTAACCTGGCCACTGAGTCAGTGTTTTGACAGCTCTGACCCAGAAGTGCTCAGAACTGGGAACTTTTTGGGGTCAGTGTACATTACACACAGATGATGTCCTCTGTGATCTCTTGGGGCTCACAGAGGGACTAATTGAGTGCTGGCTCAGGAGGAATACAGAAGTGTCAGGGAGGCTGTATAGCTGCCCAAATCCCTTCTGCTAAACATAGAAAAGTCAGCTGATAAGAACAATGGGCTTTAATATGTTTGCAGCTCCTGGACACCCACTGTGTGCCTAGGTTGCTGTGTCTGTGAACTGCCTCTTACCAGTATTTACATAATTGTATAATCTCTGCATCTTCATCTCAGTTCAGTAAATAAGTTGCATCTCTGGATGGTGGCTGAACAAAGATGGCTTTGCCCTTCTGGAGAAAAAGTAGATGAAGGCTTTGTCAGGGGGAGTACTGTAATCTCTGTGAGAGGTAATAAATACCTATATGTGTTACATGTACTGTGACAGTGCTAGACCCTCAGAATAGGTTACAGTGTAGGAAGAGGGCACACAGGATTCTCAAGGTTACAGTTTGAGGGCTCTGGAGTGTTGCTTCTGAGTGCAGAAGACTGGCTTGTTAGTGTTCTCTGGGTTTGGTAATGCCGAGGCTAGAGTCCGAAGGCTTAACAGAGATTTGGGTTGAACGAAGCCTTGTGTGTGTGTGTGTGTGTGCATGCAGATGTGCACAGCCATTATAAGCTAACATATTTCAGTAGCTCTGGGCTCCAGCCAGGGGACAGGAGGTCTCGGCAAAGGAGTCAAGTGGGCTCTTATCGAGACTTTAGGGTGTCTGTGAGACGGGGTGTCTCAAAGCAGAAACTTGTACAGCCACGCTTGTTCGATGGGAAGTTAAAGAAGCCTGCATGGTGAGTCTGGGCAGAGACCAACTCTGGGGCAATAAAGTCTTGTTATCCAGGAGGTTGAAAAATTTTGTTGGACTATGGCAACACTGATAAAACCTTGCGTGGGCAATTGTTTGTTTTCATTGAACCTGTTTTTGTCTTTAACAAAAGCGGGCTGCTATGCAAGTCCTGACTGACATGGACTTACTGGAAAATCACTCTACACCGTTTGATTCCCTATATCACAGTACTCTGTACTTAGCTTGCATGCACTTAGAATGAAATAATCTGTCTCATGCTTGGCCTGCTTTTAAATGGTACAAAAATATAATATTGCTTGCTATGGGGCACCCAAGATGAGTCACAGGTCCGTGTGTTCATTCAGACACGGAGTCCGGACCTGGCACGCCCACTCTTTCTTCTTATGGGCTACCTGACTTTGGCTGAGACACAACAGCGGCGCCATTGGCTCCTGCGGCTGCCAATCAATCAGGAGGAGAGTCCCGGATGGCTAAGACACACGTAAACATCGCTGGAGAGAGATGGGGCTCAGGTAAGTATTAGCGGATGCTAGGGAGGCTACTACACACAGAAGGTTTTTATCTTAATGTATAGAATGCATTAAGATAAAAAAACCTTCTGCCTTTACAACTTTGACATGTTTCACTCACGTTTGGCTTAATCTTAGAGAAAGCAAAAACTATAATATATTGCAGCTTATCAGTCCTTGGACATGGCGACCGTATTAGTTTTCTTTTTTTAACCTAAGTACATTTCTGAAAATACAGTGCCTTGCAAAAGAATTCACCCCCTTGGCATTTTTAGTGTTTTGTTGCCTCGTAATCTGGAATTAACATGGATTGTTTGAGGCTTTGCATTATTTAATTTACAGAACATGCCCACAACTTTGAAGATTTTTTTTTTTTTTTATTGCGAAGCAAACAACAAATAGGATAAAATAACAGAAAAAGTCATTGTGCATAACTATTCACCCACCTAAAGCCAATACTTTGTAGAGCCACTTTTTGCGGCTATCACAGTTCCAAGTCGCTTTGGATAAGTCTCTATGAGTTTTCCACATCTTACCACTGGGATTTTTTTCCATTCCTCCTCGCAAAACTCCTTGCTCCAGCTCCTTCGATGTTGGATGGTTTGCGCTTGTGAACAGCAATCTTTAAGTCTGACCACAGATTTTCTATTGGATTGAGGTCTGGGTTTTGACTAGGCCATTCCAACACATTTACATGTTTCCCCTTAAACCACTCAAGTGTTGCTTTAGCAGTGTGTTTGGGGTCATTGTCCTGCTGGAAGGAGAAACACCATCCTAGCCTCAAATCACACACAGATTGGTACAGGTTGCTCAAGAATATCCCTGTATTTAGCACCATCCATCTTTCCCTCAACTCTGACCAGTTTCCTAGTCCCGACTGCTGAAAAACATCCCCACAGCATGATGCTGCCACCACCATCTTTCACTGTGGGGATGGTGTTCTTTGGGTGATGTGAGTGATGTGTTGGGTTTGCGCCAGACATATAGTTTTCTTTGATGGCCAAAAAGTTTAATTTTAGTCTCATCAGACCAGAGCACCTTCCTCCATACATTTTGGGAGCCTCCCACATGCCTTTTTCGCAAACTCAAAACGTGCCATTTTGTTTTTTGCTGAAAGTAATGGCTTTCTTCTGGCCACTGTGCCATAAAACCAAACTCTATGGAGCGTACAGCTTATTGTTGTCCTATGTACAGATACTCCAGTCTCTGCTGTGGAACTCTGCAGATCCTCCAGGGTTACCTTATCTCTGTGCTGCCTGTCTGGTTAATGCCCTCTTTGCCCGGTCTGTGAGTTTTGGTGTGCGGCTGTCTCTTGGCAGGTTTGCAGTTGTGCCATGTTCTTTCCATTTGATTATGATAGATTTGATGGTATTCTTAACTACTTGCCTACCAGGCACTAACACCTCCTTCCTGACCAAGCCATTTTTCAGCTTTCATCGCATTTTGAATGACAATTGCGCGGTCATGCAACGCTGTACCCAAATAAAATTTTTATAATTTTTTCCCCACAGATAGAGCTTTATTTTGGTGGTATTTGATCACCTCTGCGTTTTTTATTTCTTGCGCTATAAACAAAAGAAGAGCGACAAGTTTGAAAAAACATAATATTTTTTACTTTTTATTATAATAAATATCCAATTTTTTTTTTTTTTTTTAAACAAATTTTTTCCTCAGTTTAGGCCGATACGTATTCTTCTACATATTTTTGGTAAAAAAAATCGCAATAAGCGTATATTGATTGGTTTGCGCAAAAGTTATAGCGTCTACAAAATAGGGGATAGATTTATAGCATTTTTATTATTATTTTTTTTTTTTACTAGTAATGGCGGCGATTTGCGATTTTTATCGTGACTGCGACATTGTGGCGGACACTTCGGACACTTTTGACACATTTTTGGGACCATTCACATTTATACAGCGATCTATAAAAATGCATTGATTACTATAAAAATGGCGGCCCGCCACAAGAGCTGCACCGTCCCGCCGTCATTTGGATCATCTAAAGATTTGGATTTTTTTTTTTTTATAACCTAACCCTGACTTGTACTTCTCAACAACATTGTCCCTTACTTGTTTGGAGAGTTCCTTGGTCTTCATGGCAGTGTTTGGTTAGTGTGCCTCTTGCTTAGGTGTTGCAGCCTCTGGGGCCTTTCAAAAAAGTGTGTATATATAATGACAGATCATGTGACACTTAGATTGCACACAGGTGGACATCATTTCACTAGTTATGTGACTTCTGAAGGTAATTGATTGCACCAGAGCTTTTTATGGGCTTCATAACAAAGGGGGCGAATACATACGCACATGCCAATTGTCAGTTTTTTTTATTTCTGAAAAATTGTTTTATGTATATATTTTTCTTATTTTACTTCACCAACTTAGACTATTCTGTTCTGATCCATCACATATAATTAAGATTAAAAAAAACATTGAACTAAAGGCTGTAATGTAACAAAATAGGTAAAAAGCCAAGGGGGTGAATACTTTTGCAAGGCACTGTAGATAATATACCTATTGATCTTTCCAGAAATTGTCACTTCTTAGGAGCTGAACTAAAATCTAAAACAAACTTGTCGGCTATCTTCTCTAAACTAGAAACCCACTCCCCACCTCCATGTAATGAGGATGAAGAGAGGAGAATGTTTGTAGTCCACATCAGCAGAGCAGCCTCGGATGACAATGCTGCTCTTCGATTGATACAGTACAATGAGTGAGCATAGCCTTTCTGACAGGAAGTGTGTTTTTGGAAGGATCATCAGTTAAAAGCCTGAAAAAAAACTAGATCTATGGACTAGCAAATTACAATATATTACATTTTGTTTCTGGATTTAAATATGCTTTCATTTAGAATTAAATATTAAAATGTATTAGTAATCTAATAATAATAATATAATTAAGATGAATATTTTAAGCTGAAGACCTTATCTCAGGTGATCTGAAATTGCCTGAAATATAATCTGCCTGTGTTTCCTATATCAGCCAATCAAAATTTCATTGTGGCAGGGTAGGATATAATAGGGCAGAAATTTAGACTACACAGTCAATATAGAAACAGAACGTTTATGCATAGGCCATACCAAATTCAAACAAATCCTTCCTTTCCTCATTATGGAATGGTATGAAAAAGCCAGATGAATCAAAGTGTGAGACAGTTTTTCCTTAAGTTTTGACCTACTCTTTGCTGACAGAAGCAAATCTCTGCAGAAATCAAAATAGACAGCAAAAAAAGAAAAAAAATTCTTGGAAGTGGATTTGGGACTACACATGAGAACCGCATGATTTATAAAAACGTTGGGGAAAAAGTATAGTAGGATGAGCTCACATTCACCATATGCATACAACATTTCATGGTCACAATAAAAAAAATAAAAAAATAGAAACCCTTTAGAAAGCAAATTCAATGAAGACCACATGCTTTCACGACTCTATAAACTTTTTCTTTCTACAACTTTTAAAGGAAAAGTACAGCCAAAGCTTGTTTGGATGTACTTCTCCTGTGGATTACAGGAGTGCAGTTTGTTCTGTACTCCTGTGACTCTTTTTAAGCAGACAGCGGGCTGACATCACAGAGGCGGTCCAGGCTTGAGCAAGATCACGACAAGGGAGTCGGGATCCACCCACATGTCTGGACCGGCCACTGGCTCAGCCTCTCGGCGAGCTGCTTACAGCTTGAGCCGACCGCTCCGGCCCCCTCCACAGCCCAGCGCTCCAGTGAGCTCAGGGGGGCAGAGCAGAGAGCTGCTGACTAACAGTCACCGGCTCTCTGCTCATGGAGCTGTGGGAACCGAGCCATCAATGGTGTTAGATCGCTCGGATTCTCAGTGTTAGGGGCGTCGGAGACTGATTGGACTGATGCTGCATCCACCTAGATAAGTATGATTCTAAAAAAAAAAACCATACATCACTTTTAGACCCCTTTCACACCGAGGGCGTATTGCAGGCACTATAGCGTTAGAAATAGCGCCTGCAATCCGCCCTCAAACTGCTGCTTCATTGTCTGCAGTGTGAAAGCCCGAGGGCTTTCACACTGCAGCTGTGCGCTGGCAGGGCGTCACAAAAAGTCCTGCCAGCAGCTTCTTTGGAGCAGTGAACTCACCGCTCCTCATGCGCTGCTTCCCATTGAAATCATTTTAACCCTTTCTCGGCCGCCAGCGGGGGGAAAAAGAGCCCTGCTAGCGTCTGAAATGTGCCGCAAATCCGACGGTAAAACGCCGCTAAAAATAGCGCCATTTTACCGCCGACGCTATAGGCGGATCGGTGTGCAAGGGGTCTTAAAGAATACATACAGTACTTGTAGGCTGGTTATGTACATGTTAAAGTAAAATTTCACTTTTGTTAAAAAAAACTAAAAAAATAAATACCATCTGGGTGATCTATATAGATTGCATAGATTTTAACAAACTTTTTGTTGCAGAATCCTACCTTTTTTTATGTTCTGTAGAAACGTCTGTTTTTACCATGTCCTTTTCACACTAATTGTTCTGGTGGGGAAAGACTCAGTGTGGGCATAAGTATAAACAGATAATAGATTGTAGCGCTAACTTGTGAATTGATGAATACTTGGAGAGGGTTTCAAAAACAGTCAATAGTAAATAAGGTGGCTGTGTTTGGGTGCATGCAGAGCGCTGAGAGCCTGAGCCAGCTGCTCCTGCCCCCTCTCCAGCCGGGCGCTCCAGCGAGCAGAGGGGCAGAACAGAGAGTAGTAATTGACAGTCATGATCACATGATCGCTGAGTCTCAGGCTTAGAGCCAGCAGCGGACAGCTTGTAGCAAGCAAGTAGGTGAGTAATTATATTTATTTATTTATTATTATTATTATTATTATTATCCACACTTTTCCTTAAAAAAATATAAAAATAAAAAAAAAGCATTTGTAAATTAATTTACAATGGCGTCGTACCAAAATCATAATTTTACTGTTATTTTAAATTTTATAGAATAAAATGTAAACTTTTATTTTACAGTATGACGTGCTTTGTGACCTACTTATCTATACAAGAGGTCAATCATTTCTGGTGAGGGAGCACCACTATAGGGAGAAGAAATATTGGTGTGGCAAACAGATTTATTCAGCATGAACGAATGAACTATATACTGTACTGTTATTGGAGCACTTAGTCAACGTTTGTGTGTCATTGGTTGTTCACTGAACTTCAACACAGGTTTTAGGTGTGAATTAACTTGTATATTCGCAAGAGCATTATACTGTATTTTTGGACATTGATTAGTAAACAATGTTACTATTTAAATATTTAAATAGCCCCCCTCTTTCACATATATGTTCGTACTTTTAGTGTGGGGGGGGGGGGGCACTGAGTGGCATCTGGGTGGTCATATTAAAACTATCCATTAAGTGCAGATATATATCTTTTTAAATATATATACACAGTGCCTTGAAAAAGTATTCATACCCCTTGAAATGTTTTGTCATGTTACAACCAAAAACGTAAATGTATTTTATTGGGATTTTTTGTCATAGACCAACACAAAGTGGCACATAATTGTGAAATGGAAGGAAATTGATAAATGATTTTCCCAATTTTTACAAATATAAATCTGAAAAGTGTGGTGTGCATTTGTATTCAGCCCCTTTTACTCTAAACTAACTAAAATCTAGTGGAACTAATTGCCTTCAGAAGTCACCTAATTAGTAAATAGTCCACCTTTGTATAATTTAATCACAGTATAAATACAGCTGTTCTGTGAAGCTCTCAGAGGTTTATTAGAGAACCTGAGTGAACAAATAGCATCATGAAGGCCAAAGAATACACCAGACAGGTCAGGGATAAAGTTGTGAAGAAGTTTAAAGCGGGGTTAAATTTATAAAAAAAAATCCCAAGCTTTTAACACCTCATGGAGCACTGTTCAATCCATCATCCGAAAATGGAAAGAGTATGGCACAACTGCAAACCTACCAAGACATGGCCGTTCACCTAAACTGACAGGCCAGTAAGGAGAGCATTAATCAGAAAAGCAGCCAAAAAGGTCCATGGTACCTCTGGAGGAGCTGGAGAGATCCACAGCTCAGGTGGGAGAATCTGTCCACAGGACAACTATAAAGCCCCATACACACGCTCGGATTATCCGAGGACCATGTCCGTCATACTTTGTCTGATGTTGGTTTTGCGTACACACGGTCAGACAAAGTTGTCGGAAAATCCGATCATTCTGAACGTGGTGACGTTTGTTGCCTACGACAGGACTACGTAGAGGCTAGTAGCCAATAGCTTTGGTCTTGTAATGTGATCTGAGCATGCGTAGCACTTTGTCCGGTCGGACAACCGTACACACGATCGGATTTGGTGTGATCGGACCATGTTGTCGGCAAATCTATCCAGCAGGAGATAGGACTTTGTCCGTCGGACAATCCGACGTACACTGTCCGATGGTGCATACACACGGTCTGATTTTTCAACAACATTGTCCGATCGGACAGAATCCATGCAAAAATCCGACCGTGTGTATGGGGCTTTAGTCGTGCACTCCACAAATCTGGCCTTTATGGAAAAGTGGCAAGAAGAAAGCCATAAGAAGTCCTGTTTGCAGTTTGCGAGAAGCCATGTGGGAGACACTGCAAACATGTGGAAGAAGGTGCTCTGGTCAGATGAGACCAAAATTTTACTTTTTGGCCTAAAAGCAAAATGCTATGTGTGGCGGAAACCTAATACTGCATATCACCCTAAACACACCATCCCCACCGTGAAACATGGTGGTGGCTGCATCCTGTTGTGGAGATGCTTTTCTTCACCAAGGACAGGGAAGCTGGTCACAGTTGATGGGAAGATGGATGGATAAAAATACAGGGCAATCTTAGAAGAAAACCTGTTAGAGTCTGCAAAAGACTTGAGACTGGGGCAGAGGTTCACACATACAGCCAGAGCTACAATAAAATGGTTTAGATCAAAGCATATTCATGTGCTAGAATGGCCCAGTCAAAGTCCAGACCTAAACCTGTGGCAAGACTTAAAAATTTCTGTTCAGACGCTCTCCATCCAATCTGATAGAGCTTGAGTTATTTTGCAAAGAAGAATGGGCAAAATTTTCACTCTCTAGATGTGCAAAGCTGGTAGAGACATACCCAAAAAGACTTGCATCAGTAATTTTAGCGAAAGGTGGTTCTACAAAGTATTGATTATGGGGCTAAATACAAATCCACGCCACACTTTTCAGATATTTCCTATTTGATCATTTTCCTTCCACTTCACAATTATGTGCCACTTTGTGTTGGTCTATCACATAAAATCCCAAGAAAATACATTTACGTTTTGAGTTGTAACATGACAAAATGTGGAAAATTTCTGGGGGTATGAACTTTATCTAGGCACTGTGTATATATATATATATTTATATATATATATATATATATATATATATACATATATACATATATATATATATACACACACACACACACACACACGATCTTTTGTAGACCTAGCAATGCCCCTGGGTTAGGGACATATCCCCGATGGGTTCAAATGGAGGTTTCTGCAGGGCAGAGAGAATCAGGTTTAGATACTAAGGAAGCACAGGGTGCTGCAAGGGGGGCTTAATGCAAGATACAGAAGAAGGGTTTTTACAAGGGAGAATAAAGCCAGAGACCTTGAAAAAGAATGGATAAGACCGAGACATCACCCTTAAGCTTAATTTACACATATATGTGATGTGGGAAACGCAGCGAATCCTGTTCAATTCCCACGCTGCATTGAAATCACATGGCATTTATGTGATCTGCTGTGGGTGTCAATGGTAAATCATTGACACCCTAAAACATCTCACAAAACGCAGTTCAATTGCCTGAATCGAATCACATGGGTGTGAACATGGGTTTGCTTGTAATTAGTGTGTATAAAAGGTCAGTGAGTTTCTGGACTCCTGACAGCCCCTTGCATCTTTTATCCAGTGCTGCACTGATGTTTCTGGATTCTGAGTCATGGGGAAAGCAAAATAATTGTCAAAGGATCTGCGGGAAAAGGTAGTTGAACTGTATAAAACAGGAAAGGGCTATAAAAAGATATCCAAGGAATTGAAATTGCCAATCAGCAGTGTTCAAACTCTAATCAAGAAGTGGAAAATGAGGGGTTCTGTAAAAGCAAAACCACGGTCAGATAGACCAACTAAAATTTCAGCCACAACTGCCAGGAAAATTGTTGGGAATGCAAACAAAAACCCACAAATAACCTCAGCTGAAATATAGGACTCTCTGAAAACATGTGGTGTGGCTGTTTCAAGATGCTCAATAAGGAGGCACTTGAAGAAAGATTGGCTGCATGGTTGAGTCGCTAGAAGAAAGCCATTACCACACAAATGCCACAAAGTATCCCGCTTACAATACGCCAAACAGCACAGAGACAAGCCTCAAACCTTCTGGCACAAAGTCATTTGGAGTGATGAGACCAAACCCCTCCACAACCGTAAATGCTACATTTGGAGAGGAGTCAACAAGGCCTATGATGAAAGGTACAGGAGGTGGATCGCTGATGTTTTAGGGATGTGTGAGCTACAAAGGCACAGGAAATTTGGTCAAGATTGTTGGCAAGATAAATGCAGTATGTTATCAAAAAATACTGGAGGACCATTTGCATTCATCAGCCAGAAAGCTGCGTATGGAACGTACTTGGGCATTCCAACATGTCAATTATCCAAAACACATGGCCAAGTCGACCTGTCATTGGATACAGCAGAATAAAGTGAAGGTTCTGGAATGGCCATCTCAGTCTCCTGAGCTCAATATCATTGAGCCACTTTGGGGAGATCTCAAATGTGTAAAGAATTTACAGGAACTGGAGGCTTTTTGCCAAGAGGAATGGGCAGCTTTACCATCTGAGAAGATAAAGAGCCTCATCCACAAATACCACAAAGACTGCAAGCTGTCATTGATGTTGAAGGGGTATTAAGACGGATGGAGTGGATATTGGCTCCAGTGTTCCTGCAGCAGGGACCTATCCCCAGTCCCATCCTCCTTCCCCATCTGACCCTAGCATCCTGTCCCGGAACTTTGAAGCTCCCCTTTCCCTTCTTTCTAGCAAGCACTTCTCTTTTCTACCACTCTCTATGTAAGACAGTAAAGGCAGAGACACAACCTTTCTCCCTCCTTAACCTCCGCCTGCTTAATGGCCACTGAACCTTTATAAACCAATGCTGTAGATTTAGGGAACGTCCTAGTATGTAACTATTGTTTGTCTATAATTGTTTTGTTTTCGGGGGCACAACTTTGTGACTGTTTTCATTGAGATGATTTGAACTCTAATGTTGTCTTTCACTGCACCTCAATTTATGCTTAAAATCTTCAATAAAAAGTTTATTGCAAAGAAAAAAAAATTGTTATAAATTAGTTTGCATTAAAATATCTGTGACCAATGCATTTATTTATTTATTTAATATAGCCGGCCTCAATGACAGTAGATTTTTACCTACAACTGGAAGTACCAATCATTTGGATTTGAATTATAGACTTGATTTTCTTGCTGACTGGTTTTCTATTGGGTCTTTCCTCTGATGGATACTACACGGTTTCAAAGTTCTATATATCATCATCTGCAGACTTTGTTTTATCAAGACCTTATGCCTTTCATCATTTCTTATAACACACTCTGACTTTTCCAATGCTTCACTTGTATCCTGGAATTCAGTTTCTCATCTTATCACTGAACTCTTCACTTTCAAAGCACTTCTTGAAACCTCACACCTATTACATATCTCTGTCGCCTCATTCTCATGTAGGCATATCTCTGGACTATAGCACAAGTTTTTAACTTTCCATTAAATTTACCTACAGATATGACACAACTGCAAACTGGCTGACATTTGAAATGATCACTTTCATATCTTGTAACACCTTTGCTGACCTGTATTTTAAGGGGGAGTTAAGCTGGCCAAACACTAGTAGATTTCTAAATGGATGTTTGTACGAATGTCCATGTGCACATTCTCAGTAATTTCAATTACTTGATGACTGACGTTCAAAAGTACTTTACTATTTTGATTGTTTTCTAACATCCAATTTTGGAATTAATGTAATTTCCCAAATAAAAAACACATATACTGTAAGTAATGTGTTAGGCTGCTTTCACACTGGAGCGGTGGGGGCGCTGGCGGTAAAGCGGCGCTATATTTAGCGCCGCTTTACCGGCGTTTTAGCGGCGCATTGCGGCCGCTCGCGGGGTGTTTTTACCCCCCGCGAGCGGCCGAAAAAGGGTCAATACCGCCCGCAAACCGCCGCTGCAGCGGCGTTTTGCGGGCGGGTTCGGCGCGCTCCCCCATTGTTTTCAATGGGACCGGGCGCTATAGGAGCGGTAAATATACCGCTCCTATAGCGAGCCAAAGATGCGGCTTGCAGGACATTTTTGAGCGTCCTGCAAGCGCACCGCTTCAGTGTGAAAGCCCTCGGGCTTTCACACTGAAGGAACAGCAACAGCTGTTTCGGGTCGGTTTGCAGGCGCTATTCTTAGCGCAATAACGCCTGCAAACCGCCCCAGTGTGAAAGCAGCCTTAGAGAAAGAATTTCTATGCCACATATTCAAATTTTCCTGTCATGTTCAAAAACCTACATCAGTTTGACCCCACTAATGATTAGAAAATTGAACACATAATTTTAAAATTAAATTCTTCTAGTGCATGGCCAGCTTTAATCTCTTGAAATTACTTTTTGCTGGGTTATTGCTTTTGTTGTCAGAAATAAGGCCCTACTAGTAGTGTTTTCTAAGGACTTGGATAAGTATGTAGGGACATTGCACACAAACATGTCTATGTACCGATCTAAAAATGTGTCAGTTTGTTATGTTATCTAAGCATCGCTCACTGATGCTTATGTTTAGTTTGCCAGGTCATTTGGTTATGCTGTGTAGTCATCAGTATGTTTTCATAAAAATCATTGGAAAATTTTACATGTAGGATATATTGGCCTTATCTAGCTTATCTATAGATTTACATCTGTGGCATTTGTTTACATCATTAGGTCTTTACTTCCATCCCTGGAGGCTTCATTGACAGTCACTGACCAAAAGGATGCACATATCTGGATTGATTAGTAGGGCTAACAAATTTGTTACCCCATTATTGAAAGGTGTTTCTATATAATAACGTTTTATCTCATTGAGGTTTTAACCTTGTTACTAATAAAGTGTTTATTTAACTAGCTTCTGCTGCAAGGGTGCTATTATTTACTTTCTTCAGACTGTCCCATACAGCTGATTCTTATGATGTTTGATTTACTTGGCTTGGTATACACACCCTCACTCTAAGGTGGTGAGACAGAGAGCATTGGAAGTTTGATACTCCCTTTACCCTTGTGGTATTATGTTTATTAGTTTTTTTCAGGTTCATTTGCACCCTTTCTCTAAGGCTGGGCTCACACTTAGGGCCCTTTCACAATGAGGCGCGGGGGCGTCAGCGGTAAAGCACGCTCTTTTAACCTTCGCTAGCGGCCAAATAAAGGGTTAAATGCGCGGCGCTTTGCAGGCTCTTTTCAGGTGCTTTGGCTGTGCTGCCTATTGATTTCAATGGTCAGGGGTGCTTTAGGAGCGGTGTATACACCGCTCTTAAAGCACCTCAAAGATGCTGCTTGCAGGACTTTTTTCCACGTCCCGCAAGCACACTGCTCCAGTGTGAAAGCACTCAGGTTTTCACACTGGAGTCACAGGAGAGGTGCTTTACAGGCGCTATTTTTAGTGATATAGCGCCTCAGTGTGAAAGTAATATTGGTGCGGACATGGCTCACAGTAGGGGTCCAGTGCGCCTCTGTTTTCCGTTTCAGGGATGAATCAGGCTGAATTTTTGCTTGTTTTCGGACCTGAAACTGAGCCAAAGACGCACAGGACCCCCGTGCAATCCGCTCGGCAGCCGACATGAAGATGTGTGAACCAGCTCCATTGAGAGCCAGGCACACTCTCCTGTCATGCAAATTGGATGGCAGGAACCCCCATCCAATTTCGCACTAGTGTGAACCCAGCCTTAAGGAGTAATCATTGAACTGACATTTTGGTCAAATAAAACCTTCCAATAAAGGTGATACTTTATATTTAAACTTTACTTTATTAATCTACAGAAAGCAATGGAATATAAATTGGGGAACAACATTACAAATGGTAATTTTATTTCCACATTAAAGTGGAAATTATTAAACAACAAGAATTTAGGAGGAATCTTGAGGATTGGAATAAAGGAAAGATATTTGACCTCACGATAGTCAGAGGTAAAGGTAAATCGAGACGAAGAAGGTTCACCCACAATCGAGGAGGACCATCCTCCTCAGACAGTGAAGAAGAAAATCAAAATAAAGCAGTCATTTTTTTTTAGAAGAGAAAGCGAACCAGGAAGGGACAGTAAGTTCCTCACAGAAACAGGCCCCAAAGGGGGGACCAATACAAACAAAAAACACTGTAGAGGCCTAAGGAAATTCCCAAACAAACACACCAAGACAGACAAGAAGTCAGAAAAACTAAACAAGGTTGAACCTCCTAAAGAATCTCCATCCGATGATGTAAAAATAGTTTAATCTATCAAAATTTAAACTAGAGGAAAAACATATTAAACTTCAACAGGGACACTCCTTTTCAACTTCATCTAAAATTGATGAATTTGCGGTCTTTAAAGCCCTAAATCTATTTTTAAGAAAAATAATCCTCAGTCATGCATCATGATAAAAAAATGACATCATCAATGATACAGAGGAAGTCAGTGAGAGTGAAACATGCTTTAAATGAATTAATCAGCTTATTAAATGAAAATTACTCAGATGACAGCAATTCAGGCGATATAGAATCATCCCCTTGGAAAAGAATAACCAAACTAAAGACCAATTATTATTTAAGTCTTTTTTTTTTTTAGATCTGGTGCATTTATACCTTTTATTCAGATTAACTGGGAGAAGAGAGGACAGGATAATCTACCCAAAGAGGAAAGAGTAACCCTCCATGAACTAAAAAATGCACCCCATATCGTTATAAAAATAAGTGATAATGGAAGGAATATTGTCCTAATAAATGATTATGACTATGAAGAAGAGATGCAGAAACCATTCTCTAACTGTGACACTTAAAATTATCGCCAAATCCCTTCTCATTTCTAGTGGACTTACTGAACCGCAAACTACATGAGGCACTTGAGATTGATTTAATAACCAAAATTTAATACAATTATTTAAAGGTAGACATATACAAGAACCTTTTTCTGTGATACCTAAATTTCACAAAAACCCAATCAAACCACCTGGAAGGCTGATAGTATCTGTGGTAGGTGGCCCACTAGATTTACATAGGTAAATACCTGGATGATATGATCAAAGAGATGACTTGATTAATTACCATCATATTTACAAGACACAAGAGATATAGTCTTAAAACTGGAAGGACTATCAGTACCAGAAGGCACCCCCTTCTTGTCAGTGTCAACGTACAATCACTTTATACCGCACAACTGGGGTCTAAAAAGCTGTAAAACATTTATCGGAACTTAAATACCCAGAAATGGGGGCTCAGAATGAATTTATTTGTGAATTACTTGATTTCCTATTGCAGAACAACTATTTTCAAATTTTAGGAACACGTTATTAGCAATTACGTGGCACCTTCGTGGAAGCCCCTTGGGCCCCAGCCTACGCATGTCTACATCTGGGATTATGGGAAGATATACATTTGCCTTATTATAGAGGAAATGTTTTTTTCACTTTTTAGGTAATATGTATAATGTCCTAGACTTGCAGTAGAACTATGGCCTCCCATTTAAAAAAAAATAAGTGCTGCATCATCTGCCTTTTTTTTTCCTTCGCTCTCCTGCAAAGTTTCACAAAAACTTGTTGATCCTGCCAGTGAAGTCTTTGTGCAGCTTACGGTGACAGGGTAATAATACTGTTACGGTGATCGAGAATTCGAAGCAGCATTGTCACCTTCATGTAAGCTATATCTGCTTCATCTACAGTGGGATGAAAAGCTGTTGCCTGCAGCTTGTACCGGGCCACATGTAGTCCTACCCACTGCTTTCTGGATTAACAGCACTGCCTCTGCTACTGAAACCCTTCCTCTGGAAGCTGCAGTGTCTTGGAGGAGGAGCGTTTGAGGCACAAATACTGTAAAGGGGGAAAAGGGAGACTTTTGTAAACTTTTTGAGACTTGTGCCTGACACACAGGAGCTATAAGATGTACTTGAATTAAAAACAATGTAATTGATTAATTTTAATCATAATTATTTTAAAATGCCCCATAACAATACAAAGATATAGACTGCATGTAGTAGATTTTCACTGACAGTGGGAAAGACAGTAAACAGGTAATCTAAAGCGATTGGAAGCACCTACTTGTGTGTGTATGAAATATGGTTCGGAACATTTGATAGGACAAGCAGGTAAATGAATGAAAGATTAACTCAAAATGTATGATAAAAAGTGAATACTGTAAAATACTCCTGCAGTTTTGACACATTTTGACATTCAAGCATTGTATGAGTCTGTATAAGAGCTTAACATATATTGTCTTGTGGAACCCACAATTTTTTTTTAAAATATAAAAGATGATGTTAAACCGAGTAAATTGATGCCTAACATGTCACTCTTTAAATTTTTCATCATGTACTCACTTTGAATAGCACAGGTTTGTGACTGGTTTAGGTTTAATGTACACGGGACATTTTACAACTTCCCCTGAACGATTTAACTTAAAAAGATCGTAAACGACGCTTGAAAACGCCTGTTTTGCTGCATTTACATACCGCATTTAGCCGCGTTTGCGCAAAAAAAAAATTTTTTGCAAATATTAAGAAATTAAAAATGCCTGTAAACAATACGTGGCTAAACGCAAGTTACCATGTTTACACATGTTAAAAGCTGTTACAGGCATTTGGCATTTCAAATGCCTCTGAACATCAGTCCTGAATGCATTTTTTTTTGCTTTACAAAAAATGCTTCTAAACTCAACTGCCTAGAAATGACTATAAACGACCCTGTGTACATGTACTGATAAGATAGCATAGAGGAGAGTTCAGGGGCAGCTGAAAAAATGCCCGACTGCTCCTAAACGTCCGTTTATCCTCTGCAGTGTACATGAGGCCTTACAGTAACAAAAAAAACTGCTGATTCATTCAGAGATTTTTATGCTGTCATTTGAGAGTGATATAATTGTGTGCATTAATCCTGCTTCTTTGACATCAATGTCCTCTTCCCACAGGACCCATCTCAAAATCTTGCCTTCATCATCACAGTATTCATGGCCCTGGTGATATTCTGTGCTTTGTATGTGTTGGTATACACAGAATCATTTGTGCGAAAATGGCTTCAGGTATTTTCTCTAGTGATCTGTGCCTGCCTGCTTGCCATTGGATATGTTTTAATTTATGAAAATCCAAGCAATGTCCAGACATGGGATCAGGTAAGTTTCTGTTATGCTTTTTAACCTTGCTAGTTAATTCTTACATTTCAAGTATAATTTTCATTTATGGTTCTTTTAAAAAAAGCAAAGTAACATGTACACTGACAGGATGTTAAAGTGCGATCTTTCAATAAGTTGAATCCTGCATGTAATAAAGGCAGCTACTAGTCTAATTATAAGTCTGGAAATTTTTTTTTTAAATGTAGACAAGCAACTTTAACCTACTTTTCTTGGAATGGAAGAGCAACTATATAGCCTTCCATTAAGCATCAGAACCTATGTTCGGGTCTCCAGTAGATGATGCTACACGGCAGTACATCTTTGGGAGAGCTGGGCAGGTAAAGCTCACCTTTTACCAGCAGAGCTGAGTTTTTTAGACACACTCAGCCTTTCGATGCTGAGGATGAGTGGATATGGGTTAAGCCTCATACACACAATAGGACTTTGTACAAACTTTCCCGTGAATTTTTGTACAAAGGGCGTCGGCCCTGAACTTGTATTGCATACACACAGCAGGACTTTTTCAGGCAACTTTCACCAAATCACGTGTTTTTTCTGCTCTTTACCGCCACCTTTGGTCAACTTCTGTATTGTTGTCTGATCTTTTGCATTGGTTCTGAGCATGGGTGTTTGTACTTTGTACAAAAGTCCTATGGTTTTCTGTACACACAATCGGACTTTGCTCCATTAGACTTTTGTTGGCAGAAAGTTGGTCCGTTCGCACAGCCAACAAAAGTCTGATGAAAACTGAAAAATATACACACACACACACACACACACACACACATATATATGCACACACACACACACACACACACACACAGTATATTATATAAAAGGCCATTCCTTAAAGTAGGAGGCATGTGGGCTGCCATTCCTGACTTTTCTTTCAGAAAAAAATGCTATTTCTTGACCACCATGCAATTTAAAAAGCTTTGGTACTTTCCAAGTCCCTGAAATATATTTGCAGATTACGAGTTCTGATATCAGGCTAGCTTTCCTGATCTGCATGCTTGTTCCAGGTCAGTGTTTCAAAGTACTGAAATTAGTCAGGCAACTAACAGCAATAAAAAACAGACTGGTATTCCAATCCCTCTCCACTCTATTCAAAGCTAAGAAAAGAAAAAAAGTTTTGCCTTTAGTTATTGTAAGCCCTCACCTTGTGAGCAACCCATTCAGGACAAGTCTGATCATTGGAGGAGAGCAGGCTAATTCCCAGCATAGCTAGAGAACTGAGCATGGTGTGTTCTCCTGCTTAGCGTGGTCAGTTTTTAATAAGAAAGCAGAGGGACTGACAGGAACACCAGGGAGTTCACACAAAGGAAGCAATAGAAAGAAAACTGGATATTTTTGCATACAAGTTCATGCTACAGCAGGTACATATCAGGAATTTGACATGTTGGGTTTACAAACGTTTTAAGTTTGGGTTGGTTCACATCACTAGCTAGGCTTCATGTTTTGTTTACTATAAATATGAAAAGCTGAAAATTTTCAAACAAGTATCTTGTAAATGGCAAGCTAGGTTCCCTAAAGCAAAACTGCATCTGCAGCATGCCTGTCCAAAGCTGTTGCAAGTATGCACAGCTCAGTGCTCTGACACCCTTCCTGCAAAGTCAGGCCAATAGCTCTGCAATTGGCATTGAACATGAGTTTGACCACTGCAGCAAGATCACTGCTCTTAAGGAGGGAGCAACAGTCCTTAGCTACAGGCTATTGGTGAGGACATTCTGTATTAGTGGCAGGTGGGCATTCTTACACTGATGACAAGTAAGACATTGAAAACCTGTCATTTATGTACACTGAAATGATGGGTGAAAATTTCTTAGAGTTTCGTTGAGCTTTAAAAAAAACATAACTTTCTATACTTCCAAGTATGCTATGACTAATTACACCCACACAATCATTCTGTACTGACAAGATATTAAAGTTTACAAAAAAATGTTTTTGAAAAATATGGAAACCGTGGATTGAGTCCTATAGCAGTTGACCAGATTTTTTAAATGAAATCCGGAGACATATTTTTTATTGATAAATGGTAAACTATTTTATAAGCATATTTTCCTCAAATTATATCTGCAGTATATGTGGTATGTGTTTATGGAATGATTGTATGATATATACGTTATTTCCCACTTTTCGTCCATGAGATTAAAAAAAAAAAAAGATACTTCTTAGAATTTTTTGGGATATGACTACCAAATGTTGAGAAGATAAGATAGAGTAAAACTTTTTCAATGTACATTTTGTATTTTATTCTTACCAAAGAATTTTGGTTCAACAATAATAATATAAATGAACAATTCAGAACAGTAAGGCTGGGTTCACACTATTGCAAATTGGATGTGGATTTCTCTGCATCCAATTCGCCAGTCAGGAGATTGTGACCGGCTATCTATGGAGCCGGTTCACTCATCTCCGGAGCGGCTCCGGTGCAAATCGGACCTGAAACGGTGAACAGGGACACGCCTACTGTAAGCCGCTCCGTGCAGCAGTGTAAACCCAGCTCAAAAGATTGCATGGTAACAGCATATACCCAATGTAACCATATGACATTTTTATATATTTTTTTTTCACACAAACAGAGCTTTCTTTTGGTGGTATTTAATTGCCACTGGGTTTTTAATTTTTTGCTAAACAAAAAAAAAAAACATTTTGAAAAAAGTTTCTGTTATAACATTTTGTAAATAAGTAATTTTTCTCCATGCGGCAATGATGGGCACTGATAGATGGCACTGATATGTGGCAATGATGGGCACTGATAGGTGGCAATGATGAGCACTGATAGGTGGCAATGATGGGCACTGACAGGCAGAACTGATATGCAGCAATGATGGGCACTGACAGGCAGCACTGATATGCAGCCATGATGGGCACTGACAGGCAGCAATGATGGGCACTGACAGACAGCACTGAAAGGAGGCAATGATGGGCACTGATAGGCGGCAATGATGGGCACTGATAGGCACTGGCAGGCGGCACTGATAGGTGGCAATGATGGGCACTGATAGGTGGCACTGACATGCATTACTGATATAAGGGGACTGTGAGCTAATGGGGTTCTCTAAGGGGGGTGCTGCTGACCTAATAGTTGATCACCAACCATTAGAGCAACAGTCAGTAGAGGCCCCAATTAGCTCACAGTCCCCTTATATCAGTGCCCCCCACCCCCTTCCTTAGAGACCTCCAGAGATCAGAGAGATCCCACCCTTATATCAGGGCCTCCTGCCCTCTTTAACATATCCATTCAGATTGCCTTACCAGCGGGACCCGGGAGTTACTGCAACCAAGGAGGAAAGTGTGAGAGCTGAGCTGGGTGTGGAGCTGGGAGGTGGAGCTGCTCTATGGCTATTTACCTCCCACTATGCAGTGTGAACGCTAGAAAAAGCATGTCATTGGTTGCTAGGACAGCAACCAATGACTGCAAAGGAGATCATGGAGGCAGCGGGGGTGAGAGGGGCAACGGGAGGAGGAGGTAGAGAGGTGCAGCCTGGACTGTCCGGGGCAATACCGGATAGGTGGCAACCCTATCCAGTGACATGGTCCAGGGACAGTATCCCCATTCCGGGGATGTCTGGTCACCCTGGTCCTATATGCCACCTTCCTTGCTGAGTCATTGATCTTGTAATAGCTGCATGCAAGAGGCTTGAAGACCTTGGAGAAATGTCTCCACCTCTTCCCACCCCCCCCTTTTCCATTCCCCTTTTTTTCCTTCCCCCTCCTTTTATTTGTTTATTTTTGCTCTCTCTTTTTCGGGTGAGGGCGTCTCCCTGGACTGCAAGGTATGCACCCCGAGCTCTTCCCCCTCTAATGTAACACCATTTATTTTGCTTCTTGTATTTTTTTTTGTTATCTCTTGTTATGTTCCTTCTCCAACGCCTTGATCTTTTACAGTGTATAGACTGTACTACGTTTTACTGCAAACAGTGGCACTTTTATGCAATATATTTCATCTTTTCTGTGACATTATATTTGCTTGAATTGCTTCCAAAATTTACACCCTACATCCATAAAAACGTATTGATTAAAAAAAAAAAAAAAAGTTTACAAAAGTGTCCTAAATCAGATTCAATTCATTTTCTAAAGCTTAAAGTGAAAGAGATGTTAGTTGATTCCTGTCTGTATAGTGCCACTTTCTTACTCATCCATTACAGTATTTCTTTCATGAAAGAAATAGGTGTTGTCATTCAGGAGGGAGATAAGTTGCTCAGGTTTCTCCAGGACCATAAGGGTGATGCAGCTGTACTCATTTACACAAAGGGTTCCAGTGTGTAAGAAGTGAAAACATAAGTGGCTTTTTACTACAGGTATATGGGAAGTTTTTCCTGTGATCTGTATCATCTACCTGGAAACGGATGCAAAACAAAATAGGATACATAATATTTGTATTCTTGGGTCAAATCCTGCTTGAAATAAGTGAAACCTGAATTTTTCAGTGAACCCAATTTAAGTCTATATACTACATTCTGCCTATATTCAAGGCTAATAGCCAAGCTATTGTCCAAAGGGGAATGGGAAGCTGGGCACTGCCATGGGGGACATTTAAAAAGAAAGAAAAGTGACTTTGAAGGTAAAAGAAAAACACCAATCCTTTATGCTTGGCAGCTGCCAGTGTGATTTTCATGGACAGTGCCAGTCATGATTTCATTTTTTTATTTAACTTTTATATTGATATAATTAGATTTATACGTATATATTCGATTTAAATACAGAAGCAGCACCCATTCTGATTAATTTCAAAGGCTTTTTTAGGTAGTTTTGGCTTCAAGATCAGATTTTTTTTATTTATTTTTTTTATCCAGTGGCAATACAAATGAATAAAATTGTCCAGTGGCAAAATAATATAATAGTATAGTTTGCAAGCTTCGTTTTTTGGCAGAACCACTCTGTATTATCCTAAAAGTTTAATAGAATGTCAAAACAGAATGCACAAAAACATTTCAAAACCACAAACACTAAACCCCTCGCAACCCCTGTACCCCCAATTATTCCTGTATTTATCCAAAAAATTAAAACTGAAGGTATGTGTTTGGTAGTAATAGGTTAGCAATTTGATGGTGTGCAAGCACTTAAATGGGCAGCAAAATAGGCAGGTTTTTTTTTTTTTAAAGATTATATAAAGCAGCGCCAATAAATTAAAACTAAAACAATAAAAAATATAAAATATATAAGAATATTGTACACCACAAAAATTTTGCTCAAAAAATGTTTTGGTGATATAATCTATGGCCACGGAGGAGCACATAGATGGTGACCTGGAACGTGAAATAAGTCTGCAACAGTTCACAATACAATTAGAATCCAAAAAATATAGTCCTGTTGGATGCTGATCTCTAAGATAGAAGGAAGGAACTCCCCATTGATAACGTCACATGTGACGAAACGCGTCTGGGAAGGCACGCAGCGACGCCACCACGCTTGTTTTGAAGGGAGGACGGGTTCGAACTGACCAGCCGGCAGTTTTGTCTTTTTCATTACACGATCGAAAATTTCGATGCTTGTAAGTCTTTTTAATCTTTCTATGGAATAAACATGTTATACCAGTATCACACTATGGGCGGCCCTTTTTATTTCTGAGCACTAGTGTGGATCTTCTGAGGGGAGTGAGTCGAGCAAAGGGATCGTTCTTTTTGTGGAAGTTCTTCATCTACCTGACCAGGTCCATCAGCAGATCCCGGTGCAGGAGGCCCTCTACCTTATAATCTATGTGCCTATATTGCTTGGCCATCCGGTAAGCATACAATTCATCCGGTGGTCGGGCTTATTTTATTTATTTTTTTTTTTTCCGTGTCACATCTTAAGTGAAGGATAGTCACTGTGGTGATTTCTCTGTTCCATTATCCTGGGAATTGGATATTGTGGCGTGGAGAAAAAAGAGATCAGCATCCAACAGGACTATATTTATTGGATTCTAATTGTATTGTGAACTGTTGCAGACTTATTTCACGTTCCAGGTCACCATCTATGTGCTCCTCCGTGGAGCCGTATCACCAAAACATTTTTTGAGCAAAATTTTTGTGGTGTACAATATTCTTATATATTTTATATTTTTTATTGTTTTAGTTTTAATTTATTGGCGCTGCTTTATATAATCTTTTATCTGTCTATGTGTGTGTATCCCACTTTTAGCAGCTGCCTTTTATAGATTGGCCTATATTCCAAGCGCGGTTTATTTATTTGCAGGTTTTTTTTTTTGCAATTAAACTTAAAGTGTATTATTTGAGGGACAATAGCCACAAATAATGCATGGTGGCTGGACAGTATGTAAGCAGCTTTATAAGGACAAAATGTAAGAGAGATAGATGAGGCAGTTTTTATTTTGAAATAAGTATTATGCCGCATACACACGAGCGGAATTTCCGTCCGAAAAATCTTGGATGGTTTTTCGGACGGAATTCCGCTCAAGCTTGTCTTGCATACACACGGTCACACAAAAGTTCTCTGAACTTTCGACCGTCAAGAACGCGGTGACATACAACACTACAATGAGCTGAGAAAATTAAGTTCAATGCTTCCGAGCATGCGTTAAATTGTTTCCGAGCATGCGTGATTTTTTTTGCGTGTCCGAATTGCATACAGACGATCGCGTTTTCAGATAAGAACTTTTCCCGACCGAAAAATAGAGAACATGCTCTCAATCTTTTGCTGGCTGGAATTCCGCCAGCAAAAGACCGATGGAGCATACACACGGTCACATTTTCCGACAAAAAGCTCTTATCTGAGTTTTTCTGGCGGCATTTCCGATCGTGTGTACGCGGCATTAGAGTGTATTTTCTTAGGGACAATAGCCACAAATATTTGCTGGAGCACTGGAATAGTCTCAACTTCAACCACTTTGAAACTGGACCTATTCTGCTGACATTTCCACACACATGTAAAAATCTGTATTTTTTTTTTTTTTTTGTTAGAAAACTTTTTTTTTTTTTTCAAATTTAAATCTTTATTTATTTCTAGGAAAAACAAGGGATACACTTTACCATCTTCACATCTCACATATTATTCACATCTATGAATACACTTCTGATAACCAATTGAGTCATTTCCCAAACATATAACTCCATTCAGTAGATACCGTCGGCTCTACTGTCCTTTTCTGATTTCTTAACTAAAACAAATAAAAATAGGATGGGATATCCATTACCTTTACCCGAGGCACGAGCTTCTCTCAAGCTCTGCCCTAGGATTCCCTCTTTATATATTCATAGGGTGTTAAACCTTGTCTTACTCCTGTATTTTATTACCCGCAAACAAAAAAATAAAAAAAATAAAAAAAAAATAAATAAAGGGATTTGCCCCTCTCCCTCCCCCTCCTCCACCTTCCCCCCCATCTCTCTCCCTCAAGCCCTCCTCCATAAGTATCCCCAACTTTCCTGTCTATTTTCAGTTGTCCAGGTTTATATCTATAAGATTTCTCCCCTCCTCTGAGTTAATATAAAGATTCCATGAAGACCATGTTTCCAGATATCTCCCTCTTTTCTGTCGGGATGACCATACCAGATCTTCCATATAGTTTAATTGCTCTACCTTTTTAAGCCACATTCCCACTGATGGTGTTTGTGTCTGCTTCCACATAAGTGGGATACAAGACTTAGCTGCGTTCAAGAGGTGACATAGAACCGTTTTTTTTAAATATTTTAGTAGAGCTTCTCATATCCTGTAGCAGAAAAAAGGACGGGTCTTCTGGTAAATCTTGTTCACAAAATTTTTGAGAGATTCTCCATACTTCTTTCCAGAAATCCCTTACTCTAGAACAAGCCCAGAAGATATGTATTAACGTCCCCTTTTCTTCTCCGCATCACCAGCACCTATCTGATATCTCCGGATAACATCTATGCAATAATACTGGAGTACGATACCATCGCGACAGGATCTTAAAGTTGGTCTCCTGTATTCTTATACAGATTGAAGATTCAAATATGTTGCCTATTATTTTCTTACACTGCTCCTCCGAGAATATTTGATCTAGGTCTCTTTCCCACTCCCTAAAAAAGGAAAATCTAAAATCTTCCGACGGTGCCGTTAACAACGCATATGTCCTAGACAGGGTGTGATGCAGTGTCCCCTTCACATTAAAATACCTCTCAAATGGTGTTAGCGCGCGGTCGTAACCACCTAGTGGTTTTAGTGTATTCATAAAGTGTCTCAACTGTGTCGCGCGCCACAAATCCAATTGGTTTACTGTAGATCCTGTTGTCATCGCCTGTATCATAGGCCATGTTCCATTTGTCAAAAAGTGCAAAGCTTGGAATATCCCTTGTTCTATCAGTACTCTAAAATTTCCGTCCCTTAATCCTGGTTCAAATTGTGGGTTTCCCAGTATTGGGAATAGGGGAGAGGCTATTGTCGACAGTTTGCCTTCTAAAAATAATCTATGACTCATCTTCAAAGTAGGTCCTATCAGTGGGTGTACCTTTACTGAGGTCGGGAGTTCTCTATAACACCAAGCAGCTCTTTGCAGTATCACCTTGCTCTGCGCCTGTTCCAAACCCGGCCACATCTTCCATTCCCCATGTCTGCTCCAATCTATCAGTCGGCTCAAAAGTGCCACCTGATAATATTTGTACAGATCTGGTATAGCTAAACCCCCATACTTTTTGGGTAGATTCAGTAGAGATCTACTGATTCTCAGGCGTTTATTTGCCCATATAAATCTAGTCAATAGGGAATGTATTTGCTTAAAATTATTTTTAGGTATGTTGATCGGTAATGCTTGAAACAAATATAGGAACTTCGGGAGAATGCTCATTTTAATAATATTACACCTCCCAAACCATGAAAAAAGCCCTTTCTGCCATTTTCCAAGAAGATTTTGCACATTATGTAGTAGTGGGGGGAAGTTAAGTTTATACGTACATGAAAGATCTGACGGGATAAGAGTTCCCAGGTATTTCAGGGCCTGGTCTGACCACTTAATTTTATAACTTAACTTCAATGTTCTCAATATCTCTTTAGGAATCATTACTCCCATAGCTTCAGATTTTGATAGGTTAATCTTGAAATCTGATAGAGCACCATAAGCCTCTATTTCTTTCAAAAGATTAGGTAGTGAAACTATTGGATTAGTTAATGAGAATAGCATATCATCCATGTAAGCCGAATTCTTATATTGCATTCCCCCTATTGATAAGCCTCCTATATCTGGGTTTGATCGGATTTTACACAGTAGGGGTTCTACAGACAGAACAAATAAGATTGGGGACAGGGGACATCCCTGTCTAGTCCCGTTCTTAACCCTAAATGGTTGAGATACAACTCCATTCACTTTTACCTGAGCAGTTGGGTGAGTATAAATACTTGAAATCCATCTAAACATGTTGTTTCCCAATCCTATCCATTTTAATACTGAAAACATAAAATGCCAGTTTATGCGCTCAAAGGCTTTCTCTGCATCTGTCCCCAAAAATAAGCATGGAATTTTATGGGTATTAGCTACATGGACTAAATTCAAGGATCTGATCGTATTGTCCCGTGCTTCCCGCATCTGAACGAACCCTACCTGATCTTGATTGATCAGGGAGGGTAAGTATTGCTGAAGTCGTGTCGCTAAGATTTTTGAAAACAGCTTCAGATCTGTATTTAGAAGGGATATTGGCCTATAGCTTCCACATTGCATTGGATCTTTACCTTCCTTAAGTAGAATTGTTATTAGGACTTTCAACATATCTCCATGGAACGAGCTTGTGTCTCCCATTCCATTGTATAGTTTAACCAATTGGGGCCCTAAAATAGGGAAGAGGAGTTTATAGTACTGGGCCGTGAACCTGTCTGGGCCGGGGGCCTTGCCTATTTTTGCTAGATTTACTGCTTGTTGGACTTCCTCCAATGTAATTGGTCTTTCCAATTCTTGTTGCGCGGTAGATGTCAATCCAGCCATTCCAGAGGAAGCTAGATATTCTTCGACCGCCTTCTGGTTTAGAGAATTTGATTGTAAATTATACAAGGATGAATAAAAGTCTCTGCTATATCTCTTGGCAATACATATTTTCGATCTTCACTTCCCATAATTGAAGGGACATAAGTTCTTAATTGCTGCTCCCTTAAAGCGTTAGCAAGTTGTTTACCACATTTGTTCCCATATTCATAACTCTGTTTTCGTCCTGCTTGTATTGCTCTTTTAGCTTTATACATAAGTAAGTCTGTAATGTGTCTCCGTGCCGTCGATAACTCACGTTCTGACTCTATATTCGGGACTCGCTTATGCAAAGTTTCTAAGCGATGTATATCTGCCATTAGAGCTGTTCATTTTGCCTCTCTCTCTCTTTTAATCCTAGCCCCATGCTTGATCAACACTCCCCGGATCACTGCTTTGTGCGCTTCCCAGATAACACCGGGGTTGCATTCGGGTGTATCATTAGTCTGAAAGTACCATATTGCCTCTTTACAGACCTCTTCTATAACCAAGGGGTTTTGTAAGAGGCTTTCATTTAGTTTCCACGAAGCAGGGCCGGGGAGTTGAGTATCTGATAGTGTATATTTCATAAAAATTGGTGCGTGGTCCGACCACGTAATCTTCCCAATATTAACTTCCTCTATTGCATGTGCTTGGTTGTGTAAAGTAAAAAAATAGTCTATCCGGGAATAAGTTTTATGCGGGATTGAGTAAAAGGAATAGTCTCTTTCTCCGGAATATAAGAGGCGCCAGGTGTCCACTAATCTGGCTCCATATAACATCTTCAAAATTAGTTTCCGAACCTTCAGAGGCGCAGCCGAAGTCCCTGCTGAAGTGTCCTCTCTTGGTACTAAAGGAATATTCAGATCTCCCCCCAAGATAAGCTGCCCTTCTAGTATACCCATAGTCTTATCCAAAAATTTCCTAAAAAAGATATCCTGTTGTAGGTTTGGGGCGTAAAAGGAAGCAAGTGTCACTCCTACCTCCCCAATTTTTCCCTTTAGGATCAGGTATTGTCCCCCGGCATCTATCAGAGACTCTGTGCATGACCATGGAATCTTATTGGCAATCAAAATAGACACCCCCTTTGACTTAGCCATGGGATTAGTAGCATGGTAGCCTATTGGGAAAAATCCATTTCTAAGTAGAGGGAGATTATTCTCCCTAAAATGAGTTTCCTGGATGAATGCTATGTCAATTTTTAACTGTTTTAGCTCCTGTAGCAACACACGTCACTTTTCAGGAGTATTCAGTTCCTTAGCGTTAATTGATACTACTGAGAGGGAATCCATCTCTCTCCTCAGGCCAGGGAAGGACTGAAGAGAGAGCCCCAAGCGGAGAGAGAGAGAGAGAGAGAGAAAAAAAAAAAAAACCCTACACCCCCCCCCGACTAGCACCCCCAGCAGAGGACGTACTTCTACACCCTCTCCCGGTGGGTCAAAGCTTATTAGCTTTATACACTCAAACCTCCTACGACCTATCTCCTATATGAGTGTTTGCCTATTGGGGGAATAAGGTTGAGCATGACCCCGTGAGGGGAGTCCCCGACTACCCCCGGCAGCTCCTGTTAATCTCGTTAGGTTTGTTACATTACAGCGTTACAGTGCCTCTTTGTACTCAAGGTTGCAGCCTTATAATAATTAATACATTCTATTAACAGCGCCCCACAACAAATTTATTCATAATTGATCTTATTACTTTAAAAAAATGTATCTTTTCCTTTTATTTCTCTCTTCCCCTTCCCCCCCCCTCCCCTTCCCCCCTCTCCCCCCCCCCTCTTTCATCCATCTCCATAAGGGGAAAAGAGAAAAAAAAAAAAAAAGGGGGAAAGAGAGAAAAAAAGAAAAAAAAAAGGGAAGGGGGGGGGGAGGAAGGGGGGAAGGAGCCGATTGGGCCACCTATGACCGAAACCCTTTACATGTATGAAGGGCTTAACTCAAAGACCCCCTCAGACTGTCCATCTATATTTTATCCTCTTCATCTCCCTTGATTTTATTAAGTAGAGGGATATAATTGTGGTTATAGAGGTCGTCTAATTGAGGTGTCAATTTTATTCCCAAATAGCTAAGTTCTTTTTTGCACCATTTAAATTGAAATTTAGTTTGTATGGCTCTCTGCTCTTCCATTGGCACTGTTAAATTTAATATCTCAGATTTCGTCATGTTTACTTTAAAATTCGATAATTTACCATATTGTTTTAATTCTTTCATGACCGATGGAATTGATATTCTGGGGCTAGAGATATAGAGCAGCAGGTCATCTGCAAATGCCGATACCTTATACTCCCTATCCCCTACTCGAATTCCCCGGATGTCTGAGTTTTTGCGTATCGCAGTAAGTAGGGGTTCCAAGGTAATTATGAACAGGAGTGGGGAGAGTGGGCATCCCTGTCTTGTCCCATTAAACAAGTCGAGGGGACAAGACAGGGTGCCGTTAACTCTTATTCTAGCTGTCGCGTGATGATACAGAGCCTCAATCCATCTCATCATCCTATCGCTCAGTCCTATGTAGCTCAGTGTTTCGAGAAGAAATACCCAACTGACCCAGTCAAAGGCCTTTTCGGCGTCAATTGACATAAGAACTGTGGGGGTAACCCTCCTGGTCGCTTCCTGAATCAACATAATTGACTTCAGTGAGTTATCTCTTCCCTCCCTCCCCTGAATAAACCCTGCTTGGTCGTTATGGATCCACTCTGGCAGGTATGACTTCAGCCTCTCGGCAATTATTTTTGCAAATAGCTTTATATCCGAATTTAATAGGGAAATTGGTCTATAGCTTTCCACTGCCATAGGGTCTTTCTCCTCTTTCAGGATCAGAGTAATATGTGCCAGTAGTGTCTCCTCTCTAAATTTCTCACTTTCCCCTATCAGATTGAAATATTTGCAAAGTCTAGGTGCTAACTGTTTGGAAAACTTTTTATAATATATGATAGGGAATGCATCGGGGCCCGGGCTTCCTCCTGGGCGCGTACTTATAATAGCTCTCTCCACTTCTTCTACCGATATGGGGGCCCCCAGTGCCTCCATCTCGTCTACCTTACCCTTCGGGAATTCCAAGTTCCGTAGGTACTCCCTTATTTCCTCCCTCCGTTTTCCTTCATTTTCTTTCTGTTCTATATTATATAAGGTGCTGTAGTACCGGTGGAATGTACTCGCTATTTCTGGAGACGATACTATTACCTCACCCTTTGCTCCTCTGATCTTCCCTATGAACGTCCTGTTCTTTTTTTCTTTCACCCTATTAGCCAGCCATTTACCTGCTCTATTCCCCCACTGGTATCTTTCCCGATTTATAATATGGAGTGTCGCATTCCTCTCTTGCTCTAGGCTTTCTTCCAATTCTCTTTTTTTGGCTATCAACTCTTGTTTTTCAGGTATCCCTTGAATGCCTTATATTCTAACCCGATTCCCTATGTCCCTATGTTGATATATTTGTGTACTTTAGTGATCCCTTTACCTTATAAAATGTGTTTCCTTTATATAAACTGCAATATATACTACCATATATGAAGACACCAAAAAAAAAAAAAAAGTGGGGGACTCTTTCCCCATAAAAGTGCAGCTCCACCCCCTTACGCCCAAAATGCTCTCTAATTATTTAGGAAAAAAAATTGTGTAATTAGTGTGCTGGTATGTTAGTGTGCCCCAAAGAAAACAAAATAGTTACTAGATCTACCCCTCTTCCTCTCCCCCCAGTACCCCATCCATCTGGAACCCCTAAGTTGGAGAGCAGGGGGAGTGGTCCGTACCTATACCGATATCAGGACTCTCATCTCATCTTATTTCTTACATATACACAATATACTACTATATATACATATTTCCTTTATCGCTTCCCTCCCCACCTCACCACCTCCCCCTCCAATACCTTTAATCTATATGATACATTTGATACATAGAGTAATATTGTGATATTGTTTCCTTCACCCCCCCCCCCCCACCTCCTCCCTCCCTAAAAAAAAAAAAAAAAGTTTTAAACCCCTAAGAACACCAAAACAAAACAAAAAAAAAAAACATGACTAGTCAGTACACATCTATCCACTCCCCATCTATCCGTTTTAACGTTTCTATACACCGTCTAGACTGGTATACGTTTATCTTCATACACATTCCATAGTCAAATATTTATGCATAAATATTTCGTATGTCCAGTCCCGTCTTCTACACAATCTAACACTCTATCCACCTGGAAGTGTATTATCAACGCAACTGGCCCTGAAAAAAAAAAAAGGAGAAGAGAAAAACAAAAGGGAAAAAAAAAAAAAAACACAGGCACTGTTCATAGTCTCATTCAATAGACTCCAAGGCATTGTTGATCTGGTTTATATCGATCTAGTCTCTTGACCTGGACTCTTTGCGGTTAGAGCTCTGTGGTAGAATCTGCAGCCAGTCCGGTACCATAAATGGCTCCACACCCAGGAACAAAAAGAAGTCTGGAAGGTCTAATTTATAACGGAGCCAAAATGAGGCACCCCCCTTCCGTATGAAAACTGACACCGGGAATCTCCAACGGTATGTACCTCCCCCTTCCCGTATCTTATCCAGTACTGGGCGCAATAACGCTCTACGCCACAAAGTGGCTCTAGACAGATCCGGGAGGATTTTCAACTGCTCACCTTTAAAGTCTATTACACCCATCTCCCATGCTTTCCTCAGAATCGCTTCTCTGTGTGTAAAATAATGTAAACGACATATAACATCACGTGGGCGATTCGGGCGACTTGGATCTTTAAACATGGGACCTGGGGCTCTATGAACTCTGTCAATCTCCATGTTCGGGGGTATCCCCTCCTTTAACATTAATTGAAACATAGATATTACCGTGTCATGTAGATTTTCTGCACCTGCAGGTTCTGGAACTCCCCGGAGTCGCACGTTGCACCGACGGCTTCTGTCCTCGAGTTCCTCCATCTGTAACTGTAGTGCTACTGTAGTGTCCGACTGCGCAGATCTGTTTTTTTTCCAGGTCAGCTACTCTCTGCTCCAAAGTCGCTGCACGCTGCTCCAGGCTTTGTGACGTTTTTTCACCTTCCGCTACACGCTCCGTTAGCCCATGTACCTCGAGCCGCACCTGCTGTGATTCTTTTAGATGTGCTTCCTCTATTCTAATAATCAAAGCCTCTATATCTGCCTTAGTGGGGAGAGCCTGTATCAATATTTTTAAGTCTTCTACCTCTCCTCTCAGACTTCCTTGCTCCATACCCCCACTAAGGTTTCCATCCACCACCACCTTCTGAGGAATCCCCTGGGAGGTCTGCGGGGCAATCTGCAGTGCTTCCATACTCCTCCTTACAGTCCTATGTATCTGTGATATTAATGCTGGCACTGGCGCTGGCAAATTCTCTTCAGGACACTCCACTTTTTCCATTCTAGCTTCCCTCGCCTCTCCCTGTATTTCCAGCGTTGTATCCTGCCCTTGTGGTGTTTAGAAATACTGCCCAATCTGTGTTTGCTCTCCGGCCAAATCTTTGGCGGCTTTAGCCGCTTTGCGGGAGGTTTTGGTCACCCGCTGTCTCCCCGAGTGCATACCGCCACGCCACACAGCTGTACCCTAGTCTGTTGCAATCTAACAGTCTAGCGGTTTCACAGAGCTGATCCGACCCCCCTGAAACAGCTGAGTCAGCTGAATCCTCTTAGTCCATTTAGTCCGCTCGCCAGATGGGTCTATCTGGATTTGGCTGTAGCTATAGCTATTCTGTCAGCTGTTTATGCTTAGGTCTCCCTTGCTGTATCCGCACCGTATCAAACCTCGTCCGCCTCGTCCGTCTCGTCCGGAGTTGGCGTGGAAGCCGGGGAGCCGGGGGTTTGTATGGCTCACGTCCTTACTGTTTCCGTTGGCTGTACCAGCCTAGGTCTCCCTAGTTCGCACCACACTGCTCACTACTCGCGCTGCATCAAGCCACGTCCGGAGCTATCGTGGAAGTCGGGAGCTAGCGAGACTCACGTCCTCACTCGGCCATGCTCAGACCACGCCCCCCTCCCCTGTTAGAAAACTATTTATAACCTGCACACACACATACATATATAAAATGTTGTTATGCAGAGGCCCTGGTGAATAAATTGGTGGTTGTTTTTTACGTCTTTTGCAGCCATTTCAAAATGCTAATATTTAGGAAAAAATACACTTTAATGAATTTTAGTGCACACATACACAATATAACACACACTTTTGTTGGTAAGATATAAAAGATATTCCGCCAAATAAAGATACGTAACATGTCATGCTTTAAATTTGTGTACACATGTAGAGCAGCAAACCATGGTACCTAAAAATCTACATAGGCACACGCTTTATCAGTCTAGAGTTGTACAGTAGGTCTGGCCCTAGAATTTTTGTCTCACTCTGATTTTCGTGACGATACTTCACATGTGTGGTGCAATCACCATTTATATATGTGTGTAGGACCTACATGTTCACATTTGCTCGTGAGCACAGAGGGATAGGGACACTTTCAAACTGTTTTTTTTTTTAAATTTCATTTACCGTAAGTGTATTTTCTTACACTATTCTTTTTTTTTTATTATTAACGTTGCTTTTACAAGGGATGAACAACGTGTGGTGTTATACTACCCTAAACCTTTAATCCAGCCTCTAAATGATTGCAGTTACTTCTTTAAACCAATATTAAGAAAAAGCACTGACGGAAAAAAGCCCCTTTGAATTTAACCAATCAGCATTTGTTTATAATTCTTAATGGTCTGTGTAAGTTGTGGCATAGCAGTGGTGTTTCCTTTGCCTACACATGTCTGAATTTACAAGAAGGTATTTATTTTACTCTGTAAATGGTTAAATAGCTGTGTGCAAAGTTTTACAAACATAATTTTGTGTTATTGCTGTACATTAATGAGCCAGCCATTTTTGAGAGAGAGCAGAGGAGGATTAGATCCTTGGCCACATTTTTTAATACTGTATGTGTTCCTTTTTAAGAGATGTCCCCCTATTTGTGTCCTATATGTCCCAGGGCATGATGCCATTTTTAGCTTCTTCCACTGTCCACCTCCCTTGCCAGGCTTATACCAACCTAGCCCCTATCCAGTGATTTTGGCTGGGTAGTCCCCTTGGCTCTTGCTTACTATATGTACAGTAATTATGATATTGTTTTTTTTTATTTACTGTTCACACTTACTTTTGATTAACAAAGTTCCATAACTTACCTATGAGAAGATAAAGCTGGAACAGTTCTGATTTAATCAGTTGGAAAATTGGACGCATTAGAACTGAAATGCTCAGCAGTGATCCAAGGCCATTGTTTAGTCTCGGACAAAATCTGCGCTTGACCGTATTGCTTGCCAAAATTATTGCTTCCTACAGACTGTAAAATGATTTAACAGTTACCAGAATAACAAATAGCTGGTAATGCGTAAAGTGTATCGGTATTCTACTGTTATAGTGTTGTCTACTTGGAATAAGTCCAGTATGTTTTTCAAGTCTGCAATATGTTAGTCTGGAATTAAAGTCCTAAAATGCAGCTGCCCAGCAGAACTGCAGTTGATTGCCTATGTTAAAGTAGAGCACTGACCAAACAGTTATATAAATTATATTGCCAGTGAAGTGTCTGAGTTGCCAAAATATTTTACATTTTATGCAGTTACACAGTATTATCACATCATATAGACAAGAAGTGGACACCATTATTCAGAGCTTGGATGGCTCTTTAGTTTCTGGGTATTGCTTTTCTACCATTGGCCTGCTTAGTAGCTTTGGAGGGATTTCCTCTTACTTCCTGTTTTGACTAAGGGACGGGAAGTGATAGGTAATCTCCACAATGGGACTCAGATGGCAAAAAAAAAAAAACTGACAGGGTTTATAACCCTCCCTTACTCAATTCAAGAAATGTTTATTGTTTATCCCAAGACATTGTTGTTTAGGCATGGGTAGATTACAAATGTTAGAAATTCTGCAGCATTGCTACACTTGGAATGTCAGTGCAAGGTAATACAAGTGAGAAAGTTTCCTAAGCATTTAGGCATTATTTGCACTTGAAGCATCTGTGTTTACAAATATTGTTCATTGTGGTTTACCAAGGAAGAACAAGTTTTTCTCTGCGGAAAAGAAAAAAATCTGCCTGTTTCAGATTAAAGTGGAGCTACTGTATCTGAGCACCACAAACTGAAAACACAATTTTAACCATTTTTAATATTCAGAGCAAACTCGCCCATCCATCCATGTCCCCATGCATTATTGTTTAGATAAGTCACTTTGAACCCCCCCACCCTCCAAGCATTCTAGCCATTGCCATCTTGATTAAGGGCAGATGATTCAAGTAGCATTTACTTCCTGGAATCCATTTGGTCAGGCAAGCAGTCAGGAGGGTGTGCTTAGTCATTTTGCAAGTTTTTTTATACAGCGTTTTTGCGCGTTGGTGTTTCAAAACTATCATTTGTTGCTAGGCATTTCATCTTTTTTAGCTTTTCCATCGGCTTTTATTTTTTTTATTATGAATTATTATTATTATTTTCGTTAAAGTAAGGGGTTAGAGTTAAGGTTAGTATTAGGGGTTAAGGTTTATTTTTATTTTTTTGTTGGAGTGTTAATAATACTACTACTACTACTAATAATAATGATAATAAACAAATGTAAAATAAATACACAAATAAAAATAATATTCAATAAATGAATATTAAATGATAACTGACCCCTAACCTTAACCCTTAAAAAAATGAAATAAAAATGAAATAACCATTCTAATACAAAATAAATAATAGTTTATTTAATATTTTTTTAAGGTTAGGGGTTAATTATTTATGTATTATTCATTATTTTTTTTTATTATGATTTTTGTTATTTTTGTATTTATTTTACATTTATTTATTCGTATATCATTCTATTTTATGTTTCTTTTTTTTTTTATTTGAGCAAAAAAAAAAAAAAAAATCGAGCAAATACATGCAACAAATTGTGCAAATGGTAGGTTACCATTCATTTCTATAGGAACAAATGTGCCAAAAAAAAAATGCTCAAATGTGCCCGATTCGAGCTACAATAAAAGCTCCAGAACTTTTTTGAGCTTCGGGGTTTGGCCTTGAGCAACTTGGAGTGGAGATGTGAACTATTTCCATAGAGAATAATAGATTTTTTTCACCTCCAGCGTTTTGGAGCTTCAAGCTATAAAAGCCTGAGGTGTGTATGGGCCATAAGAGTGGATTAGACATTTTGTTCCGTACCATATAGCTGGTTATTTATATTTACCACTGCATATAAATATTCAAGAATAAATTGTCTTTTTTTTTTTTACATATTAACTAGATTATACACAACGCTTTATTTTTTTATTTTTTTGGTTTTTATCCTATTAATCGATTCATCGAATAATTGAAACAATAATTAGCCAACAAATCGATTATGAAAATAATCATTAGTTGCAGCCCTAATCGTATATATAATTTATGAAAGACTTCAGTTTATTTTTTTTTTATTCATTCTGAAAGGTTTTTTTTTTAATCAAAAACGTTTTTATTGATAAAGAGATAAGATAAAAACATGTACAACCATACATTTAGAAAGGTACAAAACACAAAATTGGACATCTTTATCTAGTCCTTACAGAATATTGGCAAGCTGCCAACTGCGACAGTATATACTTTACAAAGTAAGTTCTTATTCGCGTCTTCTTGCAAGCATTGAAACTGTATACAGCATTCATTATTTCGGTATTTCCAGGTTAAATAGGTGGGTCGTACCACCACATACACATGTCTAAGCATAGGATCCAGCAATCTTAATAAAGATGCAGGGGATTCGTGTACCTTTAACTGGATATAACTCAAGAGATCTTCAAGAGGTTAGGGAGGGGAAATGGGGGGGTAGGTAGAAAAGAGAAGAAAAAAGCAAGAGGGACGGTGGAAGGAAGGGTAAGGGGTAACAAGAAAAAGGAGGGTAAGAAGCAGCTGTAGTGTTCTCTCACTCTGTGTAGGTAAGTGGTCGGGTGTTTCTATTCACAGTGTCTCTCTTCATCTCTTATTTCCTACATTTTTGCCTCCTTTTTGGAGGTTACATAAGTCATATTTGTCGTGCATGATGCTCACATTTGTAGTAGTCTGTCTCTAATTAATTGGGTTGGGGCTAAGCCTGGGACCTCTAGCCATGGTTGCCATAGTGCAAGAAATTTCTTTTGGGCATTCCTATGTTGGTAAGTGAGTTTTTCCCTTATCAATGTGCTGTTTACCATCTCCACCCAACCTTTCCCTGTTGGCACCCTGGGGGTTATCCAGAATCTGGCAATTGCCTTTCTGGCCAGATAAAGTAAACGGAGGACTGCAGTATGGCCATTAGGCGAAAGTGAAGGCATCTCCAGTGCGCCAAGAAGGCAGACCAATGGGTCATTAAGTGTTGGTATTTGGAATACCTGAGAAATGGTATTCAGTACATATTGCCAATACCTGAACAGTTTAGGGCATTTCCACATCATATGTAGCAAATCCCCAACTTCACGGTTGCATTTAGGACATAGCGGAGAGTCGCGAGATCCCCACTTATGTAATCTGGCTGGAGTCCTGTATACTCTGTGTAAAAGAAAAAGGTGTGACAGTCTGTGTGACGTGGAAACTGAAACCAAGGGTGCGGATGTCAAACAAAGCTCCCATTGTTCCCCGTCGATATGGCCCAGATCTTTTTCCCATCCTTTCCTGCATGGCAATGTGGATGCATCGTGTGTTTTCTGAAGTAATCTAGTGTATATTCTGGATATCATGCCTTTTCTGTCTTCTGCCAGCAGCACATCAGACATCATTGGATGTGTCACAAGCGCAAGAGAGGTGTACCTGAGCTCACTATTCACTGCATGTCTCAGTTGTAAATATTGGAAGAACCTAGTTCTGGGTATCGCGAATTCTTCCTGTAGGTTTGTGAAGGATTTAAACGTAGTGCCACTGAACAATTGAGGGATGTACCTCACCCCCACTTCTTCCCAATGCTGGAAGTTTCCTAGTTTATATAATTCTTTATGGTATTTGTTCCTCCATATTGGGGTGAAGGAACATACCCCTTTAATTTTCATGATGGATCTGATGCACTTCCACAGAGTGTTCAGTAGCACTATGGTGGGTAGGGATTGTGATAAGTGGGTGAGACCCGCCTCCAAGTGTGATATAGCTGGTATCGCTGGGTTCTCAGGGAATAATATCAGTCTAATGGGGTCGTCTGTATCTATGTTTCCCCAGTTGCCCAGATGTTGCATCTGGGAGGCTAAAAAGTAAGACCTAGCGTGGGGAACCGCCAACCCACCCTGGTCTTTTGCTAGCTGTAGAGAATGTAGACTAATCCTTGCTGGTTTCTTCCCCCATATAAGGTCCCTAAACTGAGCATCAATAAGCGTAAACCATTTGTGTGGGATCCACACAGGGGTATTATGGAACACGTATAGTAGCTGTGGGGCCCATACCATCTTAATCAGGTTTGCTCTTCCTGTAGCGGATAGGGGTAGCTTCACCCAAGATGAGCATTTCATCCTGAATTTATGCAATAAGGGGGCTAAATTTAGAGTCAGGTACTTTGTGGGATCCGGAGCCACCTGTATCCCTAGGTATTTAAATTCTTCCACTACAAGTATATCTTTTGCGCATTCTGGTAAAGATTGGGGTAAGGGGTCTAGCGGCATTAGTACTGACTTATTCCAGTTTATGCTAAACCCTGATAGTTTCCCAAATTGGGCTATTAGGTGCATTGTGTTTTCTAGGGAACTTGCGGTATCCCCGAGGTAAATTAAGGTATCATCCGCATATAGGGAAATTACGTCCTGCCTGAGGCCCCGACGGAATCCCACTACACTTTGTGAGGCTCTTACGTGTATAGCCAGAGGTTCCAGTGCCAGGGCAAACAGCAGGGGTGATAAAGGGCACCCCTGCCGTGTGCCCCTAAAAAGTCGAAAGGGTACAGATATGTCTCCATTAATTCTCATCCTAGCTGAGGGGGTGTTATATAGGAGTTGGACCCATTTTAAGAAAGAGGGGCCTACCCCGAATTTTTTCAGTGTTTCCCAGAGATATGTCCATTCGACGCTGTCAAAAGCTTTGGCAGCGTCCAATGAGAGAATAGCCCTATTTCCAGGATTATCGATGGGTACTTGTAGATTGAGAAACAACCTGCGTAGATTCTGTGCTGTTGATCTGGTTGGTATGAAACCTGACTGGTCCTTGTGGACCACTGATTGTATGCATTTTGCCAGCCTGTTGGCCAGGACTCTGGCCAACAGCTTTACATCAAACGTGAGCAGTGAGATGGGCCTATATGAATCCGGGGAAAGTGGATCTTTCCCCGGCTTCAACAGAACCACTATCAGTGCCTCCCGCATAGAAATCGGGAGTTGTCCGGTTTCAAATGCCCTATTGTATACTCTAAGGAGAATCGGTAGTAGTTGTGTGGCGTATCGCTTATATACTTCTGCTGGGAGGCCATCCGATCCCGGAGCCTTCCCGTTCTTTGTATGTGACAAGGCCTCTAGTAGGTCTTCTTCTGTCAATGGTGCATTCAGCAGGTTTGTGTCCGAAGTGGACAACTTGGGAATAGGGTATTTGTCTAAAAATGCGTGGATCTCCGCAACTGATGGATTTACTTTGGAGGTGTAAACTCCTTGAAAGAATTCCCTGAACACACTCATAATATCTGTAGTGGAGTGACATGTAGTGCCTTCCGGGTTTTCTATTGCTACTATGTGCGATTGTGTTTGTTGGGATTTAGCTAGCATGGCAAGCATATGTCCCGTGTTTTCTCCTTCTTCAAACTGTGCCTGTTGCAGGAAAAAACGCTTATTTTCCGCAATTTGCAGTGTAACATTTTTTAGCATAGACTGTGCTGAGAGCCACCCTCTTTTATTGTCCTCAGTGGGATCTGCTATATAGAGTGTTTCCGCTTTCTGTGCTTCTGTCAGTACCGTATTCTCCCATTCTTTTGTTCTCGTTTTAATGTGGGAGATTTCTCTAATGAACTGTCCCCGGAGGAAGGCTTTGGCCGTATCCCATATCACGGGCAGTTCCGCAGAGTCTAGGTTGTGTTCAAAGAAAATCAGTAAGTTTTCCTGTATCGGGTCGGGGTCAGGTAGTAGTGAGAGCCAGAAGGGGTTTAGTTTCCACATGACCGTGCCTAGTGCTTTCCCCAATTGAACGTCTATGGTAAGTGGGGAGTGGTCTGAGATCCGTCTAGTGTGATATTGAGATGTAGTAATCAGAGGTAACATGTACTCATTTCCCAAACCTAAGTCTATACGGGAAAGCCCCCCAATTGAAGCTGATTGGCATGAGTACACTTTAGCGTCTGGGTTGTGCATCCTCCATACATCTGTGAGACCCAGCTCCACTAGTAGTCTTGCGAATGGGGTGTTTCTATTCCTGGGTTGTGTGCCTTCTCCCCCCTTGGCGTTTAACTTGTCTTTTTCTAGGTCTATGTAATTATTGAAGTCCCCCATTGCAAGTAGTGGGACCCCTGGGTGTTGGGACATGAAGTTCGCCAGAGACCTAAGGGGCCCTGCTGAGAATGGGGGTGGGATGTACAACCCGGCTAATATACATTTAGTCCCGAATAGGGAACACAGAATAAAAATATACCGACCCTCAGGGTCTATGTTAACATTTATAGGAGCGAATTGTACGCCTTTCCTGAACAGGAGGCTCACCCCCCTCGAGTACACAGAGAATGTAGCATGGTATTGATGCCCAAATTGTCTCTGTGCTATTACTGGATTGGTGGTTCGAGGTAGATGAGTCTCCTGCAGGCAAATAATATCCGCTTGTAAGCGCTTGATCGTACGTAGCACGGCCAATCGCTTAACAGGGTTATTTAACCCCCTGACATTCCATGTCATACACCTTGTTGTTACAGACATTGGTTAACCGTAATAAGAGCCAGGATAAGCTGTATAGGAAAAAAATATGTAAAACACATTGACATCATTGTAGTACCATATAGCAGTCTATGACTGCACCCTTCACTAAAAAGCTCATCTGAATGAGCAGACTCCAGTACATTCCTGTGGGAACGTAATATCTTTACTTTACACAGAGTGTGTAGCACGACCTGTGCACATTGTGGGAGAGAGGTCACTGTGAAAAATGGTTGCCATAGAGTGAGGGAAAAAAAACAAAAAGGTAGAGAGATCAAAAGTAAACTTGAGCAACAGTAGGCCAACAGGGCCTTGCGGTCCTTCCGCATTAACTCTGGATGTCTTACGTTGACCATCCTGGGGGGCAACAGTGGAAGCGCACTATAGTGTCTTAGCTTCTCAGCAGCAGGGACTACAGTCGTAGTTACCAGGATAGTAGCAAACAATTCGCAATAAAGGCAGTCAACTCCGCCTTAACAATAGAAATGTGGAACATAACTGGCCTCGGGTTGCATCCTCTTTAGAATGTGTTCAGGTATATGATTCAGCGTGGGGCAGGGCGTCTGTTGTGGTCATCACGAATGGAGCGTTCTTCTCTGTCTAGCCATTGCATGGTTGCGTTGGGGGTATCAAAAAATTGCACAGAACCCATTGCTTCTACTCGCAAGCGTGCAGGGTATAGCATTGCATATTTAAGGTCCATATCTCTGAGTCTACGTTTGACTTCGTTAAATTTGGCCCTTCTCTTCTGTAGTTCAGCGGAGAAGTCTGGGAATAGTGAGATCTTTGCATTATCAAGCTTGAGGGCAGCGGGTTTTACTCTGGCGTTGTGTAAGATTGCGTCTCTGTCCTTGTAGTTAAGGAGTTTGAACAGAAAGGGACGTGGGGGTGCCCCTGGCGGGGGGGGTCTAGCTGGAACTCTGTGTGCCCTCTCCACCGAGAACATAGGCGAGAATGCGTCTTTTCCAAATGCGTTTGTCAACCACCCTTCAATAAATTCTACAGGGTTTTTGCCCTCTGTGCGTTCAGGAATACCAATGGTGCGCACATTGTTCCTCCTCATTCTGTTCTCCATATCGTCTAAACGCGCTATATGTTGTGATAGCAGGTGATTGTTGTATGAGAGGTCCTGTTGCATAGGGGCCATATCATCCTCTATATTGCTCACTCTCCCTTCTAGTGCGGATGCCCTTTCCCTTAACTTTTGTGCATCCTGGCGTAGGAAAGTCATTTCAGTTTTCACCCCCTTAATTTCAGTGGCGAGAGCTGTAATGGATGTGTTACAGGAGGTGACTGCTGCAAAGATATCCCTCAGCGTGGGTTCGGCTACAGTGTCTGGGCTTGCAGGGCCCTGAGGCCTAGTGGTAATGTCTTTAGGAGTACTCACTGTGTCCCAGGTAAACGAGGCTCCGTTTTCCTCCAATGGCACTGTGTCATCTGTTTCCGATGCTCCGCCGGATGAGTCTCCATTAGCAGGGAAGGCAGCATGTCCCGTGGATAAGGGCATCGAGAACAGCTTTTCAGCTGCCTCTTTGTGGAGTGTCTTTGCAGAGCGCTGCGCGTTGGCGCCATTTTGGCCCATGAGGTCCGCCGTGCGGGATGAAGCCGACCGTCTCGTGGTGGCCATCTAGCCTGCTGCGTGGCACTATCGGTTCCAGCAAGGTAAGGGGGCTTTCCGGTGCCTGATTTACCGTTGCTTAGGGCCGGATGGATGATGATTCCCAGGATGTATCAGGATATTTCGGCGGAGCTGTCCTGAGATGCGACCGACTACATCCGCTGCCTGGCCACGCCCCCATTCTGAAAGGTTTAAATCACCTGACAATATGTTTTATATCTTAATACTGTAAGGTTTGAGAGTAACTTGGTTTGAGAGCATTTTGCAAGACAAACAAAATGTTTTAATAAATTTTGCCTTGATATACAAGCGATGTCTTGATATAAGAATAGCGTCATGTCACAACTGAGTATAAAAAAGAAGAGAGGAGCCTCTAAGTGTAGCAATATGGTTACATTTAATGAAGGTACCACATTTAGCAACTTATTGCTACACTTAGAGGTGCCTCTCTTCTCTTTTATACCCTGTAAAAAAATGCTTTGATATACAAGTGCTTTGGATTACAAGCATGTTTCTGGAACAAATTATGCTCGCAAACCAAGATTTTACTGTACTAATATGAACCAGCTTTGGAGTGATTTTACCCTGTCTAGCCACTTCCCGACCGGCGCAGGACGATGTACGTCGGCAGAATGGCATGGACAGGCATAAGGGCGTACAGGTACATCCCTTTAAAAATGTCGCCGTGCCATTGCGCGCACGCTAGTCGGGACCCCCGTCAGTCCGGTCGCGGGTCCCGCAGACGCGATCGCCGTGGGGATACCCGCGATCGTCTCATGGGAGGCTGAACGGGGAGATGCGGAAGTAAACAGCATCTCCCCGTTCTGCCTAGCAACAAGTGACACTGATCTCTGCTCCCTGTGATTGGAGCAGAGATCAGTGTTCACTAAAACACAGCCACACCCCCCCCCAGTTAGTAACACACCCCTAGGACACACTTAACCCCTACACTGCCACCCCCTGGTTAACCCCTTCACTGCCAGTATCATTTACACAGGAATCAGTGCATTTGTATAGCACTGATTGCTGTATAAATGACAATGGTCCCAAAAATGTGCAAAAAATGTCCGATGTGTCCGCCATAATGTCGCAGTCACAATACAAATCGCTGATCGCCGCCATTACTAGTAAAAAAATAAACAAATAAAAATGCCAAAAACTATCCACTATTTTGTAGACGCTATAACTTTTGCGCAAACCAATCAATCGCTTATTGCGATTTTTTTTTTTTACAAAAAATATGTAGAAGAATACGTTTCGGCCTAAACTAAGGAAAAAAAATGTGTTTTTATATATTTTTGGGGGCTATTTATTATAGCAAAAAGTAAAAAATAATGCGCTCTTTTTTTCAAAATTGTTGCTCTTTTTTTATTTATAGCGCAAAAAATAAGAACCGCAGGGGTGATCAAATACCAGCAAAAGAAAGCTCTATTTATGGGAAAAAAAAGAACGTCAATTTTGTTTGGGAGCCATGTCGCAGGACCGCGCAATTGTCAGTTAAAGCGACGCAGTGCCGAATTGCAAAAAGTGCTCTGGTCTTAAGCCAGCAAAATGGTCCGGTCTGAAAGTGGTTAAGGAGATGTGCTCCAGATTGTTCAGATTAGATGAATTATGCTTGTGTGCTGCATTTATTAAAATAGTGGCACAGATTCTTGTTTAGGTTGAGCTTAGGGCATTGAATGTGGCATTGTAGGACACACATAAGCCACACCAATGTAAGTTTGGTAAACTTTTTGAAGGCAGAAACGCTACTTCCCAGCATTCAAAAAAAGCACTTTATGCCTTAAATTAAAAGCACACTCACTTTTTTGCAGACAAAAACCATTATTGCGGCACATTGCTACTTCCATCATACATCACTGTAGGAATGGTGTTTTTTTTTTTTAGCTCAGTGTTGGATGTGCACAAAACAGATCACTGTGAACCTTGGCAAAAAGCTCTACCTTAGTCACATTCACATTTGACATCAGCCCCTCAACACATTTTGGAACTGGGTCTTTCTTGTGATTTAAATTTTTTTTTTGCACGCTCCAAAATTCTTTTGTATGTTTATTTTAGATAGTTATGAGTATTGGCTAATGTCATGAAGGGCTTTTGATGCGGTTAACTAATGCATGTTTACTCCAGCCTCACCAACTAAACTTTGTAACCTCTTTAAAGTGATTGTTGGCCTGCCTGTTGTATTGCACATATCACTTTGGTTACCGTATGTAGCTTCCACTTCATATTGAAAAAGCATCCAAGCACTTCTATATTACAGTATTATGTGGCTTTTGCTATGACTCTTAGTTTTTCTCCAATTTGTTTGTAGTTCTTTGTAGACCTAATTTTCATAGCTGCTCTTCAGATTTACAACCTGAATCATAATCCCTATTGCTGGAAATTTGCCAGAAAATGTATTAAAAATTGTAATTATGAAGGCGAAATGTAAAGTAAATGTTTCCTCACCAAGGTTCTGCAAACTTAAAAATGTAAAGCCTTCTCAGCTAAGCAAATGATATACTGTATATTATCTTAGTATTGCGATCTTATTGCTGTATTATGTGTATATATATATGTATCTTACTGGATAATATGTTTATTTTATATATGTTTTTGCTTTTTCTAGGTGCCATTCTTCCTCTTTATAACGTTCTCTGTGTATACCATGCTGCCCCTTGGGATGCGTGCCTGTCTGATTATCAGCATAGTCTCTGGAATGTCCCACATTATCGTCATTAGTGTCACAGTGATGTTGTCCTCGGACACTCGTGACACCATTGCCTTTGAGGTAATTTCATTGAACATGGCCCCTAAGACACAAGTGGTAAATTCCAAGGCTCTGTGTTTTAGGGGCAGATACATGCATACATTTTCATCTTATGATTAGCTGTTTGGTTACATGGTGAATTGCTTGTTGCTATGTTAAGAGGATTTAGGGGGCCAATCAACCTATGATAATGTGTAATGGGTAAAAGCATCAATACACTTTAAATATAATTAGTTATCTGCATATACTTATCTCTTCCTTATGTATTGCATTTGTTGGTTGCTCTGGATTCAGAAAATGCCTAATATGTATGATGTTCCTGGGGAACACCGTGAAAAGATTTTGTAACTGAAAAATCATTTGCTGTTAGGACATCACAGTATACTGTATATAACCAATGCTAAAAGTACAATGTATTCAATAAAAAATATTGTGAAGTTTCAGAATGTAGTAAAATAGATAAACAGCTGAAGGAAAAAGGGATTCAATTTTCTGAGAAGGAAAGAAAAAAAAAAATAGGGAAAAAGTTTAAAGAGTTTACCTTCATAACAAATCACATTACCCCCCCCCCCCCCCAACCCCAGTAGGGAAGGGTTTAAAGCCCTTTTCAGATTTTTTGCCATTTGTGTGCCCATTGTGGAGATTTCACTTCCTGTACTGTACCTGACTTTTAGTTCTACTGAAAATGGGACAAATAATGAGGGGGAGTTCCACTAATAGAGACACAGACAGCAATAACAACCAGGCAGGGCGACTAACCCCCCACTGTCCTTCAAAAAAAGCAAGTAAGAGAGAGGATTTCACCATGTCAGATTGCAGTAATGTGAGTGCCACATCCCTGATATACAATTTAAAGAGAAATCCCCCTTCAATGGGACTTTAAAGGCCAGTACAAAAAAGTCAATTTTAATCGAAGTATAAAAATGTTCGATCATACAAATAATCAATGATAAAAGACATCAAATATTATACAAAAGATACAGAAAAAAGCAAACAAAAAAAATGTAATTTACATGAACAATATGACAATATAATAATACTCTCCGGTATATAGTAATCCCCGGTACCCGATGCGTTTCTGGTTAAACACCTTTGTCAGGGGTATAGGATAGGATTGAGTATAGTCACAATTTGTTTTTTACTATAAAAGATAAAAAGGACATGTCAGAGTGGTAAGGAGTAGAAAACAACATCCGTGTTAGCCATAGACTACAGGGTAAACAATCCTACCAAACAGAAAGATGTACATACCATGCAAATGATTCCAAAAAAGAAAAGGTGAAGCAACTGCGCAATAGGGGGCGTAGATGGGTGCCAAAGAATGGGGAGCAATGAAGTCACAAAACACAATGGGTTCCAAGGTTGTTGTCAACGTAATATGGCAAAAAAGTATGTGTAATATAGTATAGTGAGTACTGGCCATTTTTGCAAAAACTAGCAGTGAAACAACGAAAAAGGATCCAAAAGTAACATCCAAAACTGAAATAGATAGCAGGAGGCTCATCATACCCCACAGTGAGGGGTGATGGCCAGGAAATATGAGTATATGATTGGGAATTTAGAGAAACTCAATGAGCTTTCATATTATTCCTATGCTTATTGAGTTTAAAATTCTGTTGGGATGCAGCACCAAAAGTGTCAGAACTTGTGCATAATTCATGTATCTTTCATGGACAGGTACATGAAGGAGTGTCCACACAGGGCTTTCTCAGGGCATTCTCTCCTCCCTGGCCACTGTGCCTGTCATGCTAACAGATACATGGCCAAGGAGTTTTGTATTTGGGTAGGCAAAAAAAGGGGGAAAAAAAGGAAATTATACAATCCTATATACACAGTCCTATACCCACATTTGATCCAGAGGAAAGCAAAAAATCCCAGCAAAGCATAATCCAATTTGCTTCAGCAGGGGAAAAAAATCCTTTGCGATCCCCAAAAGGCAATCGGATATTCCGTGGATCAACTTTACCTATAGTATCCAGTTATATTGTACATTTAGGAAAGAATCCCTTTTAAAAGCAATCTCCTGAGCTGGACAGAACCAGCTCTTGAGGGAGTCTATTCCACATTATCACAGCTCTTACTGTGAAGAATTCTTTCCGTATTTGGAGATTAAATCTCTTTTCCTCCAGACATAAAGAGTGCCCTCTTGTCCACTGTGATGGCCTTACAGTGAATAAATCAACACCAAGTTCACTATATGGACCACTTATGTATTTATACATGTTGATCATATCCCCCCCCCCCCCCCCCTTAATCTCCTCTTCTCAAGAGAGAATAAATTCAGTTCATCTAATCTTTCCTCATAGCTGAGCTCCTCCATGCCTCTTGTTTGGTTGCCCTTCTCTGCACTTTCTCAAGTTTCCTTTTTGTGAACTGTTGCCCAAAACTGAACTGCACATCCCAGATGAGGTCTTACTAATGATTTGAACAGGGGTAAAACCATGTATCTCTCTCTGGTGTCTAAACCTCTCTTAATACAAGAGAGGATTTTGCTTGCTTTGGAAATCGCAGCTTAGAACACTCAGTTCCTTCTCCACCATTGACTCCCCCAGCTGTTCTCCTAGTATGTCTGATGCATGCATGTTCTTAGCCCCCAAGTGCATAACTTTACATTTGTCATCAAAAACTCTTTTGCCACATAGTTGCCAAATTAATCAGTGCATTGAGGTTGGTTTGTAAGTTTAAGACATCCTGTAAGGATGATATTCCACTGCATAGTTTGGACTGTAAGGACTGAAATTGTAATTTTATTTTTATTTCCAGACCCTATATCATCTCTGAATATATATATAAAAAGCAAGGGTCCCAACACTGATCCTTGGGGTGCACCACTAATAACCTACACCTGTAGCCTTATACATTAGCCTTGTGTGGGGAAGTGTCAAACGCTTTTGCAAAATCCAAGTATACTACGTCCACAGCCTCTCCTTTGTCTAAGATTTTACTTACTTCCTCATAAAAAGAAATCTGTTGTCTGACAACTTCTGTCTTTCATGAATCCATGCTGTCTGTTGCTTAAAATATTTTTTCCCAGCAAGAACTCATCTATGTGGTAATAAACTCTCCGGTATCTTCCCAACTTTAGAAGTTAAACTAACAGGTCTATAGTTAATTGGTAAAGACTTTGATCCCTTTTTAAATATAGGCACCGCATTGGCCCTACGTCAATCCAGTGGTACTATTCTAGTCCTAAAAGTGTCTTTAAAAATTAGAATCAATGGCTTTGAAATGACAGAGTCCCGATAAAAATCGCAGATTGCTGCCATTACTAGTAAAAATATAATAATAAAAATATCATAAATCTATCCCCTATTTTGTAGACACTATAACTTTTGCGCAAACCAATCAATATACGCTTATTGCAATTTCTTTTACCAAAATTATGTAGAAGAATTCATATCGGCCTAAACTGATGAAGAAATAATTTTTTTTCAGATATCCAATTTAGCAAAAAGTACAAAATCTTGTGGGGTTTTTTTTCCAAAAAATAAAAAACTGTATTTGTGAGGGAAAAAAGGACATCAATTTTGTTTGGGTACAGCGTCGCACGACCGTGAAATTGTCAGTTAAAGCGACGAAGTGCTGTATTGCAAAAAAATGGCCTGGTCAGGAAGGGGGCAAATCCTTCTGGGTCTGAAGTAGTTAATAATGGTTTCACATACTGAATCTACAGGCCAGAATGTGAAGGGGGAAAAAAATCTGACAGGGGTTTTATACATTTTCTCCATCTTAAATAGAGAAACAATTGGCCTGCTTGTACTAGAACAGCACATAGAGATCCTGGCTGATCAGCTAGTCATGGCTTTTTTCCAGTTTCCAACATTCTACTGTTACAATCATTCCTCAATACAGCAAATTGTAATTAGACTCCTTCGAACTCCAAAGACTCTAAATATCGAAGTATACTGTATATAAAAAATGACTTAAAATAGCGATTTCAAAATGAAAATTAGATAGATTTATTTTTTTTCAAATTCAGTATCCGCGAAAGTCAAGCATCATTCTGTGTTTTTGCAATCATTATGCTTGAGTTCTTGAATAAGCAGAGCAAACTTCTGCCCCATCCATAATTTCTTAATTTAAAAGAATGGTAGTGTATGACTGTTGCGATCTGTATAGATCAGAATAAAGCTAAAAGGCAGCTGACATAGTGACATACATAGTGGGAACTCAACTTTCAGTGGCGCACCCTTTAGCCAAGATAACCTTATCTGTGATTATTCTTGCCTCACCCCCACCCTTTCTGAAAAATTTCAGTGATAGCACATCTGTAGCTGATAGACTGTTTACTTTTACAAGTGGCTTGCTGTTGATCTTGGACCTTCCATATGACAATTGGTGCTTGGATGCAGGCAATCCAGCTGTAAAGCCGTTTGAAGTAAAACATTTTTTTTAAAACTCTGACATTTAAAAGGGTCAAAGGAATCGCTGTTGGCACATGTCACAGTGATACCTAAAGAAGGGAAGGATGCAACTCTGCGCTCCAGTTATAGGCCAATAGCACTGTTGAACGCAGATACAAAACTGTATGCAAAGGTGCTAGCTACCAGATTGAAAGAACTGCTGCCTGAATGGATAAATGCAGACCAAACAGGGTTTATCCCAGGAAGAGAGGGAAAGAATAATGCAATAAGAACCTTATTGCTTTTGGAAAAATTTAAAAGTAGAAAGGTCCCCACCCTATTTCTGTCAGTTGATGCCGAAAAAGCGTTTGACAGAGTAGATTGGGGATTTATGATAACATTAGAGAATTTAGGACTGGGACCTATTACGATTGGGTGGATTAAAGTACTATACAATCGTCCTAGGGCCACAGTGAAAATTAAAAGGAGTCTATCACAAACTTTTGAAATGATGAACAGTACAAGACAGGGGTGTCCGCTATCGCCCCTTTTGTTCGTTCTGTCGCTGAAACCTTTATTGGCAATCAAAAGAAGTAATGTAGATATAAAAAGGCCTGAAGATATGAGGAGAGGAACATAAAATATCTGCATGCGCAGATGATATCTTGTGCTATGTAACTAATCCTAGGAAAACACTACCAAATTTGGTAAAGGAACTTAAAAATTATGGAGAACTGTCTAATTTGAAGATCAATCCAACTAAATCTGAGATATTAGGTACAGTAAAACCTTGGATTGCGAGCATATTTTGTTCCAGGAAAATGCTTGTAATCCAAAGCACTTGTATATGCAAGCGAATTTCTACATAACAAATAATGGAAACTCAAATGATTTGTTCCACAACCATTTATTCATAATTCCTTCAGTTTAAAGTCCATATAAAAAAAGATAAAAGCAATGTGATAGGTTGTGTAACCATAAAATGTCCATCCACAAATGGCATCCTCCACAAGGGGATTAGAAGCAAACTCTATCAGGAGCTACAGAGTATAAAGGAGAAGAGAGGCGCCTCTAAGTGTAGCAATATGGTTACATTTAATGAAGGTACAACATTTAGCAACTCAAATGGTTGATAATTAAAACAGGCACAGCTAAGTATGCAGTCATCGGGGTAAAGTTGTCCAAATAGACCGTCCTCCGCACCGCCGACTCTTACCCCTGTCAGTCTACAAACGTGACTGGGAAGACTCCCGTGCAGTAGAGCGCCTGTGGAGCGCAGAGTGGAAGGGACGAGGTCGATGGTGGTGCAGAGGACAGTCTATGTGAACAGCTTTACCCCAGATGCCTGCATACTTATATGTGCCTGTTTTAATCCTCAACCATGAGTTGCTAAATGTTGTACCTTCATTAAATGTAACCATATTGCTCCACTTAGAGGCGCCTCTCTTCTCTTTTATACTCGGTTGTGACATGACGGTACTTGTATATTAAGTCAAAATTTTGCGTGTCTTGCAAAACACTCTCAATCCAAGTTACTCTCAAACCAAGGTTTTACTGTATAAGTATAGATAAGGCGGAGGAGCAAGCCTTACAGGAATAATTCACCTTCACATGGGGGAAAACGGACTTGGAATAAAAGTTTCTCCATCAGTGGGAAAATTATACCAAGGAAATTATATCCCTTTTATTAAACAAGATTAAAATGAAACTCAAAAAAAAATAACTGAGACCTCTCTTGGCTAGGATGAATAAACATAATAAAGATGGTAATACTTAGAATATTAAGAGGATTGATATCAAAATGCATCTTGCAGGGAAAGAAACTGAGAATACAGCATGCACTGTTGAGTAATACCGCTTACACACGACCGTTCTTTCCGGCAGAAAAGGTCCAAAAGTCTTCCCGATGGAGTTCCGAAAGAATGGACTTGCACACACGCGAACGGACCAACGTTCGTTCGTTTTGAACCTGATAACGTACGACGGGACTAGAAAAGGAAGTTCAATAGCCAATAGCTGCCCTTGCATCGTATTTGGTCCGTCGGACCAGCAGACAGACGAACGGTTTTCCCAATAGGAATTGATTTAGTCGGAAAGATTTGAAACGTGTTCTATTTCTAGGTCCGTCTGAATTTTTTTAAGAAAAACGATCGGATTATCCCACACACAATCGCAATTTCCAACAGAATGATTCCGTTGGACCTTTTCTGCCGGAAAGTCCGATCGTGTGTACACGGCATAAGGGTAAAAACACATGGAGGACTAGCTGCGCCAGATAGAAGATACTATGAAGCAGTTGTATTATCACGAATGGTGGAGTTGAGTAGGACAAAAAATGAAAAAATATGGGTTAAGTTTGAAAATACACTGCGTAAAACTCAATTAGATAAGAATATTTGGGTTCCACATAAAGATAGAACATTAAATAAAACAGCACCTGAACAAACCAGAAATGTTTTTTGAATATGGGATAGAATATATCGGTTGGCAAATTGGGAATATAATTCACATTTAATATCACTAAATGTTTTTATACCAGGGAATAAATCACAATTTGGAGACTGGGTTTAGAACACACAGTTAAAAGATATCATAAAAAAAAGGAAAACTAAGTTCACTGCAAGAATTGAAACACATGGGAGATATGATAAAATGAAATTAATGGAGGTATTTACAGCTCAAGCACTTTGTAGCAACGCTCCCACAACTGATAAGATCAGAAGGAAAGTTAAATGCAATGGAACAACTATGTAATGCTAGGAAACCTGTTAAACACTGTATAGCACAGATTTATAAAATAATCACAGGTATAGCAGAGCCGAGAATACCTCCATTCATAGAGAAATGGAAAAGGGAATTCAGAACACGGTTAACAGAAAATCAATTAAAGAAAATATTAAGAGCCGTATACAGTTATTTGGTAGATATCAGAAGTATTGAAACAAATTATAAATGTCTAGCCAGATGGTATATTACCCATGACAAAGCACGTAAATACCAAGTAGGAAAATCCCCATTGTGTTGGAGAGGTTGTAATTCACATGATACCATGACACACATTTGGTGTGAATGCCCAAAGGTACGTGAATATTGGCAGATGGTGCGACAATATATAGAGGTTATTGATGATCTGTGGAGCTGCCTATTCCTTAATACAAACAAAACAATAAAACAGTACAAAAATACATTAGTACTACATCTATTGAATGCAGCTAAAGGAGTAATACCAAAACAATGGCTGGAAGTAGATAGACCTACAGTAAAGGAATAGTTAAAAAGAAGAGAATTGATTACATATATAATATGGAAGATGTAAACAGTAGAGAAGAAGATCAGACAGAACGGTTTATGGGAATATGGGAAAAGTGGTTGGTTTTTAGGGAATGGGCATGGAGGTTCCATGTATGTTTTGTATACAGAAAAATGTATAAACATTCAAATAATACAAATAAAATAAAAACGCATGGGGGAGGTCTTAGCCCACCTTGGGGTGACTGTGGCTGTCCAGGGACACCAGATGCATTTCTGAATAGACACCACGGCCCCAAATGCATGACCTACTGCAGCTGACCACAAAGTGGTTGCAGCCGGAGAAGCTAACAAGACCACAGATTGTTGACTGTTGACTGAGAGGTTGTGGACCCTTACTTAAACCAGTAGTAAACACCACTTGGTCACTTGTACCTACAGGTAAGCTTATAATAAAGGCTACCTGTAGATACAAGGAATATCTTCTAAACATGCACGGTTTAGGAGATATTCACAATTTCTTCAGCCAGGGACATCACCTGTGCATGTGCACTGTGATCTGCATTGCAAGCACACTGAATGTGCCGTCAATCCAGAGCGTGGTGCCGGGCTCTTACTTTCATGTGCATGCACAGGAGTGATGTCATTGCAGCTTGGCAAATCAAACAGCCGGACCTCGTGAACCCAGGAAGAGGACCAGGTGAAGATGGAAGTCCTGTCAGCAGTTTTTTGCATACTAGCACATTATGCCCCTGCATACTAGCACATTATGCCATTATGCAGGGGGACAGTTTATTTTTTTTTAAAGAACACTTTACTGCCGTTTTAAAGGCACTACCTACAAAGTTGCAGCCACAGGGATTCACAGACGATGGACTGTCTAGTGGAGATGGTAGAGTAGTACACTGTGGAGGACCCCTGCCTGTGAGGAGAACCAAACCGTCACCAAACATGGGTAACAGCACTCAGAAGAGTCAGGGAGTAGCCACCCCAGCACCCTAGAGTTCTGTTCTGGCATCGAGGAATGAGGATGTGCTGTGCTGGTGTTGTCACTCTTATGCCCTGTACACATGGTCGGACATTCCGACGACAAAAAACAACGGATTTTGGCACAAATTTTTCTTGCATACACACGGTCGCACAAAGTTGTTGGAAAATCCAATCGTTCAGAGCGAGGCGACGTAAAACACATTCAACGGACTATAAAGAGGCCAGTAGCCAATAGCTTTCGTCTCGTAATTTATTCTGAGCATGCGTGGCACTTTGTGGGTCGGAATTGTCTACACACGATCGGAATTTAAACGATCGGATTTTGTTGGAAAATTTTAGATCCAGATCTCAAACTTTGTGTGTCGGAAATTCCAATGGAAAAAGTCAGATGGAGCCCACACACGATCGGAATTTCCGACAACACAATCCGATCGCACATTTTCCGTATAAGGGTCATGTGCACGTTTAGTGTTCCCTAAAGAGGAACCCATGGAATGTGATGCCACATGGAGGATGCATATCTGAGTAGATGAGCTGATAGGAAGGTTGAGACCAACTAGAGCTGCACAATTAATCGTTAAAAAATCGTGATCTCGATTCACCCCCTCTGACAATCTCTCCTGCTGAGTTTGCCAATTCTTTCATATAAACAAGTGGAGAGATTATTTGCTCACTCAGCTGTCAAAAGAAAGCATCCGGGCAGTCTGCCAAGTTTAGAACTTGAAACATTGTAACTAATGCCCCGTACACACGATCCGAACATCGTACGACCGATCGTACGACCGTTTTCGGTTAATAATCACAAGTAGAAATTGAATAGCTAAATAAAGTCACGAAAATTCTCGTACGATAGGAAAAAAAAATTGGAAGTGATGTCATGTGTTGTAATGTATTTGTATTGTATTTTCGGACGACAACTATACTGACTAAATCAAAATCGTACGATCTGGAATTGTACAAAGAAAATTTCCGTGCATGTCCGATCGAATAATATCGGATGAACGGTCATGATCAGCTGTCCAAAGTAGTGTACACACGATCCAAAAATCGTACGATCCTTCCTCGGACGACCGTTTTCGTACGATATTCGGATCGTGTGTACGGGCCATAAAGCTTCCTTCTTAGATCAAAGGGATAGAACTTCTGTGTAAATAAATAATCCGGGCAATCTGCCAAGTTTTCAACAATGTGTAAATGCAGGAAGTTTAACCACTTAAAGCCTAAATCTTTTTCTGACACTTCTTTCTCAAGTTAAAAATCTATATTTTTTGCTAGAAAATTACTTGGAACCCCCAAACATAATATATATATATATATATATATATATATATATATATATATATATATATATATATATATGATAGCAGAGACCCTAGGGCAGTGGTCATCAACTCCTGTCCTGAGTGCCCACTAACAGGCCAGGTTTGCAAGATATGTGTGTGTGAAGATACCGGCGCCAATTAAATGGTTTGCAAGATAACTGAAATACATCACAGGTGATATCATTTGCTGCTCAGTGATTGCAGAATTCTAGTCTGCATCTCCTCAAGGTAATACATAAAACCTGGCCTGTTAGTCGGCCCTAAGGACAGGGTTGATGACCACTGCCCTAGGGAATAAAATGGCAATTGCTGCAATATTTTATGTCGCACTGTATTTGCCCAGCGGTCTTTCAAATGCAATTTTTTTGGGGAAAAAATACACTTTAATAAATAAAAAAAAACAGTAAAAAGTTAGCACAATTTTTTTTTTGTTTTAATGTGAAAGATGATGTTACGCCGCAAGAATCATAATCTATCCTCTAAGCAAAAAAAACGTGATACTCATTTTAGCCAGAATCGTGCAGCTCTAAGACCACCCAGTACATTATCACCTTAGACCTCACCAAAGGCTACTGGCAGATACCATTAACTAGGAAGCTAGAGAAAAGACAGAATTTTCCACCCCAGAAGGTAATTTCCAATATAAGAGAATGCCATCTGGGTTGCATTCTGCTCCAGCTACTTTTCAGAATTCAATGGATAAGCGCTGCGTAAACTGTTGGCGCTATGTAATTTCGGTATAATAAATAAGACACCTTGCCCTCATTGGGAATATACCTCTGTTTATTTAGATGACATTGCCATCTTTAGCACAGACTGGGAGTTCCATTTTCCTTGAGTGGAAGGAACTCCCCAAAGAAGGAGGTGTCTTTCATTATTCCAGGGCCATTGCCAAGGAAGAGACCAAGTACCTGGTTTATGTTTTGGGCAGAGGCTTTGTAAAAGCCCAGATAAACAAGGTAGTGGCTTTTCAGACTTGACCCAGTCACCAAGAAACAGGTCTGAGCTTTTTTAGGCATTATTGGGTACTACTGCTGGTTTGTCCCCAACCTCATCATGTTGTACAACTGACTGACTTCACAAACGGTAAGAAGACAGTCATGGTCAAGTGGACTGACAAGGCCAAGGAGGCTTTCTGGGAGCTTAAAACAGCCTTATGCCTGTATCCAGTGCTGGTTGGATTTTTCTAAAGAGTTTTTTGTCCAATCAGATGCCTCCAGTGATGGCTTAGGAGATGTTCTGTCCCAAGAGGTCAGTCAGGAGGAACACTTAGTAGAAAGTTGACAGCAGCTGAGAGAAATTATGCTATGGTAGAGTGGGAGTACCTGGCTATTAGGTGGGCTCTGGACTCACTCTGCTAATTTCTTTTTGTGTCAAACCATACCCCACTGACCTGGAAGACAGAACAAATACAGGGGGTCCCCGGGTTACAAACAAATAGGGACTGTAGGTTTGTTCTTAAGTTGAATCTGTTTGTAACAGAAGATTTCACCTCACCCAATGACAATTGGATTTTGAAAACTTTGGGTTGTTAGGGAAGCATGGACTGGTGATAAAGCATCAGTGGAGACACCTTTTTCCCATATTAACTCTTACAGGAGTGAATTTCCCTTCCTAGGGGTGGATTTCCTCTCACTTCCTGCCAGGGTAACTAGATGGTTCCTGGCATTACAAGAGCTCAAGTTTGTGTTAGAACACCGGCATGGGAATCAACACCATAATGTGGATTTCCCTTCTAGAGTACACTGTATGGTGTCCCACAGGGCCTCCGCGACCTCCATGTTAAGGTGTGTGTGTGTGGGGGGTTGATATGTTCAGGACGTTGGGTGTGTGTCCTGGAAGGCAGGACATTTCTGCAATATGTGGGTTGTGGTCCCTTTAAGGGGGATGGTTTGAAGACATTGTTCAGTACTCAGGGGTTCTCACCCATGCGGGGTGAGGGGTTCTGACGTAGTTTGGTTGGAGAAGAGGATTATCAGTACTCTCTGGATTAGGGACCTGGAATTTTAGAGGTTCTAAAGTCCTACGGCTCGTCTTGTACCTTGAAATAAGCGAGAATCCTAAGCATACAGTATATTTATTATAATTTTTTTCTAAACTTGCCTCAATTATTGCTGAATACAATTGCAAAAAAGGAACAGGTACATGATAATTTTCGTCTTTTGTTATGCAATTAGAATAGGTTTTTTTTTCTTTTCAATAAACGTATTAGTACATGGATCAAAATATGCTTCTGTACTGACAATGAAATTCCTTTATATTAGCCTCATTAAATTCTAAGGAAAACCTGTTGTGCATTATTTAACCACAGAATATAATTCAGTCTGGGAGCTGTGGCGTTAGGCTGATCAGCTTGGACTGTGAGTCAGGCACCAAAATGTGTCTGCTCGGCATTATTCCATGATCTCATATCCTCTGCAGACAAACTTCTGGTGGGGCAGTGAGGTCAGTGTTGTATATATTACAGCTACACCTATTGTATTGTTAGACCCACCTTAGGCAATAAAAATAGTTTAGAGAAGGTGGGAAGGGCACTGGTTTGTATTGATTTGTGATATTTTTAGCTGTGTTATATTATAAACCTTTTGATACAAGTGACTAGTAAATGTAATAAATGAGCGTTTACATTTATACACTGTAAAAGCTGATCTGCATCCAGACCTCAAATACATCTATTGTAGATGAGATTCTCATTATATAGTAAAATTGAGGAGGTGCTTTGCTGTATTCATGCATTCATAGCAGCTACATTTTTGCAATTGTGAATAATAATAAAGTGAATAGTGATTAACTCTAGGGAGCTTTTACATTTGGACCTTTAAAAGAGTAGCTCCAATTTTGTTAAGAAAAAAACAAATCCTATGGGTAATAAATGTACTTTGTAACAGATTCCTACCTTTTGCTGCTGTGAAGAAATAGCACTTCACCAGACAGATTGCCTTCTGATTTTGAATTGGAATGACTGGTTCATGATCATGGATAGCACAGTGTATTTTGAATGGCCATGAAGCCTCCTGGGATGCGTGACCAGAGCATCCGAGGAGGCTTTGGGCAGCTGGAGCGACATCGTTCTAGGCAGAAACCTGGGCTGCAGGTAATGAAGGTAATTTCCTCCATAAAAGAAAATATTATCTGTAATAGTGGGAAAGGAGGGAGGAAGGAAAAGTATTACTCAAAAGCTGGAAAATGCCGTGAAGGTCGACTTTAATTGTGCAAAAAACGAAGAAAGGCTGGTGCTATGGAATTTGGCTAAAACATTGTTTCATTAACCACTTAAGCCCCGGACCATTTGGCTGGGCAAAGACCATAGCACTTTTTGCAATTCAGTACTGCGTCGCTTTAACTGACAATTGCACGATCATGCGACATGGTTCCCAAACAAAATGGACGTCCTCTTTTTCCCTACAAATGGAGCTTTCTTTTGCTGGTATTTGATCACATCTACGTTTTTTATTTTTTCCGCTATAAACAAAAAAAAAAGAGCAACAATTTTGAAAAAAAAAAAAAAACGCATTATTTTTTACTTTTTGCTATAATAAATATCCCCAAAAAATATATCAAAAAACTTTTTTTTTTCCTCAGTTTAGGCCGATACGTATTCTTCTACATTTTTTTTTAACCAAAAATATCGCAATAAGCATATATTGATTGTTTTGCGCAAAAGTTATAGTCTACAAAATAGGGGATAGTTTTATGGCATTTTTATACATTTTTTTTTACTAGTAATGGCGGCGATCTGCGATTTTTATCGTGACTGCGACATTATGGTGGACACGGACAATTTTGACACATTTTTGGAACCATTGGCATTAATACAGCGATCAGTGCGATTACAAATGCATTGATTACTGTAAAAATGCCACTGACAGTGAAGGGGTTAACCACTAGAGGGCAGTGTTAAGGGTTAAGTGTGTCCTAGTTTGTGTTCTAACTGAAGGGGGATGAGGAGTGTGCAGGGGACATGACAGATCGTCTGTTCATACTCTGTATGAACAGACGATCTGTCAGTTCTCTCCTCAGAGAACCGGAAACTGTGTGTTTACACACACAGTTCCGGGTTCTCCGCGTGCCCCAATCGGCTCGGGGGACGTGCGTGCGTGACGTACCATGATGGCGATATGCGCAGCCGAGATTTGTTGCTGCCGCAGTATAACTGTGGCAGCTGGTCGGCAAGTTGTTAATGCAGGTAAACAGTCAAAAAAGTCAATGCATTTTGGCCATCATGCCTTAATTATGGCTAACATGTTTAATCATGCTGTTCGTTTTTTTTTTTTTTGCGATTCATGTTTTTATATACATTTCTGTACGATTGTATGCTTATAGTGCTCTTTTTTTGTATGTTTTGATATTTACCGCCACCTCTTCTTCTGGGTCATGTGACCCTTGGGATTTAGTCTACACCACAGGTGTCAACTGGCGGCCCTCCAGCTGTTGTGTAACTACAATTCCCATGAGGTATTGCAAAGCTGACAGTTACAAGCATGACTCCCACAGGCAGAGGCATAATGGGACTTGTAGTTCAGCAAAAGCTAGAGGGCCTGGTCTACACTATTTTAGCTGCTTTGTGTCACTTATTTGTTAGCCATGATTAAGGCCTGATGGCTTAAATGCATTGGCTTTTGTGACTGTTCTTCACCTGCATTAATAAAACAAGATTTTAGCCGACTTCCGGGGCACCAGCCTTTCTCCCTTTTTTGCACAGTTTGCACATGGAGGTTTGCAGAGACTTCCCAGGCTGAGTGCTGTGTTCTTGAGGCTGACAGAAAGTAGTAGCTCAGATGCACCTGTTCAAGGTCTACTTTAAGTTTATGTAAACCCCAACAATTTCTGTTATTTAGATTAGATATACCATTCAAAGAGTTTTGTTAAGTCGGCCATACATGGATTCGGATTTGTACAGAAGTTGATTGGTAGATTGTGTGGAAATTTTCCAACAGGCTGATTGTACAATTTGCGCCACCGGCTATAACCAGCAGTGCTGATCAGTGTATTCTGATGGTGAGGAAGTTTCCTGCAGATAATAGCCACAAAGGTGTGGGTGGGGGTTTTGGGTTTTTGTTTTTTTGTTCAACCCACTAGTTGAAAGGGAAAAAGAAAATCACTAATGTATGGGCTGCTTTAGATCTGTTCGATAAGTGCAAAAAAAAAAAAATAGTGTTGATTTTGTCGAAAATTCAGAGCTGTCTGGTGCTCTCTTCCTGTGTTATTTCAATTAGCCCTCCTAGTTATTATCTTAGAATTTCAAAATGATTAGTGTCTTTTTTTGTGAAGAATAGGATGGAGAAGGGCTTAAGCAACGTAACAAAAGACAAATGGGATGGCTGACACCACTCACTCCCAGTGAGATGTGGGCTGAAAACACAAAAACCCCACAAACATCGGACTAAGTATGAACACCGATCTCTCTCCTCCTCTAGTCAGTCCCACCCCCCCCCCCCCCCCCCCCCAGTTAGAACACACCTAGGGAACACAGTTAACCCCTAGTTTTAACCCCTTCCCTGCCAGTGACATTTATACAGCAATCAGTACATTTTTATAGCACTGATCGCTGTATAATTGTCAATGGTCTCAAAAATGTGTCAAAAGTGTCCAATTTGTCTGTCGCAATATCGCAGTCCCGCTTATTGGGATTTTTTTTTACCAAAAATATGTAGAAGAATACATATTGGCCTAAACTGAGAAAGAAATTCGTATTTTTTTAATTTTTGGGATATTTATTATAGCAAAAATTTAAATCGTCACTCTTTTTTTGTTTATAGCGCAAAAAATAAAAACCTGCAGAGGTGATCAAATACCACCAAAAGAAAGCTCTATTTGTGGGTAAATGCTTGGGTACAGCATTGCACGACCGGGCAATTGTCAGTTAAGACAACGCAGTTCCGCATCTCAAAAAATGGCATGGTCATTGAGCAGCCAAATCTTCCGTTAAGACTGGCTTTGAACCTATTTGTGTTGGTAATGCATGGTAAAATGTGTGCTGTACCGCAAACTACTGCAATTCCCAGTACTAAGTGCTTGACACTGCAGATACAATTGCACCCCAACACACATGTACAGTAGCTTACAATGCATCCACAGTACATCACACCACAACACATGCTATGTACATTGTGGTGTGCTGTACACTGAATGCCTTGTTGGCTGCAATGCCAAGAATGATCTAAGTCTTGTTTCTTGTCTGTTAAGGTGTGCTGCCTTTAAAGCAGAACACCTTAAAGTGTTACTAAACCCAAGACCTTGTATTCACTATTTCTAGTCTCCCACAGTACACAGAAAATGGAAGTGCAATTATTTCAGAAAATATAAACTGCTAAATACCTTTTCTCATCAGCAGTATATAGCAGTCTTGTGACTTCCATCAGTGTCTGGTTAAAGCTGGTAGGAGCATCTTTCTTTCTCCTCTGACTGTCCTATAAGACTGAAGGACTCCTGGCCCTCTGTCTGGACAGTGCTGATTGGCCCTGTGCCCGTCACATGGAAATAAAACAAACTTTCAAGCAATACACACCAAACTGCGTATGTGCAGCATGCCCCCAAGCCTCTGTCTTATCAGGAGATGGATTGGGGATAGTGGAAGAAGGGGAGGATCAGAGGAGACATGATCAAACAGCCTTTTTACACAATGCACAGGATTAACCCCTTAGGTTCCACAGTGAGTATAACAAGCATGCTTTACTGCATATACAGACTGATTTTACTGTTGTGGGTTTATTAACACTTTAAAGCGGTTGTAAATATGATTTTTTGTTCTCTTAAAATAATAAACATTATACTTACCTGCTTTGTGCAGTGGTTTTGAGCAGATTGGCCGCAAACCTCCTTTTCTTGAGTTCCCTGCTGAAACTCTAGGCTCCTCCTTTTCTGTGTGCTTCACCATAGCAAGCCACTATGGGTGCAGATGTGCAGGCTAGCTCTCTATCCAAGCTGTGTAAGTCTATAGACAAACACAGCGCATATCAGCCCTGCCCCCACTCAATTGTTACAGGCTTCGACTGACAGAAGCACAATGGCTCCCACTGCTGCCAAGTGTCCAGTAAGAAGAGAGAGTAGGGAGAAGAGAGGCACAACGCTGTATCGGGCATGCTCAAGCAAATATTTAAGGAAGGGGGGGCTGGGGGGGGAGCAGCTATTGAAAGTATTTAAATGCAATAAAGGTAGAAAAACCTTTTGCCTTTATAACCACTAATATTATTATTATTATTATATATGAATCCACAAATACATGTGAAAAGGCCCTAAAGGTTGACTGTTTGCATTTTACTGCCACGTTATATTTTACCACTAAGTTATAAGGTCTGAAGTTGCAATATTGTAGAGACATTGGAACCTACTAGAGTTATAAATCTATATGGTGTGTTGTCATTGCTGTGCTGTGTTCTATATAAAAGCACTTAGTTAAAGGGATCAGTTTAGACCACAATTTAAAATTCTCTGCGTTCAATGCTTGGCCAGGATCCACATACTTTAGATTTCCTGCCAAGCCTGTACTACTAATGGGCTTTAGAGAAAGGCAAGAACATGGTGCCATAGCATGTTGACAGAGTTTTGTTACATCTGCAGCCAGAAATCTGGAAAGGAGAGGGCAACAGACCTGTTAGTCACCCGTAAAGATTTATGGAGATAGAAAGTGCCTTACTGAAAACCTCCTCGTCTTTAGATATTTTCTAGAAATCTGTGAAAACTAGAGGGGAACAAAAACTAAGGCTATACCTGACCATACAACTATACATCAACCATCCAGATCAGATGATTAGAAAATAGTGGTTTGTTACTCGTACCATGGGTGGTATAAATCTGAAGTTCCAAACCACCCATCATACCCATTGGCAGCATTCGGAATGCATTACAATCAGTGATGTAAGTAACTGAGTTAAAATAAACTGAGTTACCTAACGCAGTTACTTTAGAGGGTAACGAGTAATCTAACTGATTACTTTTCCCCTCATGGTAACTCAGTTACGATTACTTTGGCTAAGTTACCCCAATTACATCTACCGCCACTAGATGGCAGTAGTGTAATTCCGGTGTCTTGACGAAAAAGTTCCCCCGCCGGATAAGGACCCCCTGTACTGCGCAGGGCTTGCGCAGTACGAAGGACTACGGAGCTTCCGAAAATAGCCGAACCTAAACAGCTCTGAGTGAACTCTACACCGCGCAGGTGCAGTTAACATGTAATTGTACGAGGCGATGCCGCACGCTCCCGATGCTCGTGCTACTCTGCAAGGGGCGTCTATCGTGTAAGTAAGGGGCGGGTCTAGTATTACTGTAACCAAGGGGTGCATTTATTATTATTGTTATATATCGAGCTCTGCCCATTAATTTAACATTCGCCCTCTTCTGTAGCCATCCGCCCCTTACACGATATAATAATAATAGACCCGTCCCTTGCTTACACGCTATAACAGATCTGCCCCTTAGTTAGAGTAATAATAGATCAGCCCCTTGGTTACACGATCTATAACAATAATAATAAATGCGCCCCTTGCTTACAGTAATACTAGACCCGCCCCTTAGTTACACGTATAGAATATTTTTTAAAAAAGTCAGTTACTTTGCTGCGTAACTAATTACTTTTCCAATGTAGTAACTGAGTTACTAACGCAATTACTTTTTGGGAGAAGTAATTTGTAACTTAACTAATTACTTTTTTAAAGTAAGATGACCAACACTGATTACAATGCTAAAACAGTTTTTGAAAGATATTGTGTTTGGAAAAACTTCTGGTCAGACACTGGTACGGACACAGCTGAAGCTGAAAGCTAAAGGTTCCTAGGCCCGGAAAAAAAATTAAGGAAGAGGGTATCTATCCCTGTAATACAATGCAAAAGGAAACCTGCAATGGGGCATGGAAGGTATTTGGGACTATACGATACAAAGGAAATAATATTGAGAATGAAAGTAATGTAAAAATACAAAAAAATTACAAAATGTATTATATCAGTATATAAAAACATCAAAAGAGGAAAGACATTTTAACAACACCATTAAAATAAAAAGTCACACTTTATAGAAAGGTGGAGCATTCACATCTGCTGGTCTAACTGCTGATCAATTTTAGGCCTGTGGCCTGTGGCCATTGTCTAGCACTCTCAAAAAAAATATTTTGTCCTTAACTGGAGCAATTTCAGAATAGAAGACTGGATTCCTCCTACTACATGGAGGAGTCTTTTTCCCTCTTCTGCTGTTTTATCCCTTGTGCTGACCTTTGGGATCCATGGGACCTTGTATGGCACCGCTGTAGGCCACAGACAATTTCTTCTTTCTATAAACACACCTACTATTGTAGTTGATACATTATATCCTTCTCAAATGGACACCATCAACCCCTGAAGACAATTTGTATTTATCGTATTGAAATTACTGTGTGACTTTTTATTTTAATGGTGTTGTCAAAATGTCTTTCCTCTTTTGAGGTTTTTTATATATTGATATAAAAAATTGTAATTTTTTTATCTTTACCTTACTTTAATTCTCAATATTTTCTGGGTATCGTATAGTCCCAATTACCTTCCATATCCCATTGCGGGGTTCCTTTTGCAAGCTAAAGAATGAGTTGGTTCTAATATTAGACAAAGCAGAATCAACAGGACCACTAAAAACACAGACTGAAACTACAGGTGCTGACGTATCTAAATGCAAGCAAAGTGTAGAATAAAAAAATAAAAAAAATAGAAATACTGCAAGTAGAAGGGACATTCTTAACCACTTCAGCCGCGGAAGATTTGGCTGCTGAATGACCAGGCCATTTTTTGCGATTCTGCACTGCATCGCTTTAACTGACAATTGCGCAGTCGTGCGACGATACACCCAACCAAATTTTTTCCCCACAAATAGAGCTTTCTTATAGTGGTATTTGACTCGGTTTTTATTTTTTGAGCTATAAACAAAAAAAATCAACAATTTTGTAAAAAAAAAAATAAAAATACACAATAATTTGTACTATTTTGCTATAATAAAAAAAAAAAAAGCTAATTTTTTCTCAGTTTAGTATATGTATTCTTCTACATATTTATGGTAAAAAAAAAAAAAATATATTAAAAATCGCAATAAGCGTATATATATATTGGTTTGCGCAAAAGTTAGAGCGTCTACAAAATAGGGATAGATTTATAGCATTTTTTTATTTTTTTTTTTTTATTACTAGTAATGGCGGTGATCTGCGATTTTTATCAGAACTGCGACATTATGACAGACACTTTTGACACATTTGACACATTTTTGGGACCATTGGCATTTATACAGCGATCAGTGTTATAAAAACGCACTGATTACTGTAAAAATATCATTGGCAGGGAAGGGGTTAACACTATGGGGAGCGATCAAGGGGTTAATTGTGTTCCCTGCTACGTGTTTCTAACTGAAGGGGGAGGGGACTGACTAGAGGTAGTGGCGGACACGCCTGCTATCCCGATCCCACGAGCCGCCATATAGCTACGACAGTTCGTGGGATCGTGCCGACCTGCCACAGTAAAATGACGGCGGCTGGTTAGCAAGCGGTTAATTCACCTGTTATGGCGGTCAGTAGCAGCATAGCAATGTTCAACCCTGAACAGTGGTTTGATAAGTAATCAGTATAGAGTAAAGAAATACTTTGCAAGTGCTGCATTAACAGGAATATTATGGTGAATACTAAAGTAAAGCCAAGGAACATAGATTTTCAGTTTATTAATGTATCAGATTAGAAATCAAATCAGATGTGAATCCAACCTATTAACTCTATGTCTAGATACCCTTAAGCCAATAGCCAAGCCAGGCTGTAAAATAAGTTTGCAAGAAATCATAGGGGATATAAAGAGTTGTGTGACTTGGCATGGGAAGGAAAGGAGAGGGAATGGGTGGCTAGATTAGTGGCCATAGGACACCAGGCATACCCCTGGACATAGGGAATGACCAATAGGCATAAGTAGCAACCATGGGCAGTGATGTAAGTAACTGAGTTAAAATAAACTGAGTTACGTAACTCAGTTACTTTAGAGGGTAACTAGTAATCTAACTGATTACTTTTCCCCTCATGGTAACTCAGTTCCCATTACTTTGGCTTAGTTACCCCAATTACATCTACCGTCACTAGATGGCAGTAGTGTAATTCCGGTGTCCTTGCGCAGTACGAAGGACTACGGAGCTTCCGAAAATTGCCGAACCTAAACAGCTCTAAGTGAACTCTACACAGCGCAGGCGCAGTTAACATGTAATTGTACGAGGCGATGCCGCACCCTCATGATGCTCATGCTACTCTGCAAGGGGCGTCTATCGTGTAACTAAGGGGCGAGTCTAGTATTACTGTAACCAAGGGGCGCATTTATTATTATTGTTATATATTGAGCTCTGCCCATTAATTTAACATTTGCCCTCTTCTGTAGCCATCCGCCCCTTACACGATATAATAATAATAGACCCGCCCCTTGCTTACACGATATAACAGAACTGCCCCTTGGCTAGAGTAATAATAGAGCAGCTCCTTGGTTACACGATATATAACAATAATAAATGCGCCCCTTGGTTACAGTAATACTAGACCCGCCCCTTAGTTACACGTATAGAATATTAAAAAAAAAAAGTCAGTTACTTTGCTGAGTAACTAATTACTTTTCCAATGTAGTAACTGAGTTACTAACGCAATTACTTTTTGGGAGAAGTAATTTGTAACTTAACTAAATTACTTTTTAAAAGTAAGATGACCAACACTGATTATGGGAGTAAGAAAATGAGCACTGGGAAAAGAAGCAACCCCTGGAAACTGGGTGCAACTGCTGGACCTACAAACATCCAGAAGATACACGGAGTAACCAATACCTTAGGACAGTCACATGGGCGTCCGCAGGTAGGGGCAAGGGGGGGCGGGTGCCCTCCCCTGGAATCAGGGATCATATCAGGAGTTCCAGCAAGGTTTTGTCCTGCATAATTATGTTGCTTATGTGCCAACTTGTGGCTGAATAGGACCTGCAACAGTGTGAACACCCAGCACATCCAGGCATTGGCCAGCAAGCCTGCTGGATGTTCACTGTGCAACTCCGATGAAAGACTTCACCTGTCATATTCAAGATGTGATGTCGGGTATGGGCTGGACTGCTACTCAGACCCGCCCCCTCTGTCAAACAACCAATGTAATGAAAGAGCAAACTCACATGGTACTACATGTATTGCTCCTCCCCCTCCCTATCACATCCCACACACCACACTTCCCCATTCCTCCCTTTCACAGAGCACAGCAGCTCCTCCCCTCTAGAACGTTGTATCTAAACCCCGCCCCTCCCCCTCCTTTCCAGCATGAACAGCTTCTGTCAGTATACACAGGGACAACACTGCACATGAATGTAAGGTGAGTGTATAGTGAGAGGAGGCTGAGCTCTGATAGGACAGTGGGGTATCAGACATTCACAGGAGGGACTACAGGTCCCAGCATGTCAGCTGCTTTCTGGGGAGGTTTGTGATTGTGCCATCACTAGTGCTGAGGACATCACTTCCTGGGTACAACATGCTGTGTGATGTTCCATCCACTCAGTGTGCTGGGGGGGATGATGTGTCAGGCTGGCCTCCCCCTCAGCTCTCAGTATGTAGTGGTGGGATCTCTTGTTGCAGATACTATATCTCTCTGAAGATTGGACCTGTCCAGTGTGTGGGCTCCAGGGCCCCCTACAGGGGATCTGAGAGGGGTGTCTGGCAGTAAAGAGAACCTGTCATCGTCCATTCAGATCAAAGTAAATGATAAATACTAGAGCTGAGCGCCTCCATTGCTGACACCATCCCTGCACTCAACTGCCATCTGTCTGTCTGTCTGTCTGTAAGGCACCTGGTGAATGCTTTGCTCTGTGCCAAGTCCCATCCCTGGTGTGGGGGACACATTAAAGCTGACATTTACCCGAAAATTTAATTGGTACACACTATTCAATTTTTCTCATTCAACCAGCAGGCTGAATGGAAAAAAAAAACTGACAGCTCTGGGCAATTCTTTCATTATATTGGTTGTTTGACAGAGGGGGCGGGTCTGAGTAGCAGCCCCCCCCCCCCCCCATAAATGACCTCACAGCTTGGATCTGACAGGTGAAGTCTCTGATTGGAGCTGCACAGTGCACATCCAGCCGGCTTGCTCACCAATCCTTGGATGTTCACACTGCTGCAGGTCCAATTCAGCCAGAAGTTGACATATATCGCTGGCTGGGACAAAGATGTAAAGTGTCAGGAGCAATTGTGTGTTCCCCTCCCCAGGGGGGTTTTTCAGCCTTGTGTAACCCTGCACGCACAGATCGCCACTTTCCCTTACTTCACTTACCCTGTACATAATGCATTCCTGAATCCTTCTACACTTTGTGTAATGCACACTTTCATAGTTTATGCAAAACCATTTGTAATGGAAGATTTTTCTTTTTTTTTTTTATTATAGTGCTGGGGTTTGCATGTGTCCGTGAGACTTTATCTTGTGGCACAGCAATCAAAGCATATTTTAGAGGTACAAGGAAACCTGGGTTTTGTTTAGCCAGGCCCATTAAGCCCCCCCCCCCCCTCACTGTTAAGAGTTTGACCACATCCACTTTTGCCACGTGCCATCGGATGCTTCCTCCCTCATGTGTCCCTCATTCTGAAGTTCAAAGTTGGGAGGTATGGTCTTTTCTGCCGTAAAAGCCTGTTACGGGCAGCGATAGCCGTGGGCCGGACATGCAATGATTCCAAAGCCTGCAGGGCTCAGGAAAGATCGTACAGGCTTGACCAGGCAGCGCATGTGCAGTAACGTGATGTCGCCGCCTGGCACCATTTTTAAATGGAAGGCACTCGTTCTCGGCGGTGACGCAGTGGTGCAACGATGCAGAGAGGAGACACAGGCCACAGGAGGACATTACTGGGGGGGGGGGGAGCCGGCCCGGCAGAGGAAGACAGTACACTGATGTGCACAGTGCCCGACTGGAGAGGTGAACGGGACAGAAGACAGACACTGACTGATGTGAAACGGTATGGTAATATGAAGGGGGGGACAGAGAAGGAAACTACCATGTCCACAGCATCTAACCGTGTCCTGTCCACAGTATCTGAAAGATGGGTTTCAAATGTTTTGACAGGGGCGCAGTGTCAGTGTTTGCCATAGGCGCCATTTTCACTAGATACGCCTCTGCGCACCTGTACACAGTTTAGCAGGGCCAGTGACAGCTGGTGCGAGGAGCGGGACAGCGAAGGCCTCAAGGGGTGGGCAGGATGACATCACCCAGTCTACATAGTGCGAGCGAGTGGTCTAGGAGACGGAAGCCATGGGAAAGGAGAGCAGCAAGACGCCAGGAACAGTGGGTACAACGTCCCCGGCGCCTCCCAGAGCCTGGAACCCCTGGACTCCTTAAACCTCATCACTGCTCCCAGGCCTGGAGGACAGACTGACCGGGGGTTCAGAGAACAAGGACTGGCAGGAAATGCAAGCAGCCATGGACCGCTCCATGTCACATAATAGATCCGATGGCTGGAACAGAGCACCTCCTTTCCTCACCCAGGATGAAAACGGGTCTTGCCAGCTGCTGGCCATCATGGGCATCCTAGTGGCATGCAAGGTATCGTACTGAGCATTACACACACCACTGGGACATAGGGGCACTTGAGGGACTGCAGACAGGGCTAGGGGGTCCCTCTCTCTGACCCCCATCACCCCCCTCTGTCTCTCTCTGTTACACTCTTCTGTCTCTCTCTGTCACCCCCTTTTTCTCTTTCTGTCACCCCCTCTCTCTGTCACCCCGTCTCTCTCTATCAGCCCCTACATGTATGCAGTCTCTGACAGTCTCTTGGGCCATGTCCGCAGTCTCTTACAGTCTCTTGAGCCATGTATGCAGTCACTGACTGTCTCTTGGGCCATGTCCGCAGTCTCTGACTATCTCCTGTACTACGTCTGCAGTCTCTGACCATGCTAATGTGATAATGACATTGTCGAAAAGGATCAGAGCATGGGTGACATTAAATTGATGCCCCCCCCTGAAAAAAGTTCTGCGGACGCCCATGGACAGTCAAATGTATTAACCACTAGACATGGGTAGAGACTTCTGAACACGTGAAAAAAAAAAAAAGCAAATTTTCTTCAGCGTTGTCATTTGTATTTTATCAGTAGTTTAAAGACAAGTTGAACTGTATTTTTAAAGAACATACATTTCAAAATATTTTTGCAATGTTTATTTTATATATATTTCACATAAAATGGGGAAAAACAAACAAATAACCCAAATAACACATGCGACTTGTGCTCTGATGATCTTGAAGGGGAACTCCACTTCACTTAAAAAATAAAAACGGCATGGGTTTCCCCTCCACGAGCATCCAGGCCCTTTCGGTCTGGTATGGATTTTAAGGGGAACCCCCATGCTGAAAAAACGGCTTGGGTCCCCCCAAAAGTCAGGATCTGGGGGGATGTGTGCTCAGATAAGGGTCTGGTGTGGATTTTGGGAGGGGCCCTATGCTATCCTATCAGCATGGGGGTTCCCCTTAAAATCTGTGCCAGGACGACATTTACATTTGGCGTGGAGTTTCCCCTAAAGATTCATACCAGACACAGCGCCTGGTATTGTCAGGGATCAAAGTCGGATGAAGTCGGAAGGATGTCGGAAAAGTCTATGGTAAAGTCGGATCCACAGTCATACGACTATTGTGTCGTACCAGTGTGAACCCGCCTTATGCAAGTCTATGGGAATGCAAAAGTAGCTGCAGCAAGTTAAACACTGGTCAGTTGCACCTGCAGTGAATTCTTAAGGATTTCCATAGCATCTCAAGTTGATTATAAAAGCACACTGTATTAGCCAATCGAAGCCCATTGATTAAAATCCTTAATTATACATCAGAATAAAAAGGACTATTGATTTTATTTAAACTTGAACATCTCAACAGCTGAGTTAATTCGGGGGATTTTCATGATAGTTTTTTTTTCAATTGAAAATTGTGCAGTGAAAGGCAATGGGAAATGCGCTATCCCTGTGAAGTAAGTGTACCTGCTTCTAAATAGTGCTAAACGTAATGTGGATTTAAAAAATACAGCTAATAGTCACTTAAATTGTATTTTTTAGTGTGTTTGTGTGTGTGTGTGTATAATATATATATATTATATGTGTGTGTGTGTGTGTATACACACACACACATATTGTTTTATCAAATGTATTTTTTTAAATGTGGGTAGGAGTAGGGTACATAAGCAATGTTCTAATATTGTAAAAAGGGGGGAAAACACTGCGCTAAAAGAGAAGTATCACAATGATATAGTGGAAATAAAGCAGCCGACACTCATACAAAGTGAGCAAAATGTGACGAAAAAATAGTGTAGCGCTGAATGGTTGAGTTTAAGTGTGTGAATACAATTACTCATATAAAATAAGTGACAATGCTCAATAAATAAATATAAAATGAAGTAAAAAATGTGAACTTTAAAGTATAGAGTCCAAGATCAGGCTCAAATAAGATGGATTTTAGTCCAAAATATCTAAAGAAGTCCAAATGGGATGGTCCGTATAAATATGGGAAATGAGTGGAACACTTTTCTTATGGAGTGGCCCAAGGAATGCGGCTGTGAAGCGGTAGGTATGTCCTGTTCAGTCCTATTCTATCCGACTCCGAATCCCAAGGGGCGAATTCCAAATGGTGAATCCTGGTGTCACCGCTTGTAGACTCCGAATAGGTGGGTGCTCCGACCCGGGGTGTATCCAAGGAAGCAGCGAAAGTGGGGGGCTCGTGATGTGAGTATGGAATAAAAAGATAAAAAAGAGGCTCCGGATGGTGCAGATCAAAACAAACCAGTTGGTTTATTGGGGTGGTCAGATATAATGATAAATATATGACACAAGAATTAAAAAAGTGATCACAAAAATAAAATGGATGGTAGTATAAAAGCAATGTGGGGTACAGAGTATGCTGGCCCGACTAGTTTCGACCTCAGGGTCTTCGACAGGGGCATGGTTTGTTTTGATCTGCACCATCCGGAGCCTCTTTTTTATCTTTTTATTCCATACTCACATCACGAGCCCCCCACTTTCGCTGCTTCCTTGGATACACCCCGGGTCGGAGCACCCACCTATTCGGAGTCTACAAGCGGTGACACCAGGATTCACCATTTGGAATTCGCCCCTTGGGATTCGGAGTCGGATAGAATAGGACCGAACAAGACCCATCCGACCACTCTCCTATAGGCCTGACCTGGCCTCATCAGGTTATCAAGCCCTATTGACCCACTGTTGTATGACATGTGTGTCCAACCTATCCGGTAAGAGTACCCAACTTCTATTTTACCAGTGAACGTTAATGTACCCACAGGCACCTGTTTATCCGTACCATACCTACCGCTTCACAGCCGCATTCCTTGGGCCACTCCATAAGAAAATTGTTCCACTCATTTCCCATATTTATACGGACCATCCCATTTGGACTTCTTTAGATATTTTGGACTAAAATCCATCTTATTTGAGCCTGATCTTGGACTCTATACTTTAAAGTTCACATTTTTTACTTCATTTTATATTTATTTATTGTGCATTGTCACTTATTTTATATGTGTAATTGTATTCACACACTTATACTCAACCATTCAGCGCTACACTATTTTTTCGTCAATGTTCTAATATTACCATAATTCTGTTGTAAATAACAGTATTGATCATTTGCTGAGTCTGCACTCTTCATATGTGGAATACAGTATGAATGAGATTAATTTCAGGCTTGCAGTACATTCGTAATTAAGTGGCATGTTTTAGAACTGCTCTCTTTGAAGTAAATTATAGGAGCTGATGGGGCATTATTCATGAGTCATTTGAAATGGGTTGGGACAGATTTAAAGTTTCTAATTTTAAAGAACAAGCTGATTTTTGCTGAGCTACAGCCTTAAATGATTCATGGTTGATCCAAATTATCCATAGAATAACAAACACAATAATCAGTGAACTATTGTATTAACTAGGAGAAAATAGAAGAATCAGAATACGTTCATATGTAATGAGAAGGATCCTCTGATTCCTCTTGTACCAAATTGTATTGTAACTGTAATGTCTGCCTTCATTTTGTATAGTGCTGCACAAACTGTTGGCGCTATATAAATCCTGTACCGTATATTAAATAATAATGTTTTACTGAACTGTACACCAGCCATATATTCAGTATGTGCCTGCATATGCCTATAGGAGTCTTCACAAGTGCCCTGAAATCCAGGGCACTCAGTCATGCAGATCTTGGATCAAGCTGTCATAATCATACTCGAGATGGATTGGTGGCATTCAAGACTTGGCTTTAAAAAACTGGAATGAGGATAAATATTAATTTATAAGCATTTGAGATTATATGAAATAACCAACCTGGATTAGAGGTTTTTATATATGAGCAATATACAGTTGGTCCTAAAGTCTTTGACTTAATAGATACCATATAGTCAAATATAGAATTCTTGTTTTTTATTTTTGTTTACAAACTATTTTATTGAGTGCAAAAGGTGGTACAAAAAGAGTACAAAAATATGTTGAAACTTGACAATAATCATATGTTTTACATATGTAACAATGTAAGGTACAAATAATTAGGTAGGAATTCTTAACAAAGGTACAAAAGTTTTGAAATTCTTGTTTTTTATAATATAATTAGTTTACATGTTGGTCATACAGACAGTTTTTTGGCCTCGTTCACACAGGCATAAAGAATAGGCGTTTGGTTAGCATTACTAAAGCTTTCCAAACACTTTACAAGGCGGTCTACTACACTTCTCACTTTTGCATCACTGTGCAACTTTCCAAATGCCTCCATTTTCAAGTCAAGTTCTAAACACTCTTATGCCCCGTACACACGGTCGGATATTCCGATGGAAAAAGTCTGATCGGATTATGTTGTCAGAAAATCCGATCGTGTGTGGGCTCTAGCGGGCTTTTTCCGTCGGAAAAAATTTGAGAGCAGGATCTAAAGTTTTCCGACAAGAAAATTTGATTGGACTTTTTCCGATTGTGTGTGGAGAACTCCAACGCACAAAGTGCCACGCATGCTCAGAAGAAATTTGGAGACGAAAGCCATTGGCTACTGGCCTCTATGTAGTCCCATCGTACGTTTTATACGTTCGGAACGATCGGATTTTCCAACAACTTTGTCCGAAACAAATTTAGGACAAAATCCGTCAGAAAAAAATTAGACGGATTTTGTGGTCGGAATGTACGACCGTGTGTACGGGGCATTAAAGTGTTTGGCATACATTTGCGAATGGCTATGGCAAGACTTTTTCCTTTCTACCCTTCCACCTCAAAACGGGCTTTTCAAAAGGTGTTTGTCTCAACACTCATGTGAACTTAACCTTTTTAGTATTTTTGTTTTTTGTTGAATAACAAAAACCGTCTGTGCTAGTATAGAAATACTAATCTACTGGCTAGAGGTATCAGAGAAAAATACCTCTGTTTAAAATATTGCCGCCTTTTTGCTGAAGCTGAGATAAAAGATTTGGGCTGATGTATGTAAACGGGAGCAAAGAAAACTGGAATAGTAGTAAAACTATTGTCTAAAACAACTAGTCAGATTTATTTTACTTTATCGTACACCATGGGACACAGAGCCACCATATTATTCCTTACTCATAGGGTTAAGCACCACCTACAGGTGGTTGGACACTGGCAAAAAATAAATAAAAAAGACTAGAAGTTCTCCCCTATAAACCCCTCCTATACAGGAAGGGATGGTCACCGATGTGCAGCTCTGCACAAGCGCTACCAGATGCTCTCGGCTCCAGTTGGGATCAAGAGATTGGTGTTATCCTGATCTGTTCATATAGCTAATTTTGCTTAAATGGATGCCTGGACTCTGGGAATGTAAGGAACTCCCTGTAATGCTGCCTTTCAGTGGTGGACCTTGTGGATACAGAATGCAGTAATATCTGACCAAGGAGTTTCTAGTAAAAGTACTGTACAGGGCAGTCGACTTCAGGAAAGGGGTAGTAGTGCCTCAGGGTCTGCTTAGACATTGCCTGCCATGTTGGGTGAAGATTGAATCTTGATCTATTAGACAGATCCTGCGGCAAGATTGGCGAGTCCCTATAGCCAATTGGTTCCCTTTAAATTTATACCCTTATTTTTTAAATATATGGGTGCCTCTTCTTTGGCTCCCCAGTGGAGGACAGTGAAATGTTTCTTCTGTTTATACACAGTAACCTGTCCCAATCTGCTGCTTTGCTGTGGACACTGAAGCCCTGTACCAGCCTTCATAAGATTGTTTTAGATTTATCTTGCTTCTTCCTGTCTTCATTAGGTAGAATGTCTGCAATTATTAGAAACTTGCGCGCAGTTGTAGTGCGTGTGGTCATGCAGGTATGTGCATAGGTATAGGTGTGCAGGCATGCAAATGGGTGCACGCATATTGAGTTCAGCTGGCAGATATCATTCAGGAAGGACTGGCCTATTATGGCTTGGACAGAGCAGCAATAGCTGGGAGGCACTATGGTCACTGAGAGGCCGTGTGAAGACAAAGAGCAGGCTTGCAGCATTATGGGGTTTGTGTAAGTAATTTTATTAGGGAAGGGGCTCTGACAGAAGGTTCAAATCTGTCAAAGGGTAACCTGTACACTTGTTCTGTTAGCACAAATGTCCTCAGCTGTATTAGAGCTGCCTGTTTCCTGGCACAGGTCCCGTTAATTTTTGAACAGGCTTTGAAAAGGAGAGAGGTGGGAGCACAGCTGCAGAGGGCGTACAATTGTCTCCATCAGGTTGAAGACACTAGAAATGCTGATGCAGTTTCCCTGAAAGATCTTGGGGCATAGCATGGTTTGGCACCCTATGCATATCTGGTCTTGTGACTACTAAAGGCACATCAGCTACCCTCCCTACTTTTTATAGAGAGATAGGTGGAAGATGCAGATTGTGCGGTGGCCCCGGCCTGCCTGGGGCACAGCCTCAACGGCGGCACCCCAGCTGCTTGGTGTGTGTTTAGGTGCCCCCTCTTGGAGGGGGCCTCCTTGGGCCACAGTAGTAATCTTCATCAGAGGTTTTCTCAACCAGGGTGTCATAGGTTCAGAGTTTTCTTGAGGCCAAGAAGCTTTGATGAACTTACTGTTTGAGATGGTCCACATAGATTGCATTTCCACTTCCTGAGTCTGATTATCTGAAGATCCACCCCTGGGTTCTTAGCAGCCTACACAAAGATCCCAGTGGTTTTCCTTACACGCTCATTTTGGAGGAGGTTATGTTTTTACAATAGGCTCTCCCAGACAAGGTGGTGTTCCTCCTAAAAGGTTTGCTCTGCTGTATCCTATGAAGAAAAAGTTTTGTTAAGAAATGGAGTATGCTCTCCTTGGTGTGGCTGTTACTTATCTTAACAAAAATCTGACATGGCAGCAATTAAGAGGTTGGAAACATTGCTGAAAGCCTCCTTTTTTTTTTCTTTGGCTTGGGGCTGCCATGCAGCCAACAGTAGCGGTGATAGGTGTCTATCAAGAGCAACATGAAGCATCTGTCTAGGAACCTGGATTCCGCAGGCAGTGAGGATGACCTAAGGGAAGACTTGGCAAATTCACCTCAGGCCTTCTGTTTTGCTGTGAGTGCCCTGAAGGATTCCAGTAAACAGATTTCACGCTTAGGACTTTTTCCCATTCACATGCTGTGGATACTTTGGCTGAAATACAGGTTAAATTTTAAAAAGCTTTTGACACATTTTCCTTTTTATGGGAATGTCTGTTTGGATCTTAGTTGAATAAGTACATCCAGAGATTTGGAGGGCAAGAGTTCTCTTTTGCCTCTCAAGAAGAAGGGTAAGAGCATAGGCTACAAGGAGTGTGCGGGTCCTTTTTTCTAGAGCAGACTCAAAGGAATTTCTTTCATCGATCACAGGCCTTGTCCACCAGAGCAAAGCCTCCCAGTTCTGTAAGAGAACTTAGTCCTCCAAACCAGCAAAGTTGGTTTCCTAGTCTCCCTCTCAATGAGGGGAACCCACGCCTGCTCAGATATTTGTAGAAGTGTGGCAGGAGGAGATTGTGGACAAATGGTTTTGATGTGCAATTACTTATCACTACAAGCTGGAATTACGAAAATGTCCTCCTCAGCATTTCATGCTTTCAAATGTTCCTTGAATCCACAAATACAGTTCTCCCTATTGCAAGCTCTTGCCTTGATCACCTGCCTGCTTAGGAAGTACATAAACCTTATGGAACGTACCAGTTCCAGAAGAGGAAAAGTTTCTCTGTTTTTATTCTGGTATGGTCCCAATCTTTCCACCTCATCAGATGTTTTTGCAGATTTCCAATAGAAAATCTAAATGTTAGCATCTTTCAGTCTGTCCATGACTCTGCAATTGTTAACGAAAGCCCAAGCCCTGATTCTAGGCCATTTGAGGAACCAGGGGGTGCACGTTTCGGAATACCTGGAGGTTTTGTTGTAAGACCACAAGCTGGTCTACATTTCACACCTTTACAGGATCTAATCAGATGGAGGTAAGAGCTGCTGAGAAGACTGATTTTGTTTGTATATATACAGGCCGCATCAAAGATTCTTTTTGGCCTGTCAATGGTAGCTGTGTTTCCTTCCCCCCAGGAACATTGTTTTTGGGCATCTTATAAGTAAGAAATAATATGGTGACTCTTTGATCCTGAGATGTAACTAAAGAAAAGTTTTTTTTGTCCTCATCTGTAAAATACGTTTCTTGGAGTACATCACAGGACACAGAGATCCCTCCCTGTGTGGTGGTTCATTGCTTGCTACAAAACAGTGCTTCCTGTATAGGAGAGGTTATATAGGAGAGGACTTTCTGTCTGTTTTGCCAGTGTCCAATCATCTGGAGGTGGCACATAACCTTGTGTGTAAGGAATAATATGGTGGTCCTGTGTCCCGCGATGTACTCCAAATAAAAAGATTTTACAGGCAACTACAAAAAAATTAATTTTCTTCCTAAAAAAAAAAAGCGAAGGACTCCTATCAGTAGCTAAAGTCACTGGGTCTGCTTTTTTGTCCACTTTTCCTTGCTCCTGCTTTTATTAATCTGCACACTTGTGCCCAGGGGCATCATGATATGTTATAGGGTCCCTTAGCAAAATCATTATAGGGCTCTTTGATTTTCTGGCCTCAGTTATGAATTTTTTTCTTTTTGAGATTGCTGCCTTAAAGCTGTCTCTACATGCAGTCTGATTGTACAATCCTGTTTAGGTTTATAAACACTTATGTAGTGTAAGGGCCTGCCTGATTAAATACCGACTGAATGGTATTTTTTTTACAGAAAATGCATCAACCCTAGCCCATATTCATGCCTTGCATTGTTGGTTTCCACCAGACACATGGTCTGCTTAGGTGTATGGCGAATTTAGGCACACTGATGATTGTATCTATAGAAAAAAAGAGTCAAGATAACAGGCAGATATGTTTTGGCTCCAGTGATAACGATTGAGGAAATTGCATTGGTCAGCCAAACATAAACAACAAGCCTATTACTGAGTTCCCCAAAAACCTAGGGGTTTATTGCAATGTGCTGTTGGTGCCAATAGAATAGAATAGTACTCTCATGTCTGCGAGTACCAAAAAGCCAACCACACATGGATTGAAATTCAGCCAGTTCAGCAGGAACTGGATGAAATTTCTATCAATGTACGGGCAGGCTGGTTATCCACAAGTGGATCTAGCAATCCACTTGTGGACAACCAGCCTGCTGGAAAAATCTCTCTTGATTAGTGCCGGAGGTACTGATGAGTGTATTCTGACAGCAGGGAAATCTCCCCGCTGTCGGAATACAAAGGCTCAGTGGGACGGATTCCCCCATCCCCATCGAGAGTGTGGATGGGGGATCAAGTAATTTTCTTTAGTTCAATACACTGGTTGAACGAAAAAAAAAATGACTGGTGTATGATTAGACTAAGATGTCATCTACGTTTGTAGAGTGTTCACTTATCTCTGTGTATTGTATCAATGTGTTTTTCAGCTTATTGCAAATGCCATTATTTTCATATGTGGGAATCTGATGGGGGCATTCCACAAGTACCACATGCTAGATGCCTCGAGAGATCTGTACAGCTATACTGTGAAACGTATTAGAGCTAAGATGAAACTTGAAATGCAAAAGAGGCAACAGGTAAGATATTTTTTTTCTTTTTTCTTTTTTTTGCAACAGAAATGTGAGATTGCATATGTCCCATATTTATATTTACAGTGGATAAAAAAAGGCTACACACCCCTGTTAAAATGTCAGTTTTCTGCAATGTAAAAAAAAAAAAAAATGAGACAAAGAAATAATTTCAGAGCTTTTTCCACCTTTAGGCCTGATTCACATCTATGCATTTTTTAGTGCTTTTTGCATTTTGCAGATTTGCACTACAGTCCATTTAACATGGTTTCCTATGGAACACATTTTGTAGTGCAAATCTGCAAAATGCAAAAAGCACTAAAAATGCATAGGTGCGAATCAGGCCTTAGCCTGGGTTCCCACTATAGTAAACACAGACATCGCATGTGATTCACACCCGCATTGCTGTGCCGAACACATGCAATGTCTGTGCAATGTAAGTTCAGGCATACAATTTGTATGGCTGAACTCGCATTGGATTTGCATAAAAAAGGTTGCAGGGACTTTTTTTCCCCTGCACTGGAATCGGATCGCATGGGTGTTCACACCCATGCAATCTGATTCCTGTCTGGTTCACAGTTCGCACTCTGTGAACCGATCTGGAGGTGTCATTAACATTGTATTGACACCTGCAGCAGTTCGCAGAGGGCAGTGTGAACTGCCTGTGGGAGAGATGTGATGCGGGAACCGGCACTGGAATTGTGCTGGTTCCTGCAATCGCTATAGTGTGTACCCAGGCTTAATGTGACCTATAAACTGTACATCTCAATTGAAAAACAAACTGAAATCTTTTAGGGAGGGAAGTAATAATAAAAAAAATGTAAATAATGTGGTTGCATAAGTGTACACACCCTTTTATAACTGGGGATTTAGCCGTGTTCAGAAATAGGCAATCACATTCAAACTCATGTTAAATAGGAGTCAGTACACACCTGCCATCATTTAAAGTGCCTCTGATTAACCCCAAATAAAGTTCAGCTGTTCTAGTAGGTCTTTCCTGATATTTTCTTAGTCGTATCCTTCTGCAAAAGCCATGGTCCGCAGAGAGCTTCCAAAGCATCAGCGGGATCTCATTGTTAAAAGTTATCAGTCAGGAGAAGGGTATAAAGAATTTCCAAGGTATTAGATATACCATAGAACACAGTGAAGACAGTCATCATCAAGTGGAGAAAATATGGCACAACAGTGACATTACCAAGAACTGGACGTCCCTCCAAAATTGATGGAAAAATGAGAAGAAAACTGATCAGGGAGGCTGCCAAGTAACATTAAACAGTAACATTAAAGGAGCTGCAGCAATATCTGGCAAGTACTGGCTGTGTGGTACATGTGACAACAATCTTCCATATTTTTCATATGTCTGGGCTATGGGGTAGAGTGGCAAGAGGGAAGTCTTTTCTTACGTAGAAAAACATCTAAGCCTGGCTAAATTTAGCAAGAACACACATGAAGTCTCCCAAAAAGCATGTGGGAAAAAGTGTTATGGTCTTTTTGACCGTAATTCTAAAAGATATGTTTGGCACAAAAACAACACTGCACAACACCAAAAGAACACCATACCCACAGTGAAGCATGGTGGTGGCAGCATCATGCTTTGGGGCTGTTTTTCTTCAGCTTAGTCAAGGTAAAAGGAAATTATGAACAGTTAAAAATACCAGTTAATATTGGCACAAAACCTTCAAGCTTCTACTAGAAAGCTGAACATGAAGAGGAACCTTCATCTTCCAGCATGACAACAACCCAAAGCATACATCCAAATCAACAAAGTAATGGCTTCAACGGAAGAAGATTAAAGTTTTGTAATGACCCAGCCAGAGCCCAGACCTGAATCCAATTGAAAATCTGTGGGGTGATCTGAAGAGGGCTGTGCACAGGAGATGCCCTCGCAATCTGACGGATTTGGAGTGTTTTTGCAAAAAAGAGTTGGCAAATATTGCCAAGATAAGATGTGCCATGCTGATAGACTCATGCCCAAAAATACTGAGTGCTGTAATAAAATAATAAGGTGCTTCAACAAGTATTAATGTAAGGGTGTGCATACTTATACAACCATATTATTTTTATTTTTACTTCCCTCCACCTAAAAGAATTTCAGTTTTTTGTTCCACTGAGTTTTACAGTCTATAGGTCACATTAAAGGTGGGGAAAAGTTCTGAAATGATTTATATTTGCCTCATTTTTTTACATCACAGAAATCTGACATTTTAACAGGGGTGTGAATACTTTTGTGTGTGTGTGTGTGTGTGTATATATATATATATATATATGTATATATACAGTGCCTTGCGAAAGTATTCGGCCCCCTTGAACTTTTCAACCTTTTGCCACATTTCAGGCTTCAAACATAAAGATATAAACTTTAAATTTTTTGTGAAGAATCACCAACAAGTGGGACACAATTGTGAAGTGGAACAAAATCTATTGTATTTTAGAAACTTTTTAAACTAATAAAAAAATGAAAAGTGGGGCGTGCAAAATTATTCGGCCCCCTTGCGTTAATACTTTGTAGAGCCACCTTTTGCTGCGATTACAGCTGAAAGTCGCTTGGGGTATGTCTCTATCAGTTTTGCACATCGAGAGACTGAAATTCTTGCCCATTCTTCCTTGCAAAACAGCTCGAGCTCAGTGAGGTTGGATGGAGAGCGTTTGTGAACAGCAGTTTTCAGCTCTTTCCACAGATTCTCGATTGGATTCAGGTCTGGACTTTGACTTGGCCATTCTAGCACCTGGATACGTTTATTTGTGAACCATTCCTTTGTAGATTTTGCTGTATGTTTGGGATGATTGTCTTGTTGGAAGATAAATCTCCGTCTTACTTTCAGGTCTTTTGCAGACTCAAACAGGTTTTCATCCAGAATGGTCCTGTATTTGGCTGCATCCATCTTCCCCTCAATTTTAACCATCTTCCCTGTCCCTGCTGAAGAAAAGCAGGCCCAAACCATGATGCTGCCACCACCATGTTTGACAGTGGGGATGGTGTGTTGAGGGTGATGAGCTGTGTTGCTTTTACGCCAAACATATCGTTTTGCATTGTGGCCAAAAAGTTTGATTTTGGTTTCATCGGACCAGAGCACCTTCTTCCACATGTTTGGTGTGTCTCCCAGGTGGCTTGTGGCAAACTTTAGACAAGACTTTTTATGGATATCTTTGAGAAATGGCTTTCTTCTTGCCACTCTTCCATAAAGGCCAGATTTGTGCAGTGTACGACTGATTGTTGTCCTATGGACAGACTCTCCCACCTCAGCTGTAGTTCTCTGCAGTTCATCCAGAGTGATCATGGGCCTCTTGGCTGCATCTCTGATCAGTCTTCTCCTTGTCTGAGCTGAAAGTTTAGAGGAACAGCCAGGTCTTGGTAGATTTGCAGTGGTCTGATACTCCTTCCATTTCAAAATGATCGCTTGCACAGTGCTCCTTTGGATGTTTAAAGCTTGGGAAATCTTTTTGTATCCAAATCCGGCTTTTAAACTTCTCCACAACAGTATTACGGACCTGCCTGGTGTGTTCCTTGGTTTTCATGATGCTCTCTGCGCTTTCAACAGAACCCTGAGACTATCACAGAGCAGGTGCATTTATACAGAGACTTGATTACACACAGGTGGATTCTATTTATCACCATCAGTCATTTAGGACAACATTGGATCATTCAGAGATCCTCGCTGAACTTCTGGAGTGAGTTTGCTGCACTGAAAGTAAAGGGGCCGAATAATTTTGCACTTTTCAGTTTTTTATTTGCTAAAAAAGTTTCAAATGTCCAATAGATTTTGTTCCACTTCACAATTGTGTCCCACTTGTTGGTGATTCTTCACAAAAAATTAAAATTTTATATCTTTATGTTTGAAGCCTGAAATGTGGCAAAAGGTTGAAAAGTTCAAGGGGGCTGAATACTTTCGCAAGGCACTGTATATATATTGTGATATTGGGGTGTTTAGTTCAAGTGGATAGATGCATTTTTGTGCAGTGAGTCCACATCAGACAGGCATTTATAGTTAAGGGCCTGGTAGCCCACGTTTATTAAAGGGAAAAAAACAAAACAAAAGGCCATCCAGAAATCCTACGCAGGGGGTTTAACTTTATTAAGCACTCATGAATGAAAACATACCAAGCCACCTGGCTCTCTCTTGTCAGCAGTTCCTCTGCTTTCTTTCAACAGAGTTGATTCTTTCCAGCCCCCTGGACTCACTGGCTTCCTTAGTCTTCTCGACTCTCAAGGCTGGCCAGCCTTTCCCAGTCCCCGGGAAAAGAATCCCCCTTACACGGGCTACAGTCTCCTACAGTGCAGACCACTCTCCAAACATAGGTTTGCCTTCACACAGCAGCAGAAAGCTGCTCACACTCCACCTTCTGCTCTCACCAGCCCCTCGTTATATGGGCTGTGTGCAGCTGGGCACACACCCTGCTTGCTATCCTCAAGACCCGGACACAGGGTTGGAGATCCTGTCCCACCCATGACTCTCGGGGATCTCCAAACTACAGAATCCCATCCAGAACTAGAAAAACCTGGAGAAAACTGACAGAGCAGTTTTCTGCATTTAAACTCTACATCTCTGTGATCGCACAGGAACGCTGTGCGTCCCAATTCTCCAGGGATGAATCAGGGCCAAATCTTTGCCTGAATTCGGCCCTGAAACGGAGCTAAAGATGCACAGCGTTTCTGTGCAGTGCGCTCTGCAGCCGCCCCGAAGATATGTGAACCGGCTCCATAGAGAGAGAGTCACATTCTCCTACTATGCAAATTGGATGCAGGTAAACCCACATCCAATTCCAATAGGTGTGAACCCAGCCTAATACATATTTTGTTCTGTTTATGCTACCATAAATCTGAATGTATCTATCATTTCCAATAGAGGAAAGCTATTTTTTCAGGTTTTTCACCTTTTTGCATTTATTTGAATTACGTTTACGTTTTCTTTTGTTGTAGCAAAATGGGGTGAAGAGTCCAAATCTGAAATAATTTATTTTGAAAACATTTTCAAGTTAGGTCTTAGGTTTGTAATTTACTATTCAGACTATTCAGACATTCAGACATCGTCATACATCTAAATGATAAAATTGCTAACATAAAGTTAGTTAGATGTGCACAGGAAGCTTAAGTCAAGCCATCAATTCAACCTAACTTGAATACATGTTTAAAACGAATCAATTATCTGCCTATCAGTAACATGTTTACCTAAATACTTTTGTAAAAAAAAGGTTTGGAATCCAAAAAGTTATTTCTTATCAAACCCTTTATTCTGCATTGTCAAAAGCATGTTTTGCTTCCTCTACTCTTGTTTCTTAATTCCTTTTTTCGTTCTTTTTCATTCTTCTGTTTCTCATCTCTTCTTCCTTTCAACTTTTCACTCCTACAACTATTTCTCAGTAATGCATACTGTAAAATAAGCATTACCCATTGTAATTCCCATACCCGCCACCCTTCTTAGGAGAGCCTGCTGTTGTCTGTACTCCCAGTCTATATCTCTATGGAAATGAAGTTGGCAATTCAGGATCGACTAAAGGAAACAAATGACATTCGCCAAGCAGACAAAAACTTCCACAGTCTATACGTGAAGCGGCACCAGAATGTAAGGTAAGTGAAGGAAATCAGCTTTATAGGTTTTATATCATTTAGGTTACCCAAAGATTTAAAGTTGAAATGTTGTCAAAAAACAATTTTGCTCCGATAGCTTCACTTACATCACTTACCTGTAATGTCGGAGGTCTGTCAGGCAAGTGTAAACATCTTTTGTACAGTTATGACAGGTCCTCTTCCTCCTGCTTAAATTCTGGCGCTGTTGGCGTTATTAGGTTTAGAGTCTTCTGTGAGCTGCAGTGAAAAAGATTCAATGGTGGCCCACTTCCACCACATCTGACATGAGGGAGATACTTCATTACAAGTAGGTGGTGTGACTGCAGCTATAAGTGCAATATTTATTTTTTACTAAACTTCAGCTTTAAGATAAACACCTAATCCAGTCAATAATGGTCAGATTTTATGTGGGCCATCCCAGACCCATGTAGACCTTACTCTGCTAACTGGCTTTGGGAGTAAAATCATTAGTTGGAATGGATTTTCATGGACAATCACTACTGTTCCTTGAAGATATGCACAAGGCGTAAAAAGACATGCTTGCCCAAATCCGTTTGTGTTTTTAACCAACAAACATTTTAATCAGTCTTGTAAAAAAAAAAAATATATATATAACTTCAGCGAAGTACACAGGAAATTCAGTATGTAGCATGTCCTATCTCTCCCCCAATTCCTCCCTACTTGCTGCCACTATCCCTGCCACTTTTACCATCTTTTAAATGCTGTCAAAATGACAGGCAAGACTTGATGAGTAACTATATCAGCCTCCAATAGAGCTACAAAACTTTATTGTTATTTCCACATGATGTTAGGTAAAGCAACTGAACAGGTTAAGGAACAATAGTATAGCGAATTAATTTTGTGATGCCTTTTGTCTATATGTCCACTAATATTGTTTTCTTTTATCTTTGTCCAGCATCCTTTATGCAGATATTGTGGGATTCACTCGACTTGCTAGTGACTGCTCACCTAAAGAACTTGTAGTTATGTTGAATGAGTTGTTTGGAAAGTTTGACCAAATAGCAAAGGTGGGACACTGCATTATAATTTCATTCTGAGCATATTGTGTTACTGATTGTTCATATGTCTTTCAACTGTGGGTTAAGTTGCATTTCTTTGTCCTTAAATAAGGGATACAAATAATAGTGTATGTTAAAATGGCATAAAAAGCTAATTTTAGGCATATAATGTTTTAATGTAGTGTAGCCCTAACTGACAGCCCCCTTTAGCTGCCTGGGCACAGCTTGGTCATTTTTGCAGTCATACTGTAGCTCACCCCTCTTTCTCCCCTGCTGGATTTAACAGTGTGGCAAGAGGGGATTGAAGTAAAAAAGAGATGAATTTCCCCTGCTGTCTGGCGTTGCCTGTGTCTCCCTGCAGTGCTGCCAGCTTCCCTCCTCTCCTGCTGGCTGCTGTGGGGGATGTTTCAGGATGAATGAATGAACACAATGAGTGATTTGTACCGATCGCTCATGTGTTCGTTCATAATTGAAGCATAGTAAACTATTTACCATGCTTCAGTTTGTGAATGAACAGGAAGCCGCTTAGCAAAGAGCACTTCCCATTTGTTCACTGTCCAGTGCAGCTGAGGCTGCAAAGAAAGAGAATGGAGAAGCTTTGTCCTCAGTCCCTTTCTCTCTGTTTAGACCCCTGATATTTCCCCAAAGTCCCCCAACGGGGCTCCTAAAAATATTGTAAAAAAAAAATAAAAATAATAAAAATAAAAAAAATAAAAATAAAAACTACTAACACTATCCACTGCCCTACTGACACCAATTTCTGCTCTACTGACACCGTCCACTGCTCTGCTGATGTACACACATGTGTGTTTGTGCTGTGGGCTGCGCAAACCAATGCAACTCCGTATTACCCTGGCAGATCTATTGGGCTTGGTAGTCTCACATTAATAACCAGGCAAACAGAGAATATCAGTTTAGATTTGGGTGGATCGGGGAGAAGAGAGCAATGCTGCATTAACCAGGGTCATGGCCACTGAATCACTGGTTAGGTGCAGTGTGCATTCAAGTGCTGGTGCTACAGCAACAAAAAGGGAAAAAATCTCTTTTCACCTGGTGACATCATCAACAGAACCTAATTTCGATGTGTTTCAGGTTTTGTTTCTGGTGCCTGAGGGCCCACTTGTGGATCTGGTCTATCTTCTTCACGTAGCCTGTTGTCCTTGTCTACTCACTTTAAATGCAGTGATGAGTTTATTTTCATCAGCTGTCTTCTGCACACACCACTATCCTCAGTTTGCACCAGGTACGATTCTAGTAGCTTGTAATTTAGAATTTACCTGAATTACTAGTCATGATTCTCTGGGTCTTGATCAGATCTTCTTTCTGTAAAGACAGGTTGCAGCTAGCTGATTGTCATAGAGCCAACCGCTGGCTTGTAAGTAGCTGAGCTGGTTATGATATGACATCTATAGGTGTATTCCTGTACTTATTTTGAAAATATATCTTACATTCTGCTTGGCAATTGAGAGCAAATGCTTAAGTGCTTTTAATCTGCATGTTTATCTGTGGATAGTTAGGACCCAAAGCTGTAGGCTGTAAATCTTTAGGTCTAGAAAACTTTTTAAGTTCTATTAACTAACTGAAAGCAGTGGTCTTCTGGAATTGTATGTCTTCAATTTCCCAGTTCAGTTGTTGTAACAGTGTTTGTTACAGATAATTCTAATAGTTCACATATCCATAATAACCAACTCTCTAAAAGTTCCAAACTTTCAACACTGCTGGTGGATATGAATGTTTTCTCAGCATTCCCAAGATCTCATTCCCAAGGCCCAAGACAATTTAATCTAGGCATATCTGGTGGAAACTGGGGTGAGAAATGCAAGGTCCACTTTAAATATACATGTGTATCAGTTTCCTAATTGCTAGTTCATGTCTTTACGTGGCAGCCAGCTTAGGGTAATGGCAACTGAGCATGCAAATCATTACTGTCATATTAGTATGTTACAGAAGTGATCCCTCTATAGGGGTGGAATGCTATTTTATTGGGACATTCCCTTTGTCATGTAACATAAAATATCATCATAATATATATGTAGCGCCCACACTTTTATTAAAGTGTGCGCTATCAATGTAAATGTAGTTTTTCCCAGAACTGTACGAAGTTCTGGGGGTTAATTGTACAGGATTTACTTTGGCATCAGTTTGACTGGGCTGTACTGAAGTTCCGCCTGGTCATAGGTGCAGTGAGGCACCTGTGACAGTCTGAGAACCAAGCCTGGTTGGACGTGTTAGGTACCAATCTTTCCCGGAGCCAATCAGTGGGCGCGTCTGGCCCCCGCTGTGTAGTCTGGGAAGGGATATTTAAGGTGTTGAAGTCACGTGTTCAGGGTTTGGCTGCTGCTTTGATTCCTGGTTCCGGTCCAGGGCAGCCCTGTGAGGGGTCCCAGGCCCAGGAGTGTCTGCTGTCCCCGCAAGCATGGTCACTCTGATCAGCCCCAGAGGCCCTCATAGCATGGGGTGGGGATCCGTCCGTTCCCGAGCCTCGGAACTGGCTAGTTCGAGGCCCAGTAACTGAAGGAGGATTTGAAGGCGTCCCGGTGTGCTCTCGGTATTGGAGGGACATGACAACTCGTACAAGTGACCAGGGGAGGACTCTTCGGAGGAAAGCCAACAAGCTGGCTGCTCAGTAAGAGACTGGGAGCTGAGTTGTATGGACACTAAAGAATACACACTTCACACAGTATCGCCAAGGAGGCAGAGAGATCCAGGTACTGTGAGAAAGGTTCCTACTTAACTTCAGTTAAAATCTAGTCTGTGGCAGAGACTTTGCTAAGTTTTCCAGATCACATGTTGGCTGCTAGATCTCTGGCTAGAGGTTTATCCAGCAGTGAAGCACCCAGCTGCGAGTGGCTACTCTCTGGGTTAATTAGAGACATTCAGTGGATGTCGGCAGTTCAAAGAGCTTGAGTTTTATCCGTGCCCTCTATTCCCACCTGAGACTGTGTTATTGTTGGATGTTACCCCAGCAAAATAAAAACCTTGAAAATGACTTTTATGTGTCAGCATCTGAAGTCACTGGGTACTAACCCTGGGAACCCCTAGACAACAACCGACAAGCCACGAGGAGGTAATTGGTAAGCCGAGAAAAGTTAAGGCCGCCCCTAGGGGTTATGGCCGCTACATATATAAAGTGGAAAAGGCATACAGTCTAGAAGTATATATTTATAGTACTAGCACCAGATAAGCGTGACATGTAGAGAGTTTGTAATGGCCATAGATGCCCTTGCTGAGCCTGACGATTTTCCATCCATCTATGGCCAACTTAACCCTTGGACAGCCGCATTGTCTGGGGAGAGGAGAGTATTAGATACACTAGCAGATTTAAATGGACTTGACAAACAAATTAAAAGCAAATATCAGCTAAGGCTTTTTAAGCCACCAATCAGCAATCTGCAATATAATAAATCTCTATAGTGGGGTTTTAATCCTGCTTTAAACTATAGCTCTTTCTTACTGGCTAATAAGCTGAGATATTTGTAAAATCCAACACTTTCTGAAAATTTTTTAAAATAATTCCTGCCTAAAAACATGTATTAGCTTTTTTAGATTTAGACTTTATTTTACTGTGTTTGAGTTGCTGAAGTCTATGTTCTGAATGTGGTTTTAAAAAAAATGTTCATATGCAACTTTTCTCTCCAGTAGGGATCAATGTGGTATGTCTTCACTCCTGTGGGTGGTATTTGGTCCATTTGCTTTCCATAAAATTCACTTGCAATTATGTTTACAACCGCAGTACACTTAACATGACAGGATATTACCAGGCTAATTCAGGATAAAATAGGAGTCAGGGTTGCAACTCTCTCTTAGCGTAATGCTTCAGGAAATAATTCTGAAAACAAATTGACTTGAGATGTTGGCTGAGTTTGACTAGACAGCACAAAACACCCACACATTAAACAGGCTAGGAAAAATATAAAAAAAAAACTGGACTAATAAAATACTTTAAAATAGGTTTATTGACACTTACGGCAAAAAGAAATTAAAGATTACTGTAAATAGGTTAAAATTATTTTTCGGAATCGTACATCATGGGACACAGAGCCATAGTAATGTGGGTTATAGGCCACCTTCAGGTGATGGATACTGGCACACCCTAAACAGGAAGTTGCCTCCCTATATAACCCCTCCCACTACTGGGAGTGCCTCAGTTTTTTCGCCAGTGTCTAAGGTGTTGGTCACAAGTAAAGATGTGCTGTGCTGAGCTCCACTGAAGCAATCCTTACTGGGGCTAGCTATGCAGCTGGATCCATTCAAAGTGTCTTTTCAGGCCAAATGGAATGGTACATGGGCCTCGTGGTGGAAGAAACAAGGTTTAGCCCGTAACGCTTCTCTTTTTAGAGAGCTGGACCCTGGGATCCAGTGCTTTGGTGTTTTCAGCCATAAAGTTTTTACTGGCGGGGTGCTTTACGGGTCCAGGAGTGTGGGTTCCCCCAGGGTCCCTGGTTCCTGAAGGTTTTGTAACGGAGCCCACCGTGAGGGGTGTAGATTGGGTCTGTTGGTTTTACCACAGAAATCCCTGCGGCAGGAAAGGTAAGTGGAGGTTTCTAAGGAATTTTTACATTTTCTTATGAAATGTCTCCTTTAAAAAAAAAAGTAAATGTTGTCATGCCTAGGAGTCACCACTGGGGACTGTATAGTGCACGTACCTTGTCATGCTTTCCTCAAAGATCATGCTGTGTCAGCAGAAGCAGCTCCGACCTCCAGTAAGATTGGGGGGAATTTTTTTCAACTAAAAACCACCCACCTGGACAAAGCTCTCCCCCTGGATAGGAGCAAGCCAAAACGATCAGTGATGCCGCGCCAATCCCGTCGGATCGGAGGCCCACGCTCGCGCGGGTAAACCCTCTTTTGAAAAAAGAGGGGGGTGCGATGTGCAGCGTGGGAGTATATTTAAAAAGCTCTATTTTTGCTGGCTGCAGATGTCGGAGGGACACGAGAAAAAAGGGGCATGTAAGAGGTTGGTGACACAGGTATTCCCTTGGCACATTTACTAAAAGCATCAGGCTGAGCGTTAATAGCAGCGGCAGTTGCTGGACTATTGCTCAAGCAGTGGATGCGATTTCTTCTGGTAGTATCTCTGCATTTGTGCATCGGGCTATGGTCAGAAGGGGGGGTTGAAACACCCCCAAGAAATGGCTAAAAGGGTCTCCCTCAACCTCTGGAAAGCCTACTCATCTCTACAATGGCATCCCCCCCTGAGAGGGGGTGGCTGGTCAGAGTGAGCATCAGGGCCATGAAATGTTTGCAACTGTTTTCAAAACTGCAGCCCCTGTCTATATTACTAAAGAGGTCTTTTTCCTCAGCCATGATAGGATTGGAAAAAAGGTTAACGGCTTTAATCGCATCCCAGTGTGGGACAAAATGCAACAGGTTTTTTCCATTACCCAGGACCCTCAAACTGAGGAACTGGGGGAGAAGATGAATTTCCTCAGGAGACCGTGGTGAGGCTGATAACGCCTCTTCTGAGGGGTCAAATGCGGGGAGGATTAGCTTCACAATCTGTAAGATTGATGGTGCAATTTCTTACTGAAAAAAGAAAAAAAGTTGGAATTCCTATTAAAAAACACTGTTTTCTCTGCCAGGTTAAGTGTTTCAGCCTACGCTGACAGTAATTGGTCAGTCCTTGAGAGACCAGTTAAACAGGTGCTCAAGGTTATCCTGTTCAGCAGGCCCAGGATCTGGCAAGCTACTAGCTGCTTTATTTTTGCAATAGTCACTATGAGAGATTCTATCCTTCAGGCCTCGCACCTTTCGCTAAGCGCCATGCAAGAAGCTCCTGGCTAGTCTTCCTTTTTGCAGTGAAACTGCCGTTTGTGGATGATTTGGGTAATGCATCCAAAGAATTTCTAGTGGAAAAAGTACCCCTTTGCCATTTAAGAAAAGGAGTAAACGTATTTAATTTAAACAAGCTCCTTCTCCAGTGCCAGGGGCATCAGCCTCCAGGCAGTCACGACGGCCTCCGCCATCAAGTTCAAGAGGTAATCCTCAGGGTCAACCCCAGGGACAAAAAAAGTCTTGGGGAAGAAAACCTACAAAATACTAAAGCCTCCTTATGAGGAGGCACCCCCACTCACTTGAGTAGGGTGAATACTTCTGCAGTTCTCAAGGGTCTGGCAGGAAGAGTGTCGAGACAGATGGGGGACTTCCTCAATAGTTCCAGGGTACAAACTGGAGTTTCAAGAGTTCCCGTATCCTCGTTTTCTCAGATCAAACGTTCCTAAGGATTCTTTCAAGCATTGGACCATCTTTTGGTGAAAAAGTGATCATATTGGTCCCCTTGAGAGGGGTTGGGGTTTCGTTCAAACCTTTTTTCACTGTGCCAAAACAGAATGGAGATGTCAAACCCATTCAGGATCTCAAAGATCTAAACCGGTTCCTGAATATCCAATCTTTTTTCACATGGAGTCAATCCAATCAGTTGTCTCCATCCTACAAGGAGGAGAACTTCTGGCGTCAATCAACATCAAGGATCCATCCCTCCATGTGCCTATTTCCCCACTCACCAGTAATATCTACCTTTCAAGGTAGAAAATCTTGATTTTCAGTTTGTAGCTCTGCTTTTCGGTCTAGCTACTGCACCTTGAGTGTTTACAAAGATTCTGGTCCCTCCTCTATCCAGATTAAGGGCCCAAGGTATAACGATTATAGTTTAACTAGACAATCTGCTCTTGATAGATCAGTCGGTAGCCCGCTTAGACCAAAGTATGGTCACCACATTCAACTACCTGGAATACCTAGGTTGGATTCTCAACCTAGAGAAATCTTCCTTAAAACCATGAAGGAGGCTAGAATACTTGCGTCTGATCATAGATACAACCATAAAAGGGTATTCTTGCCCCAGGCAAAGATCAGCGCCATAAAGGAACTGATTCAGGTGGTCGAAGCAAAGCAGAATCCTTCTATTCAGCTTTGCATGAGGTTGTTGGGAAATATAGTGGCTTCATTTGAGGCCGTTCCTTATGCTCAGTTTCGAGGCTGCTGTAAAACAGTATCCTATCGGCTTGGAACAAGAAGGTCCAAGCTTTAGATTTCCCTATGTGTCTGACTCCAAAGGTGCGCCGGAGCCTCAGTTTATGGTTAATGACCAAAAATCTGCAAAGGGGAAAATCCTTAAGCCCCATACACACGGTCGGACAATCCGCGGACCAGGTCCGTCGGACCATGTCCGTCATACTTTGTCCGATGTTGGTGTTGCATACACACGGTCGGACAAAGTTGTCGGAAAATCCGATCATTCTGAACGTGGTGACGTTTGTTGCCTACGACGGGACTACGTAGAGGCTAGTAGCCAATAGCTTTGGTCTTATAATGTGATCTGAGCATGCGTGGCACTTTGTCCGGTCGGACAACCGTACACACGATCGGATTTGGTGTGATCGGACCGGGTTGACGGCAAATCTTTCCAGCAGGAGATAAGACTTTGTCCGACGGACAAACCGACGAACACTGTCCGATGGTGCATACACACGGTCTGATTTTTCAACAACCTTGTCCGATCGGACCAAATTGATGAAAAAGTCCGACCGTGTGTATGGGGCTTTACAGTTACCTGGGAAGTGGTAACAACATATGCCAACCTTTTTTAGGTTGGGGAGCAGTCCTGGAAGAGGCAACTGTCCAAGAGAAGTGGTCCAGATCAGAAATGACCTTGCCCATTAACATTCTAGCGATTCGGGCAGAGCACATGGCCCTGAGGGCCTGAACATTCAGTTTACAGAATTGTGGTATCTACCTTGGTTAATGCAAGGAAGCCGGCCTCCAGAATCACATATTATAGAGTCTGGAAGGCATATGTCTCCTGGGATGAATCCAGGGGTTGGCACCCCAAGAAGGGTATCAGTGTTGGCTGCTCTTTCTTGTAAAGAGCCATATTATTATTCACAAGGATCAGGGAGTATTGCGTCTTCATCCTAACTTTCTATCGAAGGTAGTGTCTGTTTTTTTTTTTTTTATCTAAACCAGGATATTGTTCTACCTTCATTTTCCAGAACCCTGTTCTATGGAAGAAAAATCACTACATTCTCTTGATGTGGTGAGAGCAGTCAAGGTCTACTCAAAGGCGACTGCTCAGATTCGAAAAACTGATGTTTTGTTTGTGTCGCCTGGAGGTCCTAAAAGAGGACAGGCAACATCGAAATCTACTATTTCTAAATGGATTCGACAAGTAATCATTCTAGCTTATTGTTTAAAGAGGTAGATTCCACCCTCTCAAATCAAGGTGCACTCCTCCAGGGCTGTTAGTGCTTCGTGGGCAGTGCATCACCAAGCCTTCATGGCTCAAATCTGCAAGGCTGCAACTTGGTCTTCAGTCTATACATTTACAGATCCTATCAGGTAGATGTAAAAAGACATGAGGATGTCGCCTTTGGGCGCAGTGTGCTGCAGGCAGCAGTATAAGTCCTCTGATCTCATGTTGCCCTACTTTGGTTGTGTCTCCCTCCCCTCAGTTGGCATTGCTCTGGGACATCCCACATAGTAATTACTATGGCTCTGTGTCCCACGATTAAGAAAATAGGATTTTTATAACGGCTTACCTGTAAAATCCTTTTCTTTGAAGTACATCACGGGACACAGAGGTCCCTCCCCTCTTTCTGGTATACACTTGTATTGCTTTGCTACAAAAACTGATGTACTCCCACTAGTGGGAGTAGTTATATAGGGAGGCAACTTCCTGTTTAGGGTGTGCCAGTGTCCATCACCTGAAGGTGGCCTATAACCCACATAGTAATTACAATGGGTGTCCCGTTATGTACTTCAAAGAAAAGGATTTTACAGGTAAGCTGTCATAAAAAATCCTATTAATAAAAACTGTGGATCATTTGAAAGCATAAAGCCATAGCAGCAAAACAATTGTTATACATGTTCTTTTTGACTGTACAAAAAATTGCATTTGTACAACAATGAAAATAAAATGTATGATGTTGTTAGTGGCCAATATTAGTTTTATAGTGAGATTTGTGTTCATCCATTAGGTGCAAAAGAAAAACATTTTGTATTGAAAACTTGTATTTTTTTTTATTAAAGCGGAGTTCTGCCCTCCCCCTCTAAAAATGAAAAGTCAGCAGCTACAAATACTGTAGCTGCTGACTTTTACTATTAGGACACTTACCTGTCCAGGCATCCAGCGGTGTCCTCACCTGAGCCGATTCTTGCATCGGCTTTCAGGTGCTGGCACCGATATCACGATTAAGGTAAACTGGCAGTGAAGCCTTGCAGGGGGATAGGGTAAACTGGCGCCCTCTGATGGCACAACTCTGACCGCCATCATCTAGCAATCAAATCGTTTAATTCAACAGTGTAACGCTAAAATCTCAATAGATGTTAAAGTGCAAATCAAATACTAAAAATGCACAGTATGGAAAAAGTCCTATATAAATAAATTATAAAGCTTATATACAATGGTAATAACAAATATAGTTCATATAAACAGTCTTTAAAAACATGTTAAATATAAAGTGTCCAAATTCTTCTAGTGCGAAAGTGTATTTCATCCAATAAATAAAAGTTTTTTTTCTTGTGTCAACACACGTCCTGCTAGTTCACTTCTCTGTGAAAGGGATCTCACCAGCCAGGGTGGGCCTCATATATAAAACAAGTTAAGGGGTTAAACAGCAGGGAATGGATAGTGCAATGGGTTTCCAGGTTTTAGCAGCTTAGAAGAGAATAAAAACATATCTCATAGAGATTTCAGTTTAAAACTGACTCTATTTAAAAAAATTATAAAAACATTCAAATGAAAAGTTCATTTCTATTGTGCACAAAAAATAGTACATCCTGTAAGCAATGACAGAAATGTAGGGGTTGTGCTTAAAGATTTACAGCTTAGGTTTCTATATGAAATGCTACTTATGAGGATTTCAATGTTGAAATATGTAATTTTTTTATGTCCTTTCTTTACAGGAAAATGAATGTATGAGGATCAAGATTTTAGGAGACTGTTACTACTGCGTATCTGGTCTGCCAGTGTCTTTACCCAACAATGCCAGGAACTGTGTCAAGATGGGGCTGGACATGTGTGATGCAATTAAGTATGTTCACATAAATATTGAAAGAAAGCATGACCTAAAAAGGTTTACCAATTAAAATGAGCCTTGCATTAAAATGCGAGGCTCGCTTGTAGTGTCCATTGTATTGCTCCAATGCATCAGGTGTCTGAAACTGGAATTTAGATGCCAAAAGCATTTTATTTTGGGGTTCCTTGGGATTATTTTACAGGTGACGTTAGGTTTTAGTTTGAATGGTTAGTGGGTTAATAATCATGGTTAATGTTAAGTATTAGGCATTTCTGTCACAGGTTTAGTATTAGTGGTCAGGTAAAGTGTTAAATGTTGAGAGTTAAAGTAGAACTATGGGCAAAATTTTCTTTTTCCATTTGGGATAGAGTAGAGGAGGGATATATCCCCTGTCAGAGAACACCTATCATTTAGGCTGTTTTATTTAATTCTTGGTAAAAATATGAGAAAATGCGATATAAGAAGATGGTTCCATAAATAACAGAACATTACAATGTTTAGCATATGCCTATGATAACTCATGAGTTTTTAATTTGGAATGCGAGAAAAAATGTGAATTTATTTTATTTATTTATTACAGGTACTTATATAGTGCCATCAATTTATGCAGCATTTTACACATATATTCACATATATTTTACATTAACATCAGTCCCTGCCCTCAAGGAGCTTACAATCTAAGGTCCCTAACTCATTCATACATACACATACTAGGGCCAATTTATACAGCAGCCAATTAACCTACCAGCATGTCTTTGGAGTGTGGGATGAATGGTGGAATTGAAGGAACTTCAAAAATCTTTGAAACCGTGTGCGAGAATGCAATACAGAAAGAGAATTGAGAATTTAAAGGTCCACCCTAACATAAAAAATTCCATTAACATTCTCAAAAATAAAAAAAATAAAACATTTTGAAAAAAAATTATGTTTTACTTACCAGAAACCCCTGTTGCTAGGCAGTCTTCCTAATCTGCCTCTTCCTATTCCATGGCGCTTCCTCCTCTTCGGCGAGCTGCCCGTTGTCTTCTGGGACATGTGTGTGTCAACGGAACGGCCTCGGGGGGGGGGGGGGGGGGGCGCCACATCACGGGCTCCCTGGACAGGTAAGTGTCCTTATTAAAAGTCAGCAGCTACAGGGTTTGGATATGATTCACAGCAGCGGGAGCCAATGGCTGCACTGCTATCAATCTATCCAATCAAGAGCTGGGAGCCCATGCAGAGAGGGACAGTGTGTCTCCGCCAAGGGAAATACGTGGCTCAGGTAAGTAAAATGGGGGGGGGGGGGGGGGGGGGCTAGGGGGCCGGTCACTGGCAGAAGTTTTTTCACCTTAATGCATAGGATGTATTATGCCCCATACACACGGTCAGATTTTCCGACGGAAATGTCCTATCGGACCATGTTGTCGGAAATTCCGACCGTGTGTGGGCTCCATCTGACTTTTTCCGTCGGAATTTCCATCGGAAAAAGTTTGAGATCCTGCTCTCAAATTTTCCGACTACAAAGTCCTATCAGACTTTTTCCGATAGTGTGTACCGAATTCTCAGATGCCACGCATGCTCAGATCACATTACAAGACCAAAGCTATTGGCTACTAGCCTCTACGTACTCCCATCGTACGCAACGAACGTCACCACGTTCAGGATGATCAAATTTTCCGACAACTTTGTCCGACCGTGTGTGCAACACCAGTGTCGGACAAAATCCGTCGGAAAAAATCTGACGGATTTTGTGGTCGGAATTTCCGACCGTGTGTACGGGGCATTAAGGTGAAAAAACACGAGGGTTTACAACCCCTTTTAAGGCTTCATTTATACTGCTGCTGGTAAATGGATGTTTAGGAGCAGTTGGGCGTTTTTTCAGCTGCCTCTGAACTCTCCTCTATGTTATCTTATCAATAGTATTTAGTTTATAGTATTTACTATTATTTGGAAGGCAAAAAAAAATGCATTCAGGACGGATGTTCAGAGGCAATTGAAACGCCAAATGCCTGTAACAGCTTGTAAACTTGGTAACTCGTGTTTAGCCGCATTTCATCTACAGGCGTTTTTAATAGAAACATTTTTGACTATTTTCAATGTAAACGCAAAAGGACGTTTTTAAACCTCGGTTACTATCTGTCAAGTTAAATCGTTCAGGAGAGGTTTTAAAACATCCAGTGTACATGAAGCCTTATTCAGAAGTACCCCCACTGGTGAAATCTGGTATTACAGAAGCAACCATTCAGATACAGCGATGCTTCATGGGTTGTATTTAAAATGTCAGTAAATGCAAAATATATATTTATTTTTTTTGTTTTGGATAGAGTGGAGAGGGATTAGAACTCTTGTCAGGTTCTATTGCTGTCTGTGTCCCCATTAGGGAGATTTACTCTCTCTATTTATCCTGTGTACTGTTATGGAAAGTGAAAGTAAAAGAAAATCCCAAATGTTGTCTCCAGAATAGGAATAGCGGGGAGATCTTCCAATGGGGCACTTGTTCTGGTGACACACTGGAACTCCATTACTTTGGAAGGATTTCATGTCACTTCCTGTTCTGGCTATGGGACAGGCAGTGAAGGGGAATTTCCCCAGTGGGACATAGATGGCAAAAAAACTGACAGGGGTTATAACCCTCCCTTATTCTATCCAAAGTGGAAAAGAAAAAGTTTTGCCTTTAGTGTTACTTTAATGCCGCTGGTTACTTAAATTTCCGATGGAAACAGTCCGATGGGAGCTTTTCATCGGATTTTCCGACCGTGTGTATGCCCATCGGTCTTTTTCTGTCGGAATTTCCGACGGACTTTGGATTGAGAACCTGTTCTTAATTTTTCCGACGAAAAACCTTTCTATCGGATTTTCCGATCGTGTGTATGCAATTCCGACACGCAGAATTCCGACGCATGCTCGGAGACCATTTGACGCATGCTCAGAAGCATTAAACTTCATTTTTATAGTGCAGTGGAACGTGTTGTATGCCGTAGTGTTATTGACCATCGGAATTTGGTGTGACCATGTGTAGGCAAGACAGTTTGAGCGAAATTCCGTCGGAATTTCGACGGTAAAACCATCAGAGCTTTTTCCGACGAGAATTCCGACCGTGTGTACGCGGCATAAGAGTCAGCCTGGAGTGCAGTGCTCACAAGAGGGTTGTAGAAGTGATGGATACTCCATGTTACTGCATGGAGGGGTTGTGAGATATGCATGCATTTCCAGCTAAACTTTAGGACTTTATTAGGTATAGGTCAAACATTAGGCCACAGTAGCTGCAGAACTGGAAGATTACACATTATCACTGAGTTCAGCCCTAAATGTAAAATATTTTCAGAACAATGAAAAAATATGAACATTGATCAGTGATTAGATTCTGTAAGTTACAAAGCATTTTTCCACATGTTCGGTGTTTTGTAAGAATGATAGATCTGACAGTATTTAGCTGAACTTTGTATCTACAGTGGATGTGTTTTGTGGGGTCTTTCATAATTATGTGCATTTTTGTTTTCTTAGGAAAGTGAGAGAAGCCACTGGAGCAGATATTAATATGAGGGTTGGAGTGCATTCTGGAAATGTTCTCTGTGGTGTCATAGGATTGCGAAAATGGCAATTTGACGTTTGGTCACATGATGTCTCCTTGGCTAATCGTATGGAATCTGCAGGAGTACCAGGGTAAATTAATCTTAGAAATGTGTTAAAGGAATAATACAAAACATTGGTTTCGTATAACTGTTATTGTCCCCATTGCTTCCAAGCAGATGCAAATTTACAGATTACACTTGAAAATCCGACAGTCTGAGTCTATTTGGTGAATGTGGGGAAATGTTACTAGTGTTTAAGATGCCCTGAAAAATCAGGTTTTGCCATTTCTTTTAGATTTGCCAACAATTATATAGAGAGAATGCCTCTCTTATTATACTGTGTATCATATGAACAGATTGTTTACATAGTCCTTTACACCCCATAGTTGTACGTAAATCTAAAGATGATTGTTTAAAGCATAAGTTCACCTTTCCTAACTTGTTACATGTTACACCCATATTCAGGGGGTAACATGTATCGTGTTATGAACTGACCGGCCCTCGTACCTCCCCGATCCCTAATCTGACAGCTAGCAGGGATCTTCTACACCTCCCCAAACCCTCTGCTAGCTGGCACAATTTAAAATAAAACGTGGCCCACCCGCCCAGCTGCGTCACTCACATCATTCACAGTGCCCTGTGAATGGAAAACTACAAGTTGCAGCTGGCAGCGTGTAGTTTTCAATGAACCACAGCGCCAGTAGTTCATTCTCTCTTCCTGTCAAATTGTGTCTGCTTGCCGTACAGGATGTATGGCTGTACGGGCACAAGATACACTGGCAGATCTGTTGGAAACCTGCATAGTGCCAGCGATCTCCTGATCGCTGGTACAATACTTTAGAGGCTCCAATAAATAAATAAATGCACATTTTTTACCTTATTTTTTTTTTTAAATAAAAAGTGAACTTATTCTTTAAACTAATATTGTACATTCAGATTGTTAAAGTGTTGCTAAGGCCAGGACCCTGCATTCACTATATCTGGTCTCCCACAGTACACAGAACATGGAAATGTAATTATTTTTGTAAATATAAACTTAAAAGAGAAGTATGTTTTTTTTGTTATTCATACTTACCTAGGTGGATGCAGCATCAAACTGATGCTGTAGCTGTCGCACGGCGTCTCTGCACTGGGAACCGAGCCACCGAACACCGAAGATGGCTCGTTTCTCTCCCCTCCCTGAGTGGAGAGATGCTGCCTGTCAGTCAGCATGTCTCCTGCTCTGATCATCCACGCTCATTGGAGCTGTGGAGGGGTGGGAAGCGGCCGTCTCAGCGGCTTGCTGAGACAGCCATCAGTCAAGGCAGCTGGCAGATCCAAACTTTTGAAGTCGAGATGACGTGCTGCCTCGACTGATAGCAGTGATGTCAGCGGAGAGCGGACTTCAGACCGCTCTCCTCTGAAAACAGGTCACAGGAGTGCAGAACGAATTGCACTCCTGTGACCCTTAGAAGAAGCCCAGCCTAAAAATCTCAGGCTGGACTTCTAAAGGTACTAAATACTTTTGCTCATCAACAGTATATAGCAGTCTTGTGACTTCTATCAATGTCTGGTTAAAGCTTGTAGGAGGAGTTTTCATACTTCACTGGCTGCCCTATCAGGATGCAGGACCCCTGACCCTCTGTCTGGACAGTGCGGATTGGCCCTGTGCTGATCACATGCACTCTCCCAAGAAAAATAAATCTCTATAGCAATACACATCAAACTGAGCATGTGCAGCCTGACTCCAGTAACTCTGTCTCATCCAGACATGTTTTGGAGTCAGTGGAGGAAGAGGAGTATCTGTGCATACAGGATCAAACAACCTTTTTACACAATGCAGAAGAAGAATAACCCCTTAGGTTTCACAGTGAGTATAACAAGCGTGCTTTAGTGCATATACAGACTGATTTTACTGTTGTGGGTTTACTAAACACTAAAAATAAGTGGCCAGTGCTTTGCCTCCCTACCCCTGGATCACACTGCTGCCTTTTACACACAATGTTCCTGCTCTCTCCCCCCCTGCACTCTGCATCACACTGCTGCCTTGCACAGACTCATCATTGGATCTCACCTCCCTATCCAGCCATGTGCTTGAGCTTTGTGCTCCCTCCCACAGTCTGTGTTCAGCACTGTCATTGGAAGTCCTCTCCTTCTTCGGCCCCCACTCTCTGCACTACTCTTGGCACCTCCCATTGAGTTCACAGGAGCCAAAACTACAGGGGAGACATCAGGTATCAATATGTGCCCGACAGTATTGACTTTTAACAAATACCACAGGAATCCAAGTAAACCGCCCCTATTTGGATACCTCCCACTGCGCTCAGGTGATAAAACACTCCTAACTAAAGCTGCCACTTAAATATTAAATTATATAGGTGAATTTGCGTGAGAAAATCTTAAATTAAAAAGACTTATAACAAATAGTGGCGCTGCAATATATATCTGTACACACAATATTCCAGTGCAAAAATAAATAAATAGCTCAAACTATATGTGTATATTAACTTAACACACCAATAAGTGCCTAGTGATAAATATAAACATGTAAACAAAAAATGAATAAAGATGATTGGCAAAAAAATAGGCCAATCAAACTCAAGCGGAAATTAAAATTCAAATCAACCGCTGGTGGTTAGTGCAAAAGTTCCATAAATAAATGTTTGAAGTGAAGCAAATCAATCAAACTAAATCTTCTGTGCTCTTCCACCACACCACAGTGACATGTGTCTCCTCTCCCAAAAGAAACGCACTCACCACAAAAGTATGCCCACACTTTCGTGAAGGGCCACTGCGCATAAGGGTCCCTCCAAGGGGGGGTCAATCGAACTCCCGCAGATCAGTAATATAACTGGTTAATGGATTGGCTGGTTACACTCTCATCATGTGTTCAGACTAAGAGCTGTGAGTATTGACTTTTAGCATGCATTAAGTACAACACTGGAAACAACATTGGGCGGTATACATCCGCCACAGTGTTGATTTGCGTCAGAACCCCTGGGGACCACCAAAACTGGTTGGCAACCACTGCAATAGAGGATTTAATAACATGTTAAAATTGTTTCAGCTCCCGCTTGATACCTGCTGGTAGCACATCTATCCAAATATAAAAAGACAATGCCAGACAGATACAATATTTTCTAACTTTTTCCTGACGAGGGGTGTCGATTAGAAACGTTACACATTAATTACAATGTTGGTAAAAAAAAAGAAAATCTTTTGTTGGACTCCACTGAATTCCACAGATTATTCACCACCTACATCACCAGACAAGCAGTAATGCCAACTCTGGTGCCTGTTGATTATTATCTTCTGTGCTAGATGCCACAATTGTAGGTTTTGCTAGTTTTTAAACAAAACATTTTTCTCTATCTTTTTTTAACTTTATCAACGTTATCATCTAGCAGCTCTGTATATAATGTCTTATTTATATCTCTACTATCTAATACCTTTTGGTACAATGTAAATTAAAACAATTTATATTTTAATTATTTCTTATAGTTTAAAAAGCAAAGCTTCTTAATCAGTGTAGAAAGATACTACTTGCACATTGACACAAGTAATAACTAGAAGTGCAGTATAATAGTTCTATCACTGGAATACAGGGAAACAATTGAGTAAATGGACTTTTGATGTTTGCAGTTAATAATTTGAAGATTTACAACTGTATGATTTACAATAAAATATCTGTAGCAGTAACAAGATGCAGTTATAGTATAGTCACTGTGTAAATCCCTTATACGACCATGTTTTAAAAAAAATTGCATTTCTCTTGTTTTTTTTTTTTTAGCCGGGTCCACATCACAGAAGCAACACTGAAACACTTAAATGGAGCTTACAGTGTGGAAGAAGGGCATGGAGAAATAAGGGATCCTTATCTTAAGGAAATGGACATTAAGACTTACCTTGTCATTGATCCGAGGGTAAGTGTGAGTTGTATGAGTAGAGATAATCATAATTTGATAACACATGTCCCAACTGCTAGGATGTTTTTATTTTTGCATAACTGCAGGAAAACGGTTTAATATAAAGCTATAGTATATTTATGTTTGTTTTAACACTACACAAGCAGGCAGGCGATGCGCTTATTTTCTGGTTCAGCAATACACTTTCCAGTGTCACCTCATTGCCTCAAGCTTGTTCACTGGACAATGAATCCGCATCATCCGATCTATCAAGCTAGCAGGGAAGGGATTTGGGGAAGCAGAAAATCATAAACAGGAAGTAGTATAGTGCTAATCACAAAGTTGAACAAAGTTAGAGATCAGTTGACAGGTAAAACAGTAAACATTCATTTGGCCCAGAATATCCAAACCTGACACAGGACCATCTGTAGTTTGCCAATATGATTTAACTATGTACAGTGCAGAGTATAGGGTCATTTGATATAAATATGGCATAGGGAATGCACGTTCTTGTGATGAAGAACATCTAAGAAAATATAATCTTTTTACCATGTGCCAGTTTTCATTTCTATCACAGAAATATAGAAAGATAGGAAATCGTTCTTATTACATTATTGTATAAACTGTGTATCCATCTTGTGTCTTTACCTTGTTTTACAGTAGAGGTAGTTGTACTGTTTTTAATTGTGCTGTGCTTTCCACTGTTAGTCCAGACAACGTCGGAGCCAGAACAACCATATTCCTCGTTCTCGAGTAAATGATGGCCTTAAGGTTCGACCTTCAGTTAGGATGACCCGGTATCTTGAATCATGGGGAGCTGCAAGGCCATTTTCGCACCTGGACTCAAGTGAGCCCTCCAGCACTGACATTCCTGTCACAAATGGAAAACCAAAGCGGGTAAGTAACTGTAGTCTTAAATGATTAAAATAATAAAAAAATGACCTTGAGTATATTATTGGTGCTATTTACTGTACTTCAGAGCACTACACTCCAGTGACTCAGTTATGTGTATGTTTTTGTTTAGAGACTCTTAAGGCAATCTCTATATCCCTATGCTATCTCCTTAGTTTCTACTTTACAAATTATGCAGCTATGGGCAAGGTTAAACCTTCTCTCATAGTGCCCTTGAAATGCTGACATCCTACCCTGCATCACGATAGGAATAATTCTGGGCTCAGTATTGAAAGTAACCTTTTAAAGGTAAAAAGTGTCACTAAAGGCAAAGTGTTTTTTTCATTATGGATAGAGTAAGGGAGGCTTTTAACACCTGTCAGTTATTTTTCCATCTGTGTCCCATTGGGGAGATTTACCTTCACTTCCTGTCTCAAGAAGTAAAAGAAAATCCCTCCAAAGTGAGGGAACTACTGTCCTGATTGTGGGCTTTCCCCTATAATACTGTTTAGAAGACAACCCAAAATGTATTTTTTTCTTTCAATTTCGATTATGACAGTAAACAGGACATATAAAGAGATTAAATCTCCCTAACAGACCACAATAAAATGCTGACAGATGTTCTAATCTCTCCACACTATGCTAAATAAAATAAAATAAATTTGCCTTTAGTTATACTTCAAGTGTTGGAGGATAAAATGTTAAGGTCTCACTTTAGGCAACTGAAAGAGTAAAAGGGTTTTGCTTTCTATCATGTTTTACTGCTGTCTATGTGCCTATTGGGAAGATGTTCCTTCCAGTCACTAGGTTGTAGCGAGTGGCGTATGTTCAGAAAATATTTCTTTGGTGAATCTCGGATAAAGCTGGTGACACCGCCAGGAATACAGTGGGGGGAATAAGTATTTGATCCCCTGCTGATTTTGTAAGTTTGCCCACTTACAAAGAATTTAAGGGTCTAAAAGTTTTATCATAGTTGTATTTTAAATGATAGAGACAGAATATCAACCAAAAATCCAGAAAAAAGCACATGATACAAATGCTAGAAATTAAGTTGCAGTTCAGTGAGTGAAATATTTTACCACAAAAAAAAATGGAAAAACGTATTGACTCGAGTATGAGCCTAGGGTGAGAAATGCACAGCTACTGTAAGAGTGGAAAAGAGGGTCAACAATGCCCAAACTTGGTAGTTAAGGGTTCCTAGATGCCCCCTATCTGCAGCCAAATTTGGGGTCTCTGGACCCAAAGGGTCCTGAAATAACATTGCTGCAGATGGACACAGTTGACCGAATTGGGGGCCCCGTATCTTGGGGCCACTTGGTACTAGGAACCCCAAATTTGGTATGCAAACTCAGCCGAACTAGCACTACAACATATCCAAAGATGGGGTTCCTATTACCAAGAGGCCACGAGATACGGGGCCCCAAAGTCGGTTCAGAAAATGTCAAGCACTTTTCTGTAGCAGAGAATGACATTTTCTGAACCGACTTTGGGGCCCCGTATCTCAGGGCCACTTAGAGCTAGGAACCCCATTGGATATGTTATAGTGTTAGTTCCACAGGGTTTGCACACCAAATTTGGGGTTCCTAGCACCAAGAGGCCCCAAGATACGGGGCCCCAAATTCGGGTCGGAAAATTTAATTTTCTGCTGCAGAAAAGTGCTTGGCTCGAGTATGAGCAGAGGGGGGCACTTTCAGCACAATAAAATGTGCTAGAAAACTCGGCTTATACTCGAGTATATAAGGTATTTGATCTCCAAGCAAAATATGACTTAGTACTTGGTGGAGAAACCCTTGGGGTTCCTATTACCAAGAGGCCACCGAGATACGGGGGCCCCAAAGTCGGTTCAGAAAATGTCAAGCACTTTTCTGTAGCAGAGAATGACATTTTCTGAACCGACTTTGGGGCCCCGTATCTCAGGGCCACTTAGAGCTAGGAACCCCATTGGATATGTTATAGTGTTAGTTCCACAGGGTTTGCACACCAAATTTGGGTTCCTAGCACCAAGAGGCCCCAAGATACGGGGCCCCAAATTCGGGTCGGAAAATTTAATTTTCTGCTGCAGAAAAGTGCTTGGCTCGAGTATGAGCAGAGGGGGGCACTTTCAGCACAATAAAATGTGCTAGAAAACTCGGCTTATACTCGAGTATATAAGGTATTTGATCTCCAAGCAAAATATGACTTAGTACTTGGTGGAGAAACCCTTGGGGTTCCTATTACCAAGAGGCCACCGAGATACGGGACCCCAAAGTCGGTTCGGAAAATGTCAAGCACTTTTCTGCAGCAGAGAATGACATTTTCTGAACCGACTTTGGGGCCCCGTATCTCGGGGCCACTTAGAGCTAGGAACCCCATTGGATATGTTATAGTGTTAGTTCCACAGGGTTTGCACACCAAATTTGGGGTTCCTAGCACCAAGAGGCCCCAAGATACGGGGCCCCAAATTCGGGTCGGAAAATGTCATTTTCTGCTGCAGAAAAGTGCTTGACTCGAGTATAAGCCAAGGGGGGCACTTTTAGCACAATAAAATCTGCTAGAAAACTCGGCTTATACTCGAGTATATAAGGTATTTGATCTCCAAGCAAAACATGACTTAGTACTTGGTGGAGAAACCCTTGTTGGCAAGCACATGTTTGGAGGAAGAAACCAAGCCAAGAAACCTTAAGGATTTATAGAAGATCTGTAAAGAAGAGGGGACCAAAATCCCTCCTGAGATGTAGCCAAACCTGGTAACCAACGACATGAAATGTCTTACCTCTGTGCTTGCCAACAAAGGTTTCTCCACCAAGTACAAAGTCGTGTTTTGCTTGGGGATCAAATATTTATTTCACTCACTGAACTGCAACTTAATTTGTAGCATTTGTTTTATGTGTTCTTTCTGGGTTTTTGGTTGATAATCTGTCTCTATCATTTAAAATACACCTATGATCAAAATTATAGACCCTTCATTCCTTTGCAAATGGGAAAACTTACAAAACCTGCAGGGGATCAAATACTGATTCCCCAACTGTAGGTGAAGGCACAAACAGTGTTGAGTCTCATTAGGTAATATAATAGGGGAAGTGTAACCTTTATACTGTATAAATACAAAAGCTGTTCTCATACAACAGGCATTAGCTTGTTAATTGATGAGAGCAAATATTTAACGTTTTTGACAAAGTTTTGCCATGTTTTGCATTTTCCAAGGGCCGGCCATCAAAAATGTCCTATCCTGAACGTGATTCTTCCACATTCAGGAAAGGGAGGTTGAAGCTCACCTAAACATGACAGTTCCTAAACTCTGCTAAAAGCCTGTGTGTACATGGACACAAAGGCTTTTATGAAGTTGAGTTTAAGAGCTTTGTCAAAAAAATGCCATCTGAACAGAAAGATTATTCTATTACTGCATATTAACACCAGATACGTTGGGACTGCGTTGGACAGCTATTCCAGTGCAGTTCCACTGCATAACAAGGCAAAATGCCTTGTCTCCTTATGTGCCCAGTTCACACCACTGTGTTGCGGTGGTGTGCGGGTGGTGTGTGGTGAAAAGTACTGGCCATTGACAAGCAGGCTGTTGAGCACAGCCAGAAAACTGACCACAGTGGGAGGGATGTGCTTGTATGCCTAGCGTGGTCAGTTTTAAAAAGGAAATCAGGGGAACCAGCAGGATCACCAGGTATTTCACACAAAGGAAACAAAACAACAACAAAAAAAAACTAGATACTGTTTAACATGAGTGCATGGTACAACAGACACATATCAGGAATAATAAATGTTTGCTGCATCTGTCCCCTGACGCTTCTGTGCACTGAAAACAGAGCGATCAAACATCGCTGATCGCTCGGTTTTCAGAGCTTTAGACTGTAGGTAACAGCTCTCTGCTTTTCTCCCTCAGTGCTCATCAGTCTATCAGTCTATCAGTCCAGGCACCTGGCGGATTCAGACTTCCATTGTCGGAATGACACGGTGCCTGAACTAATATCCATGATGTCACAGGAGTGCAAAACAAACTGTACTGCTGTGATCCATAGGAGATGCCTAGCCAAACAAGCTTTGGCTGGACTTCTCCTTTAAGACTGAGATTGACAGAACAAATACTGCTTATGTTGTCTGACTAATATTTCCTTTTCTCTTGTAGGAAATCCCCATGCAGGGAATAGGACGAAATTCTAATAATGAAAGGTATATGAAACAGTTTTTTTGTGGGTGTCTTTGCATGGGTTTTTAAGAAAGAGTATACTATATCAAAAGATAAAAGGATAAGCATAGCTATATACAGTTGTGTGAAAAAGTATTTGCCCCCTTCCTGATTTTTTTTTGGCATATTTCTCACACTTAAATGATTCAGATCATCAAACAAATTTTAATATTACACAAAGATAACCCAGGTAAATCCAAGATGTAGTTTTTAAAATATTACATTTATTAAGGGAAAAAAGCTGTTCAAACCTGCCCGGCCCTATGTGAAGAAGTAATTGCCCCCTCCCATGTTGAATCATGAATGAACTGTGATTAACCAAATTTTTTTGGAAAGCTGAGTTCAATTTCAATTGCCACACCCAGGCCTGATTACTGCCAAACCTGTTGAATCAAGAAATCACATAAATAGAAGCTGCCTGACAAAGTGAATTGTCCCCCTTACTCATTCACATAGGGTGGGGTGCCGGGATCTGGGGGCCCCTTATTAAAGGGGGCTCCCAGATTCCGATAAGCCCCCTGCCCGCAGACCCTGACAACCAACTGCCAGGGTTGTCGGGAAGAGGCCCTTGTCCTCATCAACATGGGGACAAGGTGCTTTGGGGTGGGGGGGGGGAGGCCCCCCTGCCCCAAAGCACCAACCCCCCCATGTTGAGGGCATGCGGCCTGGTACGGTTCAGGAGGGGGGCGTTGTTCGCCCCCCTTTCCTTCCCTACTGGGCTGCGTGCTCTGATAAGGGTCTGGTATGGATCTTTGGGGGGACCCCACACCATTTCTTCGGTGTGGTGTTCCCCTTAAGATCCATACCAGACCGAAGGGCCTGGTGTGGCAAAAATAATTTTTTAATTTTTGCGGGGTTCCCCTTAAGATCCATACCAGACCGAAGGGCCTGGTATCGTCCTGGGGGGAATCTCACGCAAAATTTTCCACTCGCATTCTGCGAGTGGAAAATGAGGACTTGAACGCGGGTCCAATGCTGCGATGCATTCTGTTCTGTCACTGGCACGGGTCAGTGGCTGTGTCGAGCAGAGCGGAGACAAGTATAATGTAAGCGCCGGTAACAGCATGCTATCCCGATTCCCACGGCTCTCCTCTCCCTCCAGCCGTGCATTCCCCTGCCCAGGCAAGGCTGAAATAGGCACAGTGAGACTACAATGGTCACAGTAAGGCTGAAATGGGCACAGTATGGCTGCAAAGGGGCACAGTATGGCTGCAAAGGGGCACAGTATGGCTGCAAAGGGGCACAGTATGGCTACAATGGGCACAGTATGGCTGCAACGGGCACAGTGAGGCTGCAACGGTGGGTACAGTGTGGCTGCAATGGTGGGTATAGTGTGGCTGCAATGGTGGGCACATAAGAAATAATTCTGGATCTTAGGTATTCTGAGGGTGCGGTACTGAAAAACAAAACAGATAAGCCCAGGATGACTGTTGGTATACAATAATGATATAGCTTTACTGAAAATAGTATTACATGATGCTAAGTACATTTAGTGTACACATCTAAGTTAGGGCAAGATGGACATGAAACAAGAAGATAAATAATCATCCCATGTTTTGGTGCTTATTTGAAAATGAAAGGACGAATCTGATGCAGATGGCTCTGGGTCAAGCTGGCCTAGGAAAGACTCTGTGATGCCTATAGCAAAACCAGATTCTGTTAGTCTTTTTTTTTTTTTTTCATTTGCAATTTAATTTAACCAAAAACTCGGTTTTGAGGAACTCCACAAACCTTTTACTTTCACAGCTTTTTTGTTCATATTGTTCTGTTAAAGTGGTTGTAAACCCTTACAAACCACTTTGACCTACAGGTAAGCCTAGATTAAGGCTTACCTGTAGGTCCAATAAATATCTCCTAAACCTACATGTTTTAGGAGATATTTAGAAAAAAACAAAAAAACAGGCATCGCTGTCACGGCGATATGCCGCTTTCGTGCGCATGCGCGGGAGTGACGTCATCGCCGCTCCAGCGAATGACAGCGCTGAAGCAGCGAGACCCGGAAGTCACTCCGGGCTTGATGGTCGTGGATGAGGGTCACTTCGGGGGCTTCGTTCTCAGGTAAGTCATTCATACTGAGCTAGTATGCTATGCATACTAGCTCATTATGCCTTTGCCTTGCAGGTTCCGTTTTTTTTTTTTTTTTTGGAGGAGGCTTTATTTCCTCTTTAAGTGTTCCTAAGAATGCCCCTAGGCTTGTTATTTTAGACCTTATCCATCTTTGGGCTGGATTCTCTGTAGATCACATTATTTACATGCACACTGGGCTCAGCAAGGCACACACATCAGTGTTGTTGAGAGGTGAGAATTAAAGGATGGTTCACAGCGCTGCAAATCTTTGACAGAGCAATAGCAAAATGATAGTTATCTAACCTGTCTGATCAAATTTAGAAACTTTATAGCTAATAGTTTCACAGCCATAAATATTGTAACCTGGCCTGCCAAAAAAAAAAGCTGTGTTTGAGGACTTCCCTCAATGTTTGTATTCATCATAGAGAAGAACTCTGGCCAAAACTTTTTGTTTGGGGTAAGGTTAAAAAGGTTTTCATATTCCCATTGCCATCAACAGTCATGGACTGTGCAGTTGCACAGGGTGCCAGTCCTTTATATTAGCAGGGGACATCTTCTGATGACAAAGAAACAATGTTTTGGCTGGAGAATTGATACCTTATCATATCAGTGTGTTGTTTTTTTTTTCATATTATTAATAATGTCATCATTTTCATTATTATTACATTTAGGAATGTGTCACAGAAAAGGAATCAGGAAGAAGAACTCCATGACAGAATGCTAAACACAATTGATGGTCTCAGTTCCGTCAAGTACGGTCAAGTATTTTTTTAAATTGATACAAATAATGTGTCACTTAAGGTTATCCTTCATTCATGAGCAATACTCGTGATTTCACTACGTTTATATTAAAATCTCTGGAGTAGTAGCCTATTCCATGATGACGGCAACCAGTAACCTTGGAACAGCAAAAATGTAATTCAAATCTTAAAATTGGGAAGTGTAATGATCAGTTTATTCTTTGATGTTCTAATTTGACTTACTGCAAATATATGCAAGTTATTGTTTTTTAGAGTATTTGGGGGGAGTTAACAATAAAAAAATGGAGCAGATGCTGCTCTTAAATAAAAAAAGGGACACAAGCCCGTTTGTTAATTAGGAGCAATCAGTTCCCTTTTCTGCTGTGACAGACCCAACATAGAGCAGGAAAGCTGGAGCTGCATGCTCCGATCTCTCTGCTCGTCTCTGCCCCTTACTCAGCACAGAGTGTGAGGGAGGTGGAGGGTTGTAAAGCTGGCCATACACGGGTCGAATTTCGAAAGATCTTTCTTTTGAAAATCAGAAAATTCGTGCATTTTGTGATTCGATGATGCCACCATTGATTTCGAAATTCGACTAACCAAACCTTCAATTTCACCTCATGTTCCTACAGAAAAGAATTTTCTTGTCTGGGAATCTTCTTTTCTTTCCGGGAATCTTCTTTTCTTGCACATGCGCATTTCTTTTTCGATTACATTTCTCGCACGATTCTCCCATCATTGGTTCGAAAATCGTTTGTTTTTTTTTAAAATTTCCAACATGTTGGATTTTTTAAATTCGATGGCCGCACGAAAATCGGCCGTTGCTGCAGCCCACTAATGGTGCGAAATTCATACGAAAATTCTTGGATAAGATTTTCGAAAGAAAGATCTTTCGAAATTCGACCCGTGTATGGCCAGCTTTACTCTGCAAGCTCTGCTTGTTTAGTATAATCGCTGCTCGGGTAAAGCGAGGGATGTGAGCTGTCTACTGAAATCGCAAACCCTGTATGCCAGCTGCAAGCTGAATGAGGATCAGTGACCGTTTTCTTTATGGAAAACCACCACATTCCCTCTGTTAATTAGGTGCAGACTCTTCACCAGTTTCTGTTTCACTCTGCAATAGGAACTGGCATGGGTGGTGCCGATTCTGACAGTTTCCTACGCTAATATAACAGTACAAGAAGTTTAATTCCCCAGTTTATGTCCACAGACAAGAGTCTGTCAGAAATGGATACCTGTGACTTCTTTATGTCTGATTAGGGATGAGGTTTGGGTTCTTTGTAACAATAAAGCACTGCCTGCCCTTTGAATTTAGGTCAGCTGGTTTAGAAGAGCCAGTAAAGGGGGCTTTTGGATAGAACCGTAAGGTCACAGATGCCATATTGACAGTGTGCTTTATCTGTGATGTGGGGAGCATAGAGAGGGCTACTGACACACTGCATAGGGAGAGGATAGTATAAGGCTTGTGGGCATTTGGCCGAGCTTTGAAATTCAATTTAAACCCTTACTGATAGGAATGAGTTTTGGATTCGACTGAAGCCCAGCCCATCCTCAGTTCAGTGAGTGGCCAACAAAATGGCCAATTTGCCTACCTGAACCAATTTATAATGCTTGTTTGAATTTTAAGATGTATCCTATGCATTTTCTTTTATTTGTGCACATCACTAATAGCGTAGTGGTTTTGCTTATCAGAATCTGGAAGCCCTTTTTAGAATGAGGGACCCCTAGATATCCCCCCCCCCCCCCCCGGGAAAAAACACAGGGTACATAAGTAACCTTTACTGTTCCTTCTCAAAATAATATAAAAACTAAATAAACACCAGACGGGGTTTCTAGATTGAATTTTTGTGCTTTGTTAAATGTCCCACATGGCTCCCTGCTACCCTGGTCCTTTTTTGACAATAGTTGCCTATTAGCTTTGAAAATGGCCAGGATTTAGTAACAACATTCGTCCTCCAATGGACTTCATTGAAATTTGCTGTTAAGTTCAGGTCTCTCAACATTCAAACAGGATTTGATGAACCTGCCCAGCAAACTGACCCAGGGCAGTTTCACCCATCCCTAGTTCTGATTTATGAGGTAGATGCATGTAACCGTGCATGAATATGTTTTGTAAAATTTATTTCTGTGGCATCATAGTTTCTGAAATACAGACATACGGTCATTTATTTTGTAACTAGTATAATGTTTTTTTTTTTAATATCAAATATTTTTTTTATTTTAGTTATTACTCATTCCATACAAAAATAAGACAAGAAAAATAAGATTACTACAACCAAATCTTGAACATTATAGGGATAATTCCCCTAAAAAAAAAAAAAAAAAACAGGAGGAATAAATCTCCTTGTGATATACATGAAATAAAGTAATTTAAAATATATAAAAAGGAGATAAAAAAAAAAAATACCAACAAGACAAACAATACAAAACTAACCCCTCTCAGGTTAGGATAACTGAATTTCAGTAAGGATGGGCCCGGTGTTCGATTCGAACCCATGTTCGAATCGAGCACCGGGCGTTCGCTCGCTCGGCGAGCCCAGAACTATTGGGGCCGCTCGCATCAAATTCGTGTGATGCGAGCGGCCCCGCAATGCATTGCGGCCCACGCAGTGCAATGCTGGCTGATGATTGGCCAAGCATGCACTGTGACCCCGCATGCTTGGCCAATCACAGCGCCGGCAGCGAGGAGAGCCATAATTGGCTACAGGCAGGATGCCTGTAGCCAATTATAGCTCAGGGGCTTTAGTACACGCCCCACGGTATAGGAGGCCGCCGTGCCGGCGGCCTCGCATATTATGTTTCAGTCAGTGTCAGCGTGTCAGTGTGCTGCTGACAATATGTGCTCTATTTCTGGGGATATGTGTGTGCATGCTGTTAGAACAGCATTGCAGTATCACATCTGGGGGGTGTCTATAGGTGGCCTGTGAGGGGGGCAGGTTTCCTGTGCTTAGAACTTTCCCTGCAAAAAAGTGTCATTTTTGCAGGAAAAAAGCTATTTAAAAACACTCGCGGCTAATGAATTGATGGCTCCTGTAACACAGAGAACTGTCATTCATTAATAAAAAACAAAAAAAAAAGCGTAGGGGTCCCCCCAAATTCAATAACCAGGCCCTTCAGGTCTGGGATGGATATTAAGGGGAACCCCAGCCAAAAAAAAAATGGCGTAGGGTCCCCCTCAAAATCCATACCAGACCCTTGAGGTCTGGTATGGATTTTAAGGGGAACCCTATCCCAAAAAAATGGCGTGGGGTCCCCCTCAAAATCCATACCAGACCCTTATCCGAGCACGCAACCTGGCAGGCCGCAGGAAAAGAGGGGGGGACGAGAGCGGCCCCCCCTCCCGCCTGAACCGTACCAGGCCACATGCCCTCAACATTGGGAGGATGCTTTGGGGGTCTAAGACCCCCAAAGCACCTTGTCCCCATGTTGATGAGGACAAGGGCCTCTTCCCCACAACCCTGGCCATTGGTTGTGGGGGTCTGCGGGCGGGGGGCTTATCGGAATCTGGAAGCCCCCTTTAACAAGGGGACCCCCAGATCCCCGCCCCCCCCCCTGTGTGAAATGGTAAGGGGGTACAAAAGTACCCCTACCATTTCACCAAAAAAGTGGCAAAAATGGTAAAACTGACAGGAGACAGTCTTTGACAATTCCTTTATTAAAATCTTCTTTCTTCTTTCTTCATCCTTCAGTTTCTTCATCTTCTCCTTCCGTCATCTTCTTCCATCTTCTTCTTCCATTTTCTTCTTCCTCCGATCCGCTTCTTCTTGCGCTGGTCTTCTCGTCCTTCTCGTCCGGCATCTTCTTCCGTCGGCGTCGGTGTCTCTGTCACTTCTTGGGCCGCTCCGCGCAATGGGAGGCTCCCGCTGTGTGAGGCTCCGCTCCGTCTGACAGGTCTTTTATAATGGAGGGCACCTGGTGACCCCGCCCCCTCTGACGCACAGGGACGTCATGGGGAATTCCATGATGGCTTTCCCCATGACGTCAGAGGGGGCGGGGTCACCAGGTGCCCTCCGTTTTAAAAGACCTGTCAGATGGAGCGGAGCCTCACACAGCGGGAGCCTCCCATTGCGCGGAGCGGCCCAAGAAGACACCGACACCGACACCGACGCCGACGGAAGAAGATGCCGGACGAGAAGGACGAGAAGACCAGCGCAAGAAGAAGCGGATCGGAGGAAGAAGAAGATGGAAGAAGATGGAAGAAGATGACGGAAGGAGAAGATGAAGAAACCGAAGGATGAAGAAAGAAGAAAGAAGATTTTAATAAAGGAATTGTCAAAGACTGTCTCCTGTCATTTTTGCCACTTTTTTGGTGAAATGGTAGGGGTACTTTTGTACCCCCTTACCATTTCACACAGGGGGGGGGCCGGGATCTGGGGGTCCCCTTGTTAAAGGGGGCTTCCAGATTCCGATAAGCCCCCCGCCCGCAGACCCCCACAACCAATGGCCAGGGATGTGGGGAAGAGGCCCTTGTCCTCATCAACATGGGGACAAGGTGCTTTGGGGGTCTTAGACCCCCAAAGCATCCTCCCAATGTTGAGGGCATGTGGCCTGGTACGGTTCAGGCGGGAGGGGGGGCGCTCTCGTCCCCCCCTCTTTTCCTGCGGCCTGCCAGGTTGCGTGCTCGGATAAGGGTCTGGTATGGATTTTGAGGGGGACCCCACGCCATTTTTTTTGGCTAGGGTTCCCCTTAAAATCCATACCAGACCTCAAGGGTCTGGTATGGATTTTGAGGGGGACACTACGACATTTTTTTTTTGGCTGGGGTTCCCCTTAATATCCATCCCAGACCTGAAGGGCCTGGTTATTGAATTTGGGGGGACCCCTACGCTTTTTTTTTTTTCATTTTTTTTATTTTTTATCAATGACTTTTTTTTATGAATGAGTTTCAATGAATGACTGTTCTCTGTATTACGGGAGCCGTGAATTAACATTAGCCGCGAGTGATTTTAAATAGCTTTTTTACTTTCAAAAATGACACTTTGCGCAGAGACAGTTCTAAACACGGGAAACATGCGCCCCTTCACAGGCATACTATAGACACCCCCCAGGTACGAAATTTAAAGGAATATTACACTTTTATTGTTTCAATTTAAGCATTATTAAAATCACTGCTCCTGAAAAAACTGCCGTTTTAAAAAAAAAAATTTGCATTGATACATGTCCCCTGGGGCAGGACCCAGGTCCCCAAACACTTTTTATGACATTAACATGCATATTAGCCTTTAAAATTAGCACTTTTAATTTCGAACGTTCGCATCCATTATAACAAATAGGGTTCTAAAGCTCGCACGGACTTTAGGTCCGTTCGCGGGTTCTGGTGCGAGCCGAACGGGGGGGTGTTCGGCTCATCCCTAATAATAATGCCCTAAATCCATGACGCCTGCTTTTCTACCCTGTTTGTCTACTTTGATCTTATAGCAGCATCCCTTCTCTTACAGACTCATCTCTCCTCCCCTGCCCCTCTCCCTCCTCTTCCCCTCCTCTCTGCTAAGTGAGCCATCATATAATAGGTTATTAAGGTCAAGCCAATAGGACCATATTTTTCAGAATTTTGGGGAATATCCTCTCTGTTTATATGCTAACCTTTCTCCTTTTAATATAAAATTCATCCCCTCCCCCCCCCCCCCATTGTTTATGAGTTGGTGGAGCAGAAGAAATCCATTTTATAGGATAGGTTTATGTGCTATATATAAGGACCTAGTCCACATGGTGGTAATTCTCCATCCGGGATTATTCCCAGTATTGCAAATTTTGGGGTTCCTATTATTTTTGACAAGCATCATGAGTTCAGAGTTGAAAACACTCTTTCCCAATAACGATGAAGCTTTGGACAACGCCAAAGCCTATGAATAAGAGAACCATTGGATAAAGAGCAACGAGGACATAAAGGTGATGTATATTTTCCCCAGGCATAGAGTTTTTGTGAGGTGTAATGAGCCCTATGTAGAATAAAATTTCTACGACGGTGAAAGATATCTCAGGAAGCATCTCCATCGCCCGTATCCATTCTTCTTCTTTCAAATCTTCTAAAACCTTTTGCCAAAGGGTAAAACTGTTTAGCTGTCTTTCTCTGCAGTTTGTAGGATAAGGTAAAGGTCTCCAATAACCCTTGTTTTGTACACTGTACTGAAGTTGCCTTCAATAATATCTCAGAGGGGTTGTATTGTAATTGGAATTTTGAGATCTGACTTTGTAATGCATGACGTATTTGGAGATACTGATAGAAATTACTGTTTAATAAATAAAAAAACAGTCTTTAACAGGGGCGTACCTAGAGCATTTGGCACCCGGGGCGAATCCTATATCTGGCACCCCCCACCTTAAAATGTAAAGACTCCACCACTGTGCCCCCTGCATACCTCTGCATCCTTCAATATCTCTTTTTCAATACTGTGTACCCCCTCTCCACAACTGCACCTCTGGACCCCTTTACATTACACAGCACCCTGCACCTCTGGACCCCTTTACATTATACCTCACCCTGCACCTTTGGACCCCTTTACATTCTGCCTCACCCTGCACCGCTGGACCCCTTTACATTACACAGCACCCTGGACCCCTTTACATTACACAGCACCCTGGACCCCTTTACATTACACAGCACCCTGCACCTCTGGACCCCTTTACATTACACAGCACCCTGCACCTCTGGACCCCTTTACATTATACAGCACCCTGCATCTCTGGACCCCTTTACATTACACAGCCATTGTACCTCTGGACCCCTTTACATTACACAGCACCCTGCACCTCTGGACCCCTTTACATTGCACAGCACCCTGCACCTCTGGACCCCTTTACATTGCACAGCACCCTGCACCTCTGGACCCCTTTACATTGCACAGCACCCTGCACCCCTGGACCACTTTACATTACACAGCACCTTACACCTCTGGACCCCTTTATATTACACAGCACCCTGCACTTCTGGACCCCTTTACATTACACAGACCCCCGCAGCTCTGGACGCCTGTATGTTACACAGACACCCCCCTAACAGTTCTGGACCCCCTGCATGTTACAGAGACCCTCTTCTACAGTACAGACCCCCCATTTTAAACAGACCCCCCTCTACAGTGCAGACCCCCCTCTACAGTGCAGACCCCCCCTACAGTGCAGACCCCCCCTACAGTACAGACCCCCCTACAGTACAGACCCCCCTACAGTACAGACCCCCTACAGTGCAGACCCCCCACAATACAGACCCCCCTACAGTGCAGACCCCCCTATATCTGTCCGCCATACATATACTAGTATATGTAGTATGTATTTTCAACAGTAAAAGCCTTGTTATGACATTGGACTATGGTTGGCTGTTTTAACCACAATAAACCCTCCGCCCGGCCATCATTCTGCTATAGGCCGGACAGGGGTTTTATTGTGTGGACGTCATATGACATCCTTCAGAACGAGCCGCTCGTGCATGCTCCCGGGGGCGCACATCGTGGCGTTCGGTGGTGCGGTATGTCCCTCAGACACACTGCATATCTGATCACGGTAAAGAGCCTATGACGTAGGCTCTTTACCATGCAATCACAGCTGAGCAGTGTAAATAGGAAGTGCCAGTTTCCGGCATTCCTCTACTCATTCTGACAGCGGGTGAGGAGAAGAGAGCCAATAAGCGACTTTTCTCAGTGGGAACCTCTGCACTGATAATCAATGCAGCCCCATTAGTGATGCCTGTCAGTGCCCACCATTGATGCCAATCAGTGCCGCCTTTCAGTGCCCATCAGTGATGCCTGTCAGTGCCCATAATTGCTGCCCATTAGTGTTGCTTCTTAGTGCCCATCAGTACTGCATATCAGAGCTGCCTATCAGTGCCCGTCAGTGCAGCCTCATCAGTGCACATCAATGAAGGAGAAACATTAATGCCCAGTAATGAAGTGGTTAAAAATAAAAAAACTCTGCCTGCCAAAGAATTTTTGATGGTATAACTGAATGTCATGATCCTGCGAGATTGCTGTGGTCTCTGGATCACAGCACAGAGCTTATATTAAGATGCAGAGGGTTCTAGTGAATAAAATTGTTCAACGTGAATTCTTCTTTTTGTAAGTGTTTCTGTTTCAGTCGTTTTTATTAAGATTTTGAGAAGAGTAAAAGCAACAAGAGCACTGTGCAGAGCAGCGAACAATCCTTGCATGCTCTGTATAGACAATAAGAAATGGTACATAAGTGGGGGAAACAAAACAACAGAATATCTTGGGAATTGGGTTAGGTCTTCTCTAAGCTCACAGGTGAGCATTTGGCCAACAGAAGTGGACCGGAATAAGATGTTTTGTGTTATAACATAGATATTAAAACAACAAAAATATTATGAACACTGGCCGGTGATCATCCATATGATCACCCCTTGAATCATAATGTGGGACAATAAAACCCAAGATTTCGAGACCACCTTAAAACATAATCACTGGAAGTAGGCCCACAAGGTCGGAAAGCCCACGTCCAGCGATCACGGTTCACAAAGTATTATTCGATACCAAGCATAAGAAAGGAAAAGAGAACGCTAATATAATGTGATGCCAAGGCTGGCAGGAGTCAAAGAAACAATGAAAGAGATAAGAAGAGGAAAAGATAAGAAGAAAGGAAATGGATCTGTCCGGGGATCCTGCATCAACTTATTCATATGATTAGATTCATTCATCCGGCACCTGCAAGTACACTAGCAAAGGGGACCATATTTTGTCGAAAATGGATTGTTTATCTTGTAGGACACACAATTTTTTCTTTCAACATGATCCATGTGTGTTTTTGTTTTACTGTCGCAATGTCTATGATGGGGTTTTCCATGCTGTCGCTATAGGGAGTTTGGTTATATTGAGTAAATTAAGGTCTGAGTATGTCGTGGAACATTTTTAACAGGCTAATTTAGCGAGCAATACTTGCACCTTTAGTGATGTTGACCATTGTGACTGAAAAAAATAAATAAGTGAACCCTCATCCAAAAACGACGAACCTTTTGGGCACGACCACCACACATGCAACAGTGAGCTGTGTACATTTTTGATAGGTGCTCCGGCACTAAATACCATCTGGCGGGGACTTTGTAACCTGCCTCAATCAAGGCAACATTAAGGATACCTTTATGGATTTGCATACTCCATTTAGGCCAGTCCTGGGATTATGGAGAGATCCCTTTCCCACGCTTTCCTTCTGCAAAGATATGAGAAAGTGGTAAATTTGTTGAAAATGAAGGCTCTTCGCGGGGGGGCATCTCCAGACTTCCAGTGAAATAGGAGGGGGAGGGGTGTATGCCCCTATGATCGAGAAGGTCGCCTATATGATAAAATCCCTTGTACAACCGCCAGCCAAACCTTTCGGGTTGAATACCTGGTGGAAACAGGGGATTGCCAAAAAGAGGAGCTACCGGGATATGTGCAGAGCGCAAAGGCAATCTCCTACAGCTTGTGTCCCACACATGTAATGAGTGGGAGAACATAGGGCACAGTATAGCTTTACTATGTTTTGGTGGAATCCAAAGGACAAGATCTATTGTAAGTGGAGAACACGCCTGGGCCTCTATAAAAACCCAATCTGGTCAATAACCTTTGGTTCCCCAAATGTAATGAAATATTTTTGATTGAAATTGTTACGTGGCAGGAACAGGGACCTGGATAGGCAAAGTGCGAAAATAATATAGTAACCTAGGTAGAACTGTCATCTTCACTGAGGCGATACTACCGATCAATGACAGATTCACATCAGACCATGCCTGCACATACTCTAAAAGCTTAGCGAACAAAGTCGGATAGTTAGCTTTGCAAAGATAAGAGATGGTGGGGGTCAGTCAGATTCCTAAATAGAGAAGGGATGTCTGCTGCCACTAAAAAAAGGGTGTTGAGTCTGCATACTCCGCAAAGTCGAGGTTGGCAAATTGATATTTAGCGCTTCTGATTTATTGTGGTTGGCCATGAGCCCCGAAATTTTTCCAAAATGGTTCAGAAGAGATAATAGGTTTGGTAGAGTAGTGTGAGGGGTGGTGATGGACAGTAACAAGTCATTTGCGAATAAAGCACACTTATGGCTCCTTCCCTCACTCTCTATTCCTAAAATGTCTGGGTTTTGACGTATTGCTATTGCAAGGGTATCAATAGCTATGACGAACAATATGGGAGATAACGGACATCCCTGCCGAGTACCTGATGAGATTTGTATCAGACCCGATCTATGGCCACAGATAACTATCTGGGCTGTGGGTAAGCTGTATAATGAGTGTAGCGAGGCCAAGAACTTGGGACCGAAATTCCAGCTCGACAACACCCAGAAAAGGGCCATGATAGGGAGTTGAAGGCTTTGCGGTTGTCAAGGGACAGCAGCATACCTGTCCTATTTGTCCCGCCATCCCAGGAACTATGGATATGAGGTTGGCTGTCTGTCTATACGGCAGAAAACCCACCTGATCAGAGTGTGTATAGCTAGAAATGTCAATAGCCAGTTTGCCAAAATCTTGTGAATAATTTCAGGTCAGTGTTAATTAAGAATATGGAACAGTAATTTGCAATGCCACTGTGGTCTTTGTGGGGTTTAGGGATGAGGGTAATAAATGCTCTATTAGAGTCTGCGTCTATTGGACCACCCTGTTGAATGGCTTTGAAGAATTGTGTTATGGTGTGGACCAGTAAGGAAGCACATTATTTGTAGACCCATCCGGGCCTGGTGCTTTGCCCAAAGGGGCTGGTTTAATTGCCGTCAAAACCTCCTCCACTGTGATTTCCTTTTTTAGAAGATCTCTATATTCGTCTGTTAGGTTTAGAATGGGAATCTGGTCAACAAAGTCATTAAACTCCGGCTGGGCAGTGACACTCCGATCGTTGTAAATGTTTCAAATATGTATCTTGTCTTTGGTTACCACATAAAATGTCCAGCTGTCATATGAACATGTTGAAATCACAGATCCTGGGCAACAAGCATTTAATATTCCTAGGTCTCTCACTGAGAAAGATAGGTGGTCCTTTTTGCATGACTCTGGTGATGGTTGCATTATGTTTGTTTAGAATGGGCAGAGCACAGGTTTACTTAAACGCTAAAACATAACTCCTTAAACCACAGCTCTAACTCTTAACCCCTGATAACATATTAACCCCCTTAAATATGCACTTATGTGTTTGGGCATTGAAATAAGCTGACATTCCTGGAGACAAATGCTTTGAAAACTTGTTGAGGTAATTTTACAGCATCACAAATTTCAACTGTATTTATGTAACATAGCTAATCATTAAATAATCTAGCTGTATAATGATACATGGATTGGACAGCTTAAGTAAAGCAGCCTGTTTTCTATCTTTTAGACCCTGGTTTGGTAAATCAGATGACTTTTATGCTTTCCTGCTTTTTTTCACTGCTGATGGCCTGGAAAAAGAGGTAAAACACAATATTTCTTATTTTCTGTTTCATGTCCATCTTGCCCTAACTTAGATGTGTAAACTAAATGTACTTAGCATCATGTAATACTATTTTCAGTAAAGCTATATTATTATTGTATACCAACAGTCTCCCTGGGCTTATCTGTTTTGTTTTTCAGTACCGCACCCTCAGAATACCTAAGATCCGGAATTATTTCTTATGTGCCAGTGTAGTGTTCTTGTGCATATTCTTGATCCAAATTTTGGTCATGCCAAGGTTGGTACATATGCTACTAATGAAAAAAAACGTTTTATTCAGCTATAATATTATCTTTTATCTCTGGAAAATTAGGTCACATATACGTTGGAAATAGGATATGTTGTATTTATATGTTTGCTTACATATGGGGTTAATTTAGATGATCTCTCTATCATCTCATCTAATACTGTCAAATAACATAAATTAAAAGAAATCTGAACGCACTGCCTAGAAATAAAATGTGTCTGTCCTTTTCAGAGAGGTTATTTTTTGAGGATTTTTAAATAGGTATATTTGGCAGTCATTTTGAGAACTTTAGGTCTTTAACTAAGCCAGTAATTAACTGACAAATGCAAATGAGAGAGGAATGTAAAAGTTGAAAATGTACAATTCAGTGGATGTTTTAGTGGTTATTCATTGACACGCCAAAATGTAAACAGTACTTTATTTAAAGTGATTGCAAACCCTTACATATACCCAGTGAAGTGACTGGCTTCAGGTGATACACAGAGATTAAACAAATCCTCCTACATAAGTTGTACCTGTTTGTCTGCAGCCTTCTCTTCTCTACAGTCGTTGAAAGTCCAGAATTTATAAAGCTTGTCTGAGCTTTCAGAAATCAGGGGACGGAGAACTGAAATTACACACTGCAGAGCTCAGTGAGGAGAGCTCTGAGAGCTGATTGGTGAGAAGAAACACACACCCCCTTCACACAGTTCCAAGAACAGAGCTGAGGCTATCATTTGCGAGCTGTGTGCTGAAGATAACTGTCACTTTTTTTTCCTGGTGTGGGAAAAAAATGCCAGAAGTGGTTCATGCTGATAGCAGAGGATGAAAAAGCAGACAGAAATTACACTTAGGGGGTAATTTACTAAAACTGGTGCACACATAATCTAATGCAGTTGTGGATATTAACCAAATTAGCCTCTAGGTTTTATTGTCAAAGTGTAATTGAACAAGCTGAAATTAGAAACTGATTGGTTACTATGCACAGCTACACCAGGTTCTGTGTACACAAGTTTTAGTAAATCTCTCCCTTAGTGCTCTTAAGACAAGTACACACTATAGAGGGATATGCTTTGTTCATATTTCATGTCTGAGGTTTACAACCACTTTAAGTTCTACTTTATCATCAAGCCAGTTTGTTTTCTGAGACAGAACTATACAGCGGGAAAAATAAGTATTGAACACGTCACCATTTTTCTAGGTAAATTTACTTCTAAAGGTGCTATTGACATGCAATTTTCACCACTTGTTGGTAACAACCCATGCAATCTACACATACAAAGAAATCAAAACAAATATGTTCAGAAATGAAGTTATGTGTAATCAAATTGAACACATGAAGAAAGGCAAGTGCAAAAAGGCATGGAAAGCCAAGACATCAGCTGAAATCTATCAGTAATTAGAAAGCAATCCTGCCCCTTGTCAGTGCAAATTAATATCAGTCTCATTACCAAGGTGTCACACAAGAAACATCTAATGATGGGTAAAAGCAAAGAGCTCTCTCAAGACCTTCGCAACATTATTGTTGCAAAACATATTGATGACATTTGTTACAGAAGGATTTCTAAACTTCTTAATGTTCCAGTGAGCACAGTTGGGGCTATATTCCGGAAGTGAAAAGAACATATTTTCACCATAAACCGGCTTTGACCAGATGCTCCTCACAATATTTCTGACAGAGGAGTGAAAAGCATTATCAGAAAAGTAGTTCAAGAGCCAAATACCACTTGTGGAGAGCTTCAGAAAGACCCTGAATTAGCAGGTACAATTGTTTAAAAGAAAACAATAAATAATGCACTCAACCGCCATGGCCTGTATGCACACTCGCCACGCAGGACTCCATTGCTGAAAAAAAAGCATGTTGAAGCTCGTTTAGAGTTTGCTGCACAACATTTAGACAAGCCTGTGAAATACTGGGAAAATATAGTCTGGTCAGATGAGACCAACATTGAGCTCTTTGGATGCCATAATAACTGCCATGTTTGGAGGTCAAATGGCACTGCACATCACCCCAAAAACACCCCATACCATAGTGAAGTTTGGAGGTGTGAACATCATGGTGTGGGGGTGCTTTTCAGCATTAGTACTGGCAAACTTCATGTCATTAAAGGAAGGATGAATGGAAAAATGTACCAAGACATTCATAAAAATCTGCTGAAATCTACCAGGATGATGAAGATTATTATTATTATTATACAGGATTTATATACCGCCAACAGTTTGCGCAGCGCTTAAGATGAAACAAAGATCAGAGTTCATAGAAGAGGCATACAGAGCCTTCAAGATTTGAAGACTGTGTGGAAGAATGGGCCAAAATCACACCTGAGCAACGCATACAACTAGTTTCTCCATACAGGAGGGGTCTTGAAGCTGTTATTGCTAACAAAGGATTTTGTGCGAAGTATTAAATAAATTTCAGTTAGCGTGTTCATTACTTTTTCCCTGTATCATTCCATTTTATTACACATAACTCAATTTCTGAATAGATTTTTTTTTGTATGTATATTTTGCATGGGTTGTTACTGACGTGGTGAAAATATCATGTCAATAGTAATAGAAATATATTTACCTAGAAAAATGGTGACGTGTTCAATACTTATTTTACCCACTGTATGTCTGTCTAAGCTTGACCTTCCCCACATACCCCTGCCTTTCTCTTCCCCCCCCCCTTTTTTATTATTTTCTCCTTCTTTCTCTCAGTAAAGCAATAAGTTGAACTATAGATGTGTAAACTGTATAACCTGCTGAAAAATTTACCAATTTGTAATTCTGTTGAGCCAGTCTTTGATTCTTGCATTCCTGTCAGTCAGCACAGCTAGGCCTCTTTTCTCAGAGACAATTCTGCATACAACAGCTTAAAAAGTAAATGTTTCTGAACCTGCAACCCAATCCTAGTACCGGTGAGCCTCCAGATCATGCTTGCACATCTGCCTTTCTGGATCTATAAGTGACCTATGAGATAAAAATATAATTTAGCCAGTTTTTCAATTCATGGAATGGAATAGAATTTGATTTTTAGTCCCCAGTCTTGGGCACAGGTTTCAACTGCTAAGCAACCATTCATTTTATTGAAACATTGTCAACTTTCTCTCTTGCAGGAGTGTGAAACTAGGGGTTTCATTTGCTGTGGTGTCATTGATAATCGTTTGCGTGTTGCTTATTTGCTATGCAGACAAATGTGCGGTAAGTCTGCACCCCACTTTGCTAACTGGTTACTCATCAAGTTGTTGGTGGAACTGACTTGCAAAAACTGGAGCATAACAGCCAGAATTGACAGGTTACCCGTGGACAATCATGCTGGTTTTCTTTGTGCCAGTTTTTGAAAATCAGTCTGGCGGACAGCTGGTGGTTTATATGCATGCAATAGTAATAACAGATTGTCTGTGTTTTCCAGCGTTTCTGTGGGGAAAGTTCGCCTATGTCACATTCACTACGCTCTATAGCAGAAATGGTAGAGACTAAACCTCTAGTGAGAGTTCCATTGGCTATGTTGACTATAGCAGCACTCCTAGCGATTTCTATTCTTAATTTGGTAAGCCTTTTTAATGGCATCTGTAAGCATTATGGACTGTTAAATTATCATTATTACTAAGGAATATGTATGTTTGTTCTTTCAGCCTTTAGACCAAACTCTACAGAAATGCAATGACTCTAACTTGGGGACAAACAGCTGTCAAAGCATACCAGTAAGTTTTTTTCACAATTTTGTGTAAGAGAAAAACTAATAACATATCGTGAATCTGTGTATAAAATTACACATTCTTTTTTTGATTATTGAGGGGCACAGCTAGATTCATAAATTATTACCAGTGGAATATAGTGCCACTAGTAAAGATCTGGGGATCTGTGTCTCTAAATGAACTCAGAGTATGGTGACTCTTATAAATCTCTAAAAAAATTCACAGAAGATATGTAACTTTGTAGTAGGTTCACCGATTTACCTAAGGAAGTGAGTGAATCGATTTCTTACACATTTCTAGCCTAATTGCAATAGCAAGATGTTGGCATTAATCGACCACTCCTTTGGAAATAGCCAAGAACAAATTTAACTGGATAATGGTTAAAGACAAATTATCAAGCATATTTAATAATTTGTAAAATACATTTGAAGTGATATGGGGTCCATAGATCCAATATATTTCACCTCCCTAGATATGCCGTGGAGTCCCCACTCATCCCTTTTCTTTTCCTTGGCTTTTCTTATTCTTTGCTTTTCTCTTCTTGTCTGACTTTATCATCTTGAACACTTTGTTTATCAGTTAATATGCTTACACTATAAACAAAAAATATTTCTGGAGAATCCCCCCCTGGAAATGGGGATGTGGTCAGAGGAAGTGGATGATGCTGCAAGGCATTGGCTGCAAGTTCACCCTTTGGGGCTGATGTTGGGGCACATTATCCTGCTGAATTAGGCCACTGCCATCAGGGAATACCATTTCCATGAAGGTATGTACTTGGTCATCAACAATGTTTAGGTAGGTGGTACGTGTTAAATAGAGATGGGCCGAACGACCCCCCGTTCAGTTTGGTTCGCGCTGGAACTCTCGAACATCGCAAAAGTTTGGCCCCCGAACGACAAACCCCATTGAAGTCTATGGGAAACAAATTTGAAAAATCAAAAGTCCCCATTTTGAAGGCTTATATGCAAGCTATTGGCCATAAAAAGTGTATGGGGGCCCAACTACTGCACTGGGGAACATGTACCAATGCAAAAAAAAAAAAAAAAACCTTTAAAAAAGATTGTTTTTATAGGAGCAGTGATTTTAATGATGCTTAGAGTGAAACAATAAAAATGAATTCCTTTATATATAGTGCCTGGGGGGTCCTGCTGCAGCAAAACTGATATTTATAAAGAAAAAAAATTACATTTAAATTGATTTTCCCTACCAGCTTTCTTTATTTAGTAAACAACGGCTTGGGGAGCCAGTCTGTATGACGAGACCACAGTTTAGTGCACTCGGAACAAGATTAGAGATTTTTTGGATAAATTCTGGTGTCTCTTTGCAGACTTTGGATGGAAATAACAACATTTTGCACCACAGTGAGCAAGCCTTATGTAAAGAAGCCAAATTATAGTACCGTCAGGCCAAGATTAACAATTTTTTTTTTTTAGATAAAGTCTGGTGTCTTTCTCACACTTTAAATCAAAGTAACTAATGTGAAAAGATTGGGCTTTGGGTGTTAGTGCCTTCACACCGTAACCTTCTAGAGGTACTTTTGATAAAAGCAAGAATTGGCCTTGCTGTAAAAATTTAAATTTTGCCTTGTCACACAGTTACTGAAAAATTGGGCTTTGGGTGTTGGTGGTGCCTTTACCCCATAATCTTCTTGAGGTACTCTTGATGAAAGCAAGAATTGACCTTGCTGTAAAAAAAAATTGAAATTTGATGCCCTTGCCAAACTGGTGTGGAAAAATTGGTCCTTGTGTGTTAATTGTGCCCATGAAACCTATACCAAAACAGATGAGATAAAATCAACACCACAAAGCTAGGCAGCCTAGACAGTCTTGCAGAGATTCAAGATCTTAATAACACTTAATCAGTCACATCGGCATCAGGGGATTGATAGCTGCTGCTAATTCAGAACCAATTCATTTTGACAAATGTCAGCCGGTCAACTGAGTCTGTGCACTTTTACCTGTCACAAAACCTCCGGCAGCACTGATCACTGAATCATTTGCAAAGCACGCTGGATGCAGAGCAGTCCAGAAGCTCAATTACATACTGGGCAAGTTCTGGCCAGTGGTCTATTCTCATGTCACCGAAACCCAGTAGATCATCTACTGGAAAGCTGTCCATGTCTGTTTTTGCCACTAGATAATCTTCCACCAGACGCTGCCAATGGGATGTTGAAGCTGACAACCCTGGGAGCCGAGGACTAAATTTTGAAATGCATCACTAAGGTGGCCCCCTTCTCCACCTCTCCTCCTTTCACAAATAGAAGCCCCAAAACAATTTTTCCATAATACTGTAACCTACCAGAGTCTGAAAAGGCATTACATAAGATCCTCTTTAACCACTTGCCGACCGCTGTCGGCATATATACGTCGGCAGAATGGCCTACGGGACCCGCGGGCACGGAGACATGAAAGGTGAGGATGAGAAGAATTGTGTCCCTTGTGTTTGTTTGTGGCTTTCAGGTGCTTTTGCCAACGGGCTGAGTGGCGGGAGGTTAAATGCCTTATTAAGCATGTGGTACCCAAATAGCTGGTGTGTTTGGCGGTGGGGGCAGTTACAAGCACCGATCTCCCTGTATAGCTTTTCTGACAGCCACTTCTCCTCCTCTCCCTTGCGCGGCTGTCAGGGAGATCGCTGCTTGTAACTGCCCCCACTGACGCACTGACTGTCCCATGTGACCTCTTCCTAGTCCCCCTCTGTGCTCCCTGGGTCTCTGTGTCCTGCTCCAGGTCTGCCTCTCTGCTCCCCGTGTCCCCTGTGTCCTCCTCCGGGTCCCGATCCATGTCTTCCTCTAGATCCCAATCCGGCTCCTCCTCTGTCCCCCCCCCATCCCGTCCCGTATCTGTCATGATAGAGAGCAGAGGAAGGAGCCGGTATACATGTCATTTACCGGCTCCTACCTTTTCCGAATGCACAGAGTCAGTGATCACTGCCTCTGTCCATTCATAACTGAGCATCGTAAACTGTGTTTACAGTGCTTCAGTTTATAAATGGAGAGGAGCCTCTGTCTCCTGTCCATTCATCTCCTGCTGAGAAAGGGACTGGGGAATCTGTGTCCTCATTCTCTTTCTCTGTCTCAAAGGGGAAATATCAGGGGTCTGGTTACCCCTGATACCAAAGACCCCCCCCCCCCCCTCCCCGATAAAAAAAAAAATAATAAAAATATTTTGTAAATATTTAAAAGTAAAATTGTAAAAAAAAAAAATAATAAAAAAACTACTGATACGGCTGCATATTAGTGCCACTGTCACATGACATTAAAAAAAAAGTATCAGTAATCGGTATCGGCAACTACTTGAAAAAAAGTATCGGTATCTTAAAAAAGTGGTGGTGCAACCCTACTGTTTACAGCACTAAATTTTATGTAATGCTGTGTTAAACAATACACTAACACCCTATACTGACACTACACTATACTCAGGTTACACTAGCACTCTGCGTCAAATCTTATGCAAAGCTTTGTTAAACACTGCACTACACTAACACACTACACTCACACACTATGCTAACACATTACAATCAGAGTCACAATAAGTGAATACACTAATTCGCTAATAGCAAACTGAGCCCTGCTCTATCTATCTCCACTCCAACACAATGCAAATGCTTCCTATAGGAAATTACCTTAGTACTATGAGCACTGAGCCATGATTGGAGAAAGTCATCATCACATAACATTAATAAATCACCGGGACCAGATGGCTTTCACCCGAGGGTACTTGGGAACTCAGTCAAGTAATTGCCAGACTATTGTTCCTAATTTTTACTGACAGTTTACTGACTGGAATGGTACCAGCTGATTGGAGAAAAGCCAATGTAGCACCAATATTTAAAAAGGGCCCAAAATACATCCCTGGGAATTACAGACCAGTTAGCCTAACATCAATAGTATGTAAGCTCTTGGAGAGGATGATAAGGGACTATATACAAGGAATTAGTAATGAGAACGGTATCATCAGCAGTAATCATCAGCAGTAATCATCATGGATTCATGAAGAATGGTTCTTGCCAAACCAATCTATTAACCTTCTACGAGGAGGTGAGTTGCCATCTAGATAAAGAAAGGACCGTAGACGTGGTGTATCTGGACTTTGCAAAAGCATTTGACACAGTTCCCCGTAAATGTTTACTGTACAAAATAAGGTCCGTTGGCATGGACCATAGGGTGAGTACATGGATTGAAAACTGGCTACAAGGGCGAGTTCAGAGGGTGGTGATAAATGGGGAGTACTCAGAATGGTCAGGGGTGGGTAGTAGGGTCCCCCAGGTTTCTGTTCTGGGACCAATCCTATTTACCTGGACCTGGAGGATGGGGTAAACAGTTCAATCTCTGTATTTGCGGACGATACTAAGCTAAGCAGGGCAATAACTTCTACGCAGGATGTGGAAACCTTGCAAAAAGATCTGAACAAATTAATGGGGTGGGCAACTACATGGCAAATGAGGTTCTAAATGTAAAATAATGCATTTGGGTGTCAAAAATATGAATGCAATCTATACACTGGGGGGAGAACCTCTGGGGGAATCTAGGATGGAAAAGGACCTGGGGTCCTGGTAGATGATAGGCTCAGCAATGGCATGCAATGCCAAGCTGCTGCTAACAAAGCGAATATTGGCATGCATTAAAAAGGGGATCAACTCCAGAGATAAAATGCAAATTCTCCCGCTCTACAAGACTCTGGTCCGGCCGCATCTAGAGTATGCTGTCCAGTTCTGGGCACCAGTCCTCAGGAAGGATGTATTGAAAATGGAGCGAGTACAAAGAAGGGCAACAAAGCTAATAAAGGGTCTGGAGGATATTAGTTATAGGAAAGGTTGCGAGCACTGAACTTATTCTTTCTGGAGAAGAGACGCTTGAGAGGGGATATGATTTCAATATACAAATACCATACTGGTGATAGGGATAAAACTTTTTTGCAGAAAGGAGTTTAACAAGACTTGTGACCACTCATTAAAATTAGAAGAAAAGAGGTTTAACCTTAAACTACGTAGAGGGTTCTTTACTGTAAGAGCGGCAAGGATGTGGAATTCCCTTCCACAGGCGTTGGTCTCAGCGGAGGGCATTAATAGTTTCAAGAGACTATTAGATAAGCACCTGAACGACCGCAACATACAGAGATATACAATGTAATACTGAAATATAATCACACACATGCTGTAGATTGGACTTGATGGACTGTCTTTTTTCAACCTCACCTACTATGTAACTTTGTCCAATCAGGGCTCTGACAGTGTTCTGGTGCCCTAATTGGTGAAGCCTTGCACCTGACCAGCAGCCCTAGAATGCACTGTGAAGCGCACGGTGCATTGTGGGTTGCTCGGCGGGAGAGCATCCAGCCGAGCGACATGCAAATTCGGGTATTCGGCGAACAGGAGATGTTCAGGCCTAACTTTTGCTCTGCTTAAACTGTTTGCACAACACTAGTGTTAAAGTAACATCCACTTGAATGGCAGGACCAAGGTTTCCCAGCAGAACATTGCCCAAAGCATCACACTGCGTCTGCCAATTTGTCTTTTTCCCATAGTGCATCCTGGTGCTATCTCTTCCCCAGGTAAACGCTGCATATGCCCCCTCATGATGTAAAAGAAAATGTGATTCATCAGGCTAGGCCACCTTCTTCCATTGCTCTTTGGTCCGGTTCTGATGCTCATGTGCCCATTTTAGGTGCTTTTAACTGTGTACCTGGGTCAGCATGGGCACTCTGACCAGTCTGCGACTATGCAGCTCCATACACAACAAACTGTGATACCCATTTTTTCTGCTTTCAATACATCAACCTCATGAATAACATGTTTACTTGCTGCCTGATCTTTTTCTAGCACATCTATTTTCACATGCAAGTGTAACGAGCTGATCAATGTTATTGACTTAACCTGTCAGTGGTCCTAAACTTATGGCTAATCAGTGTATATCACTGATATATCATAATTACATGTTTGTGTATTAGTAGATATTAAAGTTACATTTGTGTGATATGTTGACTTATGTTATGTGTATTTTCAGTGCTTGTATTATCTTTGCAAAAAGCATTAATGTGATTATATTTTATCTTTTGTTCTAGTATTACATATACTGCTGTATTTTGGGTTTCATTGCATGCTCAGTGTTCCTGAGAATGAGCTTTGAGCTGAAGATGCTCCTCCTGTTTGCTGCCTTCATAGTGTACAATGTCATCATCTTTCATACGCATTCTGCCTTGTTCAGAAGTGCTTTTCTGACCAACAGCAGGTAAGAGTGTAAATGGTCCACTGCAATGTATAGGTATAATTTATTTATTTCAGGTACTTATATATCGCTGTTAATTTACGCGGCGCTTTACATATACATTGTACATTCTCATCAAGGAGCTTACAATCTAAGGTCCCTAAATCACATTCATACATACACATACAAGGGCCAATTTAGACATGAACCAATTAACCCTAAATCTTTTTTTGCATGTGGGAGGGAACCAGAGTACCTGGAGGAAACCCACACATGCACAGGGAGAACGTGCAAACTCCAGGCAGATAGTGTCATGGTTGGGATTATCATTAATTAATTAATTAATTAATTAATTAAATAATTAATAAGTAAATATTGTCATTGCACAATAGTTGCCAGGAGTTTTTATCCAGTGTCACAGAAAAAAAAAGTTATTTTTCATGCATTATGTTAATTTCACAGTAAAAAAAAAGTTATATATTTAATCTAGTGCACTCGTGTGCCCTTATTGACTAGAAAATGTGTGAACTTAAAAAGAAGTTTAGCCACAGATTTGTTTGGCTATACTTCTGTAGGTCACAGGAGTACAGTTCATTTGCACTCCTGTGACCCGTGGCTGATGTCAGAGTCCATCAAGGCACTGAAAAGATCCTGACTATATGATCAGGCTCCACCCAGAATCCTGGACTGACACCTAGCTCAGCCTCTTAGTGATCCGCTGAGAGCCTGAGCCAGCCCCTCCCACCCTCTTCACAGCCCAGCGCTCCAGTGAGCGCTGAAGGGGCAGGGCAGAGATCCAGAGACAGTCACGGCTCTCTGCTCAGAGTGGAGGGGGCGAACTGAGCGATCAGTGGTGGTTGATCGCTCAGTTCTCACTGCAGAGCCAGTGGGGGACATATGCAGCATTGGATCAATGCTGCATCCATCTTGGTGAGTATAAATGTTTTTTTTTTTTTTTATAGTCTATTTTTTTTAAAGAATATATAACATAAAGCTTTAACATCTAATATAACTAGACATTTTGCCACATCATGGCACTTTATAATCACAATAATTATTTATGTTTTTATCTTGGGGAAGGAGTGTAGCAGTCTACAATAATATTTAAAACGGGTAGCTCATTTGGGTATAAATGCTTAAAAAACAAACTTGCTTTTCAGTTTGGCGACAGGGCACAGGACGCAGAAAAGAGAGACTTTCTCAGACTTGCCTTATTTTTACTTTGGTGGGGAAAATATCCGAAGACATTGTGGGATGTACAGTGGTGTGAAAAAGTGTTTGCCCCCTTCCTCATTTCCTGTTCCTTTGCATGTTTGTCACACTTAAGTGTTTTGGAACATCAAACCAATTTAAACAATAGTCAAGGACAACACAAGTAAACACAAAATGCAATTTGTAAATGAAGGTGTTTATTATTAAAGGTGAAAAAAAATCCAAACCATCATGGCCCTGTGTGAAAAAGTGATTGCCCCCTAAACCTAATAACTGGTTGGGCCACCCTTAGCAGCAACAACTGCAACCAAGCGTTTGCGATAACGTGCAATGAGGCTTTTACAGCGTCCTGGAGGAATTTTGGCCCACTCATCTTTGCAGAATTGTCCTAATTCAGTTACATTAGAGGGTTTTCGAGCATGAACGGCCTTTTTAAGGTCATACCACAACATCTCAATAGGATTCAGGTCCGGACTTTGGCTAGGCCACTCCAAAGTCTTCATTTTGTTTTTCTTCAGCCATTCGGTGGTGGACTTGCTGGTGTGTTTAGGATCATTGTCCTGCTGCAGAACCCAAGTTCGTTTCAGCTTGAGTACACGAACAGATGGTCGGACATTCTCCTTCAGGATCTCTTGGTAGACAGCAGAATTCATAGTTCCTTTTATCACAGCAAGTCTTCCAGGTCCTGAAGCAGCAAAACAGCCCCAGACCATCACACTACCACCACCATATTTTACTGTTGGTATAATGTTCTTTTTCTGAAATGCAGTGTTCCTTCTACGCCAGATATACTTGGACACACACCTTCCAAAGAGTTCCACTTTTGTCTCATCGGTCCACAGAATGTTGTCCCAAAAGTCTTGGGGATCATCAAGATGTGTTGTGGAGAAATTGAGACGAGCTTTGATGTTCTTTTTGCTCAGCAGTGGTTTTCTCCTTGGAACTCTGCCATGCAGGCCATTTTTGCCCAGTCTTTTCCTGATGGTGGAGGCATGAACGCTGACCTTAACTGAGGCAAGTGAGGCCTGCAGTTCCTTGGACGTTGTTGTGGGGTCTTTTGTGACCTCTTGGATGAGTCGTCGCTGCGCTCTTGGGGTAATTTTGGGCGGCCGGCCACTCCTGGGAAGGTTCACCACTGTTCCATGTCTTTGCCATTTGTGGATAATGGCTCACACTGTGGTTCGCTGGATTCCCAAAGATTTGGAAATGGCTTTATAACCCTTTCCAGACTGATAGATCTCAATTACTTTCTTTCTCAATTGTTCCTGAATTTCTTTGGGTCTCGGCATGATGTGTAGCTTTTAAGGATCTTCTGGTGGACCTTACTGTGTCAAGCAGCTCCTATTTAAGTGATGCCTTGATTGTGAACAGGTGTGGCAATAATCAGGCCTGGGTGTGGCTAGAGAAATTGAACTCAGGTGTGGACAACCACAGTTATAGTATGTTTTAACAAGGGGGGCAATCACTTTTTCACACAGGGCCATGATGGTTTGGATTTTTTTTCACCTTTAATAATAAACACCTTCATTTACAAATTGCATTTTGTGTTTACTTGTGTTGTCCTTGACTATTGTTTAAATTGGTTTGATGTTCCGAAACACTTAAGTGTGACAAACATGCAAAGGAACATGAAATGAGGAAGGGGGCAAACACTTTTTCACACCACTGTAGTACCATTCAGTCAGCAGGTTATATTCCCGATTCATGTACAGTAGGAGGAAATTTTCTGAGCGAATATTTTCTTCACTTAAAATGAGCCTACCAAAATGTGATAAAGTTTGTGGCGCGTCTGTTAACATTTCATAGACCATTGAGAAAGATCTCATACCTACTACTTAGCCACCTTCAAGTCTTTAAATCTTTAATTTATTTATTCATCATGTCATAAAACTTTCTAATTGTGCACACTATCATTTTTTTTTTCATTCAGCCCTCGGGAGGAGATTCTTTACTAACAATTCAATGTTAGTACAGTGATCAACCCTCTGAGCTTTTGTGTTCTGACAGGGGATGGCCCCCCGCCAGAACCTTTTTGGGTGAAGTTCCGCATTAAGCTTTTATGAAATCAGTGTTTTTTGAAAGTGTATAAGAACACTGTAGAAACTATAACACCAAACATCAACACTGAGGGTTTACAAGATTTCCGTGAGACCATCTAAATGGGTCCACGCTGATAACAGAATTCAGAAACCTGTAGAACCCGATACATCCACAGTTTCAAGGGTTTTTATGATGCAATTTGTAAGAGTAAATAGATTTTCTAAGGGGGTTAAAAGAGGAAATCGTCAGTGTTAATCTGTATTTAGATGGTTAGCACTATAAACAGATGATGTAAAATCTCTGTTTTGGGGGGCAGTAGCAGACAGTGCTAGAACATTGGAAGAAATGTTGCATGAGCATTTTTAGCCTTTAGGCCTCATATACAGTACACTGCTGCTGGTAAGCGGACGTTTGGGAGCAGTTGGGAGTTTTTTCAGCAGCCCCTGAACTCTCCTCTATGTTATCTTATCTGTCCAAGTACACTGAGAAGTTTATAGTCGTTTAGACGCGGTTGAGTTTAGTGGCATTTTGAAATGCCAAATGCTTGTGGAGAAGTTGGCATTTGAAGCGCCAAATGTAAAAAACGCTTCTAAAAATCAAACCTGGCACAAAGGACGTTTTTAACCGTCGGTTACTAGCTGTCAAGTTCCAGCATTCAGGATAGGTTTTTAAACAACCCATGTAAATGTAGCCTTAAGATCCACTGCTTATTCACCAAATGTTAAGGCCTGACTGTTACACAAGCCAATAGGGTACCAGGGTGACTGCTTTGTCCTGTAATGATGTAAAGGTCAGCAGCAGGAACCAGAGACCTGCTGATGACACAGGAAATCGACATTCCTGGAAGTTTATTTTCCTTTACATATAGATTTCTCATAATTCTCATAATTGGAGTGGTGTTTTGGCAGTGTAAGTAGAAGGAAAACTGAAAATATATTATCAAATACATACCGTAATTTTCCTTTCCTGATGGACTCCATGGCAGCCTACGTGTGGGTTAACTCTGCCTCCTCTCTAATTCTATAGGACCCTATTCCCATAAATTTGAACTCACCACTAGAGAGAGTGTGTTCCGTAACTAGCCAACTCTTTGACCAAATGGGTGGGAACTCCGTCTGCCATGGAGTCCATCAGGAAAGGAATATTACGGTAAGTATTTGAAATTAATATTCCGTTTTCCTGACAGACTCCATGGCAGCCTATGTGTGGGAAATAAGTAGCCAGACCACACGGGGTGGGTATGCTTGAACAAAAAGATTTAATTTGCCCCGTTAACCAACAGGATTCTTAAACCAAAATTCACAGAAGATAGAGAAGCAGGCTCTATACAGTAATGCAACATAAAGGTATTAATGGAGGCCCAAGAGGCCGCTTTGCAGATGATGTCTGGAGCCACGTGACGGCTGCTGCCCATGATGCCACCATACCTCTGGTGTATGCCAAGTACTTGGCTCTATAAGCCTGCTGAATGGACTGAATGATCCAGGATGCAATCGTTCTGGTTGAAGCTCGCTTACCTCTGTAACTGCCAGAATACAGAACAAACAGGTATACAGAGCGTCTAAAGGAGGAAGTAGCTCGTAGGTATTCCTTCAGTATTTTGCCTATATCCAGAGGATGAACCTCGGTAGACCCTGGGACCTGAATGTAGGCAGGACGATTTCTTGGTTCTCATGGAGCACTGAAGTGACTTTCAGATTTGAAAAATCAGGCATGGTTCTTCGTGACCCAAGGAACCCATCTCAGACACCCTCTTGGCCGAAGTGATAGCGATAAAGAAGGTGACTTTGCAGAAAGGTCTTTGATAAAAAGCGGGGTAGACCACGTGATATTAGGTCCAGACAATGAGTCAAGAACGAGGGGAAGATCCCATTTGGGGAATCTTGGTCTTCTTTGGGGCCTGAGACTTGATGCCCCACGGAAGAACTGTCAGACTAGTGGGTGAACAGCCCATGATGTTCCGGAGAAGGCCGATAAATCTGAGACTTGGACTAAGAGAGCTGATGGATAGCGACAGGTCTAGGCCGGATTGAAGAAAGCTGAGGATATCTTGAATCTCTGGATCCCTAAATGATTTGCCCGTAAAGGATGAAAATTCGACAAACTTGGCCCATATTTGTCAGGACAATTCACAAGTGAGCGTTGCGCGTCGATTGCCTGTGCGCAGGCGCGGCAGAACGGCACTCCGGCGCATGCGCACTCGCGGCTCAGCGCCCCGACGTACGCACATGCGCACTAGCGCACGTTTGAGCGTCCCAGTGCGTGACAGCGTCACATGACCACTTACAGGTCCTATTTAAGGAAGTGGTTCAGATTAGTCCAGCGCTGGCTTGTCTTCAGCTTCCTGCCAAAGCTCTGTTCCTGCTTCCTGTATCCTGTTTGCCTGATTACCTGTTTTGACCCGGATTTGCCTTTTTGACCTTGCTGCCTTCTCTTGCCCTTGACCTTTGGACTGTATACTGGACTTACCGCTTGCTCGCCTCTGGCCCCTGGAACCTCTGCTTGTGACCCGGATTTGCCTGCTGTCTCCTGCCCTGAATATCTGCCTGTGACCCGGACCTGCCCGTCTTCAGTCCTGTACCTGCACCAGTGTTCTGGAACCTCCCAGTACTTCCCGGCCCCCAGCACCTGGCTCCCTCTTCAGTCCTGACCCTCTGATCCTCTGGTTGGGTAGCCTGTGCCTCTTTGTGCCATTCACCCCCTGTCTCACCTCCAGGGGGCGGACTGCGCTCAGTTGCAAGGGTGAACCACTCTCGGCATTTCGGCCTCGGTAAGTACGCACCTGACAGTACAAGCCAGCCATGTCTGAGGCCGACAGAGTGCGTTCACCCCTTGAGGCTTTGTGCCAACAAGTCTCAGCATTAACTGAAGCTGTACAAAAACTACAAGAGGGTTACACCCAAGTGGACAGTCGCCTGCAGCAGCTTTCGGGGTCTACTGCACCCACCTTAGCGGGCCCTACCGCCACCAGTGGATTATCCGCTCCCCCTGGATCAGCAAACCCCACTGTGATCATGGCATCTCCTGAACCCAGAGTTCCTACCCCTGAACGGTTCACGGGTGACCGCAAGAAGTTCCGGGCCTTCAAGAATGCCTGCTCGCTCTACCTTGCGCTTCAACCCAGGACTTTCGCCTCTGAAGTAGTAAAGGTGGGTTTCATTATCTCGCTCCTGGCTGAGGAGCCACAGGCATGGGCCCATAGCCTAATGGAGCAGAGAAGCCCAGCACTCAATGCAGTAGAGACTTTCTTTGAGAGTATGGCGCAATTGTATGATGACCCGCAACGTGTGGCTACAGCTGAGGCCACGCTACATAATTTACTTCAGGGACGTAGACCGGTGGAGGATTACACCGTCGAATTTCGGAAGTGGTCAGCTGATACCGGGTGGAACGAACCGGCTCTTAAATACCAGTATCGCCAGGGGTTGTCTGAGACTTTGAAAGATGAGTTGGCAAGATCCGAGACGCCTGACTCACTGGAAGACTTGATCCAAGCTGCCACCAAGCTGGACCGCCGCATGCGTGAAAGGCGTTCCGAGCGTCTTCAGTCTCCCCGTACTTATTGGACCTCTTCCAAACCTACTTTGCCGTCATCCACCACCTCAGCTCCAGCAGTAGAATCCCAGGAGACAGAACCCATGCAGTTGGGCCTAGTTCGTGCTCCCCTCACGCCAGAAGAACGACTCCGCAGACGCCGGTCCAATCTTTGCCTGTACTGTGGGGCCTCGGGTCATTTTCTCAGCACCTGTCCTGTAAGACCGAGTAAGTCCTACCAACAATATATAATGAACTTTCAATCTTCCGGGTTCTCCCAGACTTATGTCGCCCTCTTTGTCTCCTTACAGCTACCGGAAAAGGAAACCCGGCTATCAGCCATAATTGACTCCGGAGCCTGCAGCTGCTTCCTTGACGCGGCATTTGCTACCAAGATGCGCTTGCCCCTCGTTCCGAAGAAACAAAATCTACAGGTACATTTGGCTGACGGCTCTCTTCCTCGCTCTGGATTCATTACCCATGAGACCCAACCCATCTGTGTCACTACCGATTCGGGTCACCGGGAATTTATACAATTTGACATTATCCCATCTCCAATGTTCCCCATCATCTTGGGGCTTCCATGGTTACGGATCCACGAACCCCAAATTAACTGGGGTAAGAGGGAGGTCTCCTTCCCATCGCCTCACTGTATCCAGCATTGCTTTACCCCGGCTGTGGCTACTTGCTCCACCATTTCATCATCACCAGATAACCTTCTTCATGTACCACCAGTTTACTTGGAATTCCAAGACGTCTTTGACAAACAACAGGCAGATCGCTTACCGCCTCATCGGACATATGATTGTCCCATCGATCTCCTCCCGGGTTCACCGATTCCTTTTGGCCGCATTTTTCCCCTGTCCGAAGTAGAACTCAAGGTCCTCAAGGCCTATATTGACGAGAATCTGGAGAAGGGGTTCATCCGCCCCTCCTCGTCACCCGCCGGAGCGGGCATCTTTTTTGTGGGAAAGAGAGACGGCTCCCTCCGACCTTGCATTGATTACAGAGAACTAAATAAAATCACCATTAAGAACCGATATCCCCTGCCTCTGATCCCAGAGCTTTTTCAACGTTTCAGGTCTGCTAGAGTCTTCTCTAAATTGGATCTTCGCGGGGCCTACAACCTCATCCGAATCAGGGCAGGAGATGAATGGAAAACAGCCTTCAGATCCCGATTCGGGCATTATGAATATTTGGTAATGCCCTTTGGGCTTTGTAACGCCCCAGCAACCTTCCAGCACCTGGTAAATGACATTTTTCGTAAACACCTTGACGACTTTCTTGTCGTTTACCTAGACGACATCCTTATCTTTTCGGACTCCCTTGAACTCCACCGGGTACATGTGAAACAAGTACTCACCATCCTCCGCAGCCACAGATTGTACCTCAAGGCAGAGAAGTGCGAATTCGAGAAATCCACGGTGCAATTCTTGGGGTTCATCATTTCTACAGGTGGGGTCTCCATGGACCCACAAAAGGTCAAGGCCGTACTGGAGTGGCCAGCCCCAGTGAACAAGAAAGGGGTACAGCGATTCATCGGGTTCGCAAACTTCTATCGAAGGTTCATTGTCGGCTTCTCCTCCATAGTGGCACCCATCACCAAGTTGACTCACCAAGGTACTCAATTCCATTGGTCCCCGGAAGCACAAGAGGCTTTTGATACTTTGAAAAAATTGTTTTCGTCCGCTCCCATCCTGATGCATGCAGATCCAACCCTTCCATTTGTGCTGGAGGTGGATGCATCAGAGACGGCTACTGGAGCTATATTATCCCAGAGATTGGGCCCCAAGGCCCTGTTACACCCTGTGGCTTTTGCATCACGTAAGTTAAGTCCTCCAGAGAGGAACTACGATGTGGGAGACAGAGAGCTATTGGCCATTAAGTTTGCCCTGGAGGAGTGGAGGTATCTCCTGGAGGGGGCTTCCCATCCTGTCATGATTTGGACAGACCACAGAAACCTGGAGTACCTAAGGACAGCCAAACGCTTAAAGCCCAGACAAGCCCGTTGGGCTCTCTTTTTTTGCAAGATTTAATTTTCATATTTCTTACAGACCCGGCTCAAAAAATGGAAAGGCAGACGCTCTCTCTAGAATGTTTCACGAGACACCCCAGGAATCTGAACCCAACACTATCCTTTCGCCACAGAACTTCCTGTCCCTCCTTCTGCAACCTGATTTAGTCTCCGCCATCAGGGCGGCATCAAGGCACCCCACCGACCATGGAATTCCCTCAATGGAGGAACACGATGGACTACTCTGGGTACGTGGGAAGGTCTTTGTCCCCACAGAAACAAGACCTTTAACGCTCAAGACTCTACATGATCACAAGCTTGCGGGACATTTTGGGGTTCACAAGACGTCTAACTTAATTTCTCGCTCTTTTTGGTGGCCTGGGTGGAGACAAGACTGCAGGAATTATGTCACCTCTTGTATCATTTGTCAACGCAACAAAGGAACTAGTTCTAAAGCCTGGGGCCTGCTGAAGCCCTTGTCCATCCCGAAGCGCCCATGGGCGGACATATCAATGGACTTCATTGTAGAGTTACCCGCTTCAGAGGGATACACCACCATCTTGGTCGTGGTCGACCGCTTGTCAAAGATGGCACACTTCCTCCCAATGATTGGGACTCCTTCCGCTTCTGCTACAGCTGACATATTCTTTAAAGAGATTGTTCGACTCCACGGGATACCTACGAGTGTCACTTCTGATAGAGGGTCTCAGTTCACCTCCAAGTTTTGGCAAGAATTATGTAAAACCCTCGAAATCAAGATATGCCTCTCTTCGGCCTATCACCCTCAGAGCAATGGTCAGACGGAGAGGACAAATCAATCTCTAGAGCAATACCTCCGCTGTTTCTGTTCGGATTCCCAGGATGAATGGTCTAGTCTCCTACCCTATGCGGAGTTCGCCTACAACAATGCGGTCCATACTGCCACCAACCAAACTCCTTTCTGGGCCAACTTTGGGTTCCATCCCTCCTTCTTGCCAGGATCTCTGCCTGAAACTCCTGTTCCTGCGGTCCAAGACCGAGTTGATTTTTTGCAGCAGAATTTCCGGAAAATTCAAGAGACCATGCAGAAGACCCAAGAAGGGTATGAGAAACATTTCAACCGGGGGAGGAAGGAAAATCCGGACTTCAAGATAGGGGACGAGGTATGGTTGTCCTCAATCAATCTCAAATTAGCCATACCCACACGTAAATTAGGACCAAAGTTTATTGGTCCTTTCAAGATCAAACGGAAGATTAATCCTGTAGCTTTTGAGCTTTCCTTACCAGACTCGTACAGGATACACCCGGTGTTCCACGCTTCCCTCCTGAAGCCTGTCACTCCTAGTCCTTTTCCAGGAAGATCTGAACCACCACCTCCTCCAGTACTGGTGGACGGCGAAACAGAATTTGTGGTGGAAAAAATTTTAAGTTGCAGGAAAAGGGGGAGGCAACTCCAATACCTGGTCAAATGGGAAGGCTACCCGTCAGAAGAGAACTCTTGGGAACCCTCAGGAAATCTGCATGCTCCACGCTTAATCCGAGCTTTCCAGACGGAACATCCTGAACTGATGGCTAGCTTGGGCGTCCGGAGGCCGCCCCTCGGGGGAGGGCAATGTCAGGACAATTCACAAGTGAGCGTTGCGCGTCGATTGCCTGTGCGCAGGCGCGGCAGAACGGCACTCCGGCGCATGCGCACTCGCGGCTCAGCGCCCCGACGTACGCACATGCGCACTAGCGCACGTTTGAGCGTCCCAGTGCGTGACAGCGTCACATGACCACTTACAGGTCCTATTTAAGGAAGTGGTTCAGATTAGTCCAGCGCTGGCTTGTCTTCAGCTTCCTGCCAAAGCTCTGTTCCTGCTTCCTGTATCCTGTTTGCCTGATTACCTGTTTTGACCCGGATTTGCCTTTTTGACCTTGCTGCCTTCTCTTGCCCTTGACCTTTGGACTGTATACTGGACTTACCGCTTGCTCGCCTCTGGCCCCTGGAACCTCTGCTTGTGACCCGGATTTGCCTGCTGTCTCCTGCCCTGAATATCTGCCTGTGACCCGGACCTGCCCGTCTTCAGTCCTGTACCTGCACCAGTGTTCTGGAACCTCCCAGTACTTCCCGGACCCCAGCACCTGGCTCCCTCCAGGGGGCGGACTGCGCTCAGTTGCAAGGGTGAACCACTCTCGGCATTTCGGCCTCGGTAAGTACGCACCTGACAATATTCTCTTATATACTTTATTCTTGCTCGCTTTTCTTGAGCTCATGCGGGTAGAAATCACTCTTGAGGCGCACCCAAGAGATTCCAGCCTCTCCCTCTAAAGAACCAGACCATCAGTCTCAGTAATGCTGGACAAGGGAGCAGGACTGCCCCCTGAGAAAGAAGGTTCGGCCTGAGAGGAAGAGGCACCGGGTCCCGGAAGCTGAGCTGGGTCAGGAGGGGAAACCAAGGCCTGTTTGGCCAGTAAGTCACAATCACCGCCACCTCGGCCACTTCCGCTTGAAGTCTACGTAAGAATTTTTAGGATGTTCAGGAGCGGGGGGAAGAGGTATGCCCTGTTGAATCTCCACTGATCTGTTAAGTGTTCCACTGATCTGTCTATTCTGAAGGCCTGACTGCAACGGACTTGAGTGTAGTACTTCTTGACCTTGAAATTGCAGGGAGATGCAAATAGATCCCAGGGACAGGATCCACTCAAACGTCTGCACATGAAGGGGACCACTCATTGTTGTCCAGCTGTGTGTGGGACAGGAAGTCTGCCTGGACATTCTGAGCTCTGGGAATGAAGACTGCTGAGATATTGACCAGGTTTTTCTGGGCCCAAGACATGATGGGTTCGACCTCTTGGAGAAGGGTGGTGCTCCGGGTGCCCCCTTGCCCCCCTCACATAGGAGACCGCTGTGATGTTGTCCATCTTCAGAACCACTGACTCCCCTTTCAGGAGATGAGAGAAGGCTTGAAGGGCACACCAGGCTGCCCGAAGTTCCAGGATGTTTGAGCCTGGATTATGGAGACTAGCATCCCACTTGCCTTGTGCAAGTTCTGACCTGCAGAGGGCTCCCCATCCAGCACAGCTGGCATTGATCGTGACCGTGACCCACAAGACGGGGGCGATGGAGTGGCAAGTGAGAACATTTTTGCGCTGGAGCCACCAGAAGAGGCTGTTCCTCATCACTGTTATACAAATGGACTGATTGATGTCCCTCAAATTTCCAAAGGAACCCTGTCTGAAAGGGGCGTAACCTCCACAGCGACCATTTGAACATGGGGGTCGTAGAGACCATTGTGCTGATAATCCTTAGGCACTGTGAGACCCTCAGGCGTGAGGAGTTCAAGGCCCAAGAGATTCTCTCTCGGATAACTGGAATTTTTTCCACAGGAAGAAAGATGGTGCTTTCCACTGTGTTGAACTCGGCCCCCAAGTATATCAGGCACTGCGTTGGTACTAGATGGATTTTCTCCAGGTTTAGGAGCCACCCAAAGTCGATTAGTGTGGAGATAACCTGCTCCTTGTGGATCAGAAATTGCTCCTTGCCCTGGGACAGCAACAGGATGTCGTCGAGATAATGGTACAAGTGTATTCCTCTTGTTCTTATAAGGGCCACTACGGCCAGTAGAACTTTCGAAAAGACCTCAGGGTGAAGTTGTCAGCCCGAAAGGGAGGCAGGTAAACTGCAGATGTTCTTGCCCGACTTGGAACCGGAGGCCACAGGCACATGGAAGTAAGCATCTTTTAGGTCGATTGAGATCAGCTGATCGCCCGGCTGCACGGCTTGTTGGATAGTAGAGAGAGTCTCCATTTTGAACCTTTCGTACTTTATGAATTTGTTGTGGTAAATTAGATCTATCACTGGATGCCATGAATTATTTTTCTTCTGAACTAAGAAGAGAGGGGAGTACACCCCCTGGAACTCTTCATCCTTTGGGACCGGCACCCCCGCTCCCTGTGTTCTCAGCGAATCCACGTAGGATCGTAACACCTGCTTCTTTTCTTTCGACCGTGGTAGCAGGATGGAAATAAATATGGGGGGAGGAATACTGGTGAAGGACCATGTGTGGCTGAGGATACCGTCTTGATGGTCCAGTAATCCGAGATTGAGGCCACCCAGACGTGCCGGAAAAGAAGCAAACAAACCCCAACCCGACCCGCCTGGGCGGGCCCAATCTCAAAACGACTTAGCCGGCTCATGTCCACTGGATGCCTGTTTTTTAGCGGGCTTCCGAAAAGAAGCCTGCCCTCTGTTCCAATTACTTCTGAAGTCCCGACCGGGCCTGTAAGAGTGTGCTTCCCTTGAACGCTTGGTACTGCGTCTTCGAAAATTGAGGTCTCTTCTGACCAAACAGATGCCTATCCTGAGGCAGGAAACCCGACTTCCCAACGGTGGCCTGGGCTATAGTGCTGTCCAGCCTGTTACCAAATAGTGAGGAGCCTTCAAAGGGGATCCTACACCAGGCTTGTTTAGATGCCGGATCAGCGACCCAAGGCCGTAACCACTGGGCCCACTTAGCCGTGACGGAAGACAGCATAGTCCGGGCTAGCATGTGGATAAGATCGATAGAAGCCTCCCCCAGGAAGGCCGCTGCCAGCTTCAGCTCCTGGACTGCCGAGCCTTTGGCTAACTCTTCTGAAACTCCTCTGAGTACAGAGTCCACATTCTCGGTCCAAGATTCAATAGCCTTGGACACAGCCGCTAGGGCCAGGGTGGGCTTGCAAGCCATACTGGCTAGCCCATAGATTCTCTTGAGGTCTTGGTCTATCCTTGTCTCAAGGCCATCCTTGAAGGATACCGCATCTTCCAGGGGAAGAGTGACGTGTTTTGCCAGATGCATTAGAGCTGCATCCACAATGGGAGCATTTTTCAGAGTTTCACTTCCTCTGCCTTGAAGGGATTTAATCTGGAGGTTTTGCGTGACATAGAAGTTTTCTTGTCTATTTTGCTCCGCTCCTCGTCAATGACATGCTTCAATTCTGAAAGGAGCGAGATCGTTCTTTTCCCAAGTGTTTAAAGAACTTTCTTTGTTTGGCCGGTGGAGTAGAAGGGTCTTCCAACTTCAGGGCCTCTGACTGCTTTGACTAGTGGAGAAACAAGAGCAAAATCGAAACCCCTGGCAAACTCATCTCCTTCTAACTCATCTCCTTCTAACTCGCTGTCATGGAAGCCTTGCGCTTGCGCAGAACATCCGAAGATCCGGGAGAAGCATCGCTCCAGACGCCATGAGAAGATTTATCACAATAATAGAGTAAAAAAACTAGCAAGGGGAAAGGCTTGTGGACAAGACACCACACAAAGAGACAAACGGCTGCCATGGAGAAAGGCAAAAACAGCAGACCTTGCCAGCCAAGCTTGACAGATTTCCATCCTAGGCACACAAAGGCAGCCTACCCTCCACCACTGGGGCATCTTGCACCTGAGAAACAGCCACTCACCCGCCCATGGCTGGGCTCTGAGCTTGCACCACACAGAATTCTGTAATCTGGAAAAATATTCTGATTGGACGCCAAGCAGGAACAAACGAAATGTAGGTCCATTGGACGAGGACAAAAAAGGAACGCAGTCTCTAGTGGTGAGTTCAAATTTATTGGTATAGGAGAGGAGGCGGTGTTGACCCACATGTAGGCTGCCATGGAGTCTGTCAGAAAAGGTACATTTTCACTTTTTTCCAGGCATGTATTTTTCAAAAATGCATGGTACTGACAGTTGCTTTCAGGTTCACTTTTAAGGCAGGTACGGCTATGTCTGAGATTGTACAAATACATTCAGTATGTCATTTTTAGACAAAGTTTCAATTTCCCCAATTACGTTTTAGCTCCATAATTTGAAAAAAAATTAAGGAAGAGAAAGGTATCCTGAAACTTAAACCCATCTCCAAGGCCACCCGTCAGAACTGGAAGGGGTTGAACAATACAGCACATATACAGTTCCATTCCATAAGGTATAAGATATAGTGCTTCTGAACTTCACCCTGAATTTTAGATTTAAAGTGGTTGGAAACCCTCACAGATACCCAGTGAAGTGACGGTCTCAGGTGATACACAGAGATGAAACAAAACTTCCTGCTTGTCTGAGAAAGCAGGGGGTGGGGAGCTGAAATGACATTCTGCAAAGCTTAGTGAGAGCTGATTAAAGGGAAGGGACACACCCCATTTCACGCAACACACAGGGACAGAGCTGAGGCTGTCAGTCATAGGCTAAGTGCTGCCATGTCACCTTTTTACCTCTTGGTGTCAGGAAAACTTGTCCAGAAGGGACTCGTGTAGCTAGCAGAAGACCTAGGCAGCAAACTGAAATGACACCTAGTGCTCCTCATTGAGACAAGTACACACTAAAGAGGGATAGGTCTTGTTCATATTTCATGTCAGAGGTTTACAACCACTAATATCCTGGGTTTAGCCGATATAGCTGATAACTCCTGTGGATGTTTTACCTAAAAGTTGTGTCTTTAATCAGAAAGGCAGAGAGAAGTTTAGTGCAGTTTACCTTATGGAGTGTGTTATTTTGAAGTTGTACCTAATATTATTGGTCATGGGAAGCTTTTTTTTTTTTCTTGTTTTTTTTTAGGGAAACAAACGTTCTCTCTGCAAATCCTTTCTCTTATATCTATATTTTTCTTCTATGAATGAATGAATGAATGATTTTCCTAATCAAACTCACTAGTAGATAATAACCAAATTACACAAAGTTGTATTTCCTGATGATTTTTTATTGTGTTTTTATAATTTAAGAAATAATTTACAAATACATTTTGTTGGCTTTAACTGATGTTACCATTTTTTTTTTTCAAATTGTAGTTCTGTGGGCGTTATGAAAGACCTGCAAATTATGTCCTGCTTCTATCTGTCCTTATTCTTCTTGATATTAGTGTTATTGGCGAGTCAGGTAAGCAATAGAAAATGATGTGCAAACCTAAGATATATTCATCAAGTCTAATTGTAGTCATGGTTAGGGTTGCCGCGATATTATTATCAGTATCGGTGCCGATACCGAGTATTCGCACATGTATCGGTACTCGTGCAAATGCACCGATACCTGAAACCGATACTTTCAGGCTCGGTTCTTTGAGCTGTCAGTGGGCCTCTCCTGTTGACAGCTGAAGTGTTAAATAAGTCCAGTAATTTGAGCTGTTAAAAAAAAAAAAGCAACCGGCAATGTTTATTAACAACATTGCTCAGCGCTGAAACACTAAAATGAAAAGAAACAAATGTTCCTCTGTTAAACCCACATATTAACTCTAAAGGTAGTCTAATCAGCCTAAACCACTTAAGCCCCGGACCAATTTGCAGCCAAAGGACCAGGCCCCTTTTTGCGATTCGGCACTGCGTCGATTTAACTGAAAAAAATGCAATATTTTTACTTTTTGCTATAATAAATATCTCCAAAAAAAATATATAAAAAAAATGTTTTTTTCCTCAGTTTAGGCCGATACATATTCTTCTACATATTTTTGGTAAAAAAAATCGCAATTAGCGATTAGTGGTTTGTTTTGCGCAAAAGTTATAGGGTTTACAAAATAGGGGATAGTTTTATAGCATTTTTATTAATATTTTTTTTTTACTAGTAAAGGCAGCGATCATCGATTTTTATTGTGACTGCGACATTATGGCGGACACATCGGACATTTTTGAAAATTTTTTGGGACCATTGTCATTTATACAGCAATCAGTGCTATTTAAATGCACTGATTCCTGTGTAAATGACACTAGCAGTGAAGTAGTTAACCACTAGGGGGCAGGGAGGGGTTAAGTGTGTGTGTGTGTTTTTTTTTTTTTTAACTGTAGGGGGCGTGGCTTGGCATCTGTTGTCACTGATCGTCTTTCCCTATGACAGGGAACAGACGATCAGTGACAGGCTCAGTAGGAAGCACGGAGAGAGGTTTGTTTACACAGACCTCTCCTCGTTCTTCAGCTCTGTGACCCGATCACGGGACACCAGCGGCGATCGGTCCGTTGGTCCCGTGGCCACGGAGCTCAGGCACGCTCGCGACCTGTGGCCGTGCCATTCTGCCGACGTATATTGGTGTGAGGCGGTCCTTAAGTGGTTAATTAACTCCCTATTCTCCTCCAATTAAATATTATTCTCCTGCTTTTTTTTTTATACGTCTATTTTAAAAATTATAAACTATTAAAACTTTTTTTGTTGTTTGCTTTGTTAGTGAATATTTTTACACATATATATTAACATATATTTACATATTTCACATTGAAAAAGCGCAAAATTTAAAAAAAATCTATTTATTTAATTTTTAAATAACTTTTCAATGCTTTGTACCATTGCTGACAGCTGAAGTGAAGGTAGGTAGTAAGAGTAGGTAGAGTACTAAAAAAAAGTATCGTTAATCGTTCTCCTAAAAAAAATGGTGCAGTAGCCTAAGGGATGCGCATTGCATTGATAACCCTGGAGACTTTAATTACTGTACTGATGGGCTATACAATGCCTGTGGTAGCATTGTAATGGAAAGATCCATATTTCTCTAGAGTATATTGCATAGTCCCTGATGTTTTTCCTGTGAATTTTGAAACATCCAATATGATAAATGGAAATACAATGGGCTATCCTCTCACCACTCATAAAGGCATGAAGATTGTAAGTAGTATGACAAGGAGATGATTAGAGAAACCCCACTGTCTTGCAGCTAAACAGTAAGGACTGTAAAGACGAATATAGGTACTACCGTATATACTCGAGTATAAGCCGAGATTTTCAGCACATTTTTTGTGAGCTGAAAATGCCCCCCTCGGCTTGTACTCGAGTCACGCACTTTTCTGCAGCAGAGAATTGCATTTTCCGACCCGACTTTGGGACCCCATATCTCGGGGTCACTTGGTGCTAGGAGCTCCTAATTTGGTGTGAAGTGGGGTTTCTAGCACCAAGTGGCCCCATGATACAGGGCCTCAAAGTCGATCCGGAAAATGTAATTCTCTGCTGCAGAAAAGTGCTTGACATTTTCCGAACCGAGTTTGGGGCCCCGTATTTTGGCGCCACTTGGTGCTAGGAACCTCATCTTTGGATATGTTGTAGTGCTAGTTCCACTTGGTTTGCACACCACATTTGGGGTTCCTAGCACCAAGTGGCCCCGAGACCTAGCACTAGCTTCCTAGCACTACGGGGCCCCAAAATCGGTCAACTGTGTCAATCTGCAGCAATGTCATTTCAGGACCCTTTGGGTCCAGAGACCCCAAATTTTGGCTGCAGCTTGGGGGCATCTAGGAACCCTTAACTACCAAGTTCGGGGGACCTATGGCTGCAAATGGACACAGTGAGGCATGCAAATGGGCACAGTGAGGCTGCAAATGGGCATTGTTGACCCTCTTTTCCACTTACAGTAGCTGCGCATTTCTCACCCTAGGCTTATACTCAAGTCAATACATTTTCCCAGTTTTTTGTGGTAAAATTAGGTGCTTCGGCTTATATTCGGGTCGGTTTATACTCGAGTATATACGGTACATCACCTTCTTTTTTTTTCAGTGGACAGTTTTGGATAAAGGTCCTCACTGGTGGGTGATCATAGTTGAAGATGTGAATAGTATTGAGTTAGGATAAAGTCCTGTAGCTGTTAATATTGATACATATGGATAAAAAATGGTATATTTATGTGTGTGTGTATTATAAGTATTTCTGTATGTATCTTGTGTTATGTATTTTTTTGTGATATGTAAATACAGTGATATTCCTTTTACTGTGTTAAGGTGAACTATTACTCCAGATTAGACTGCTTATGGAAAAAAAAGTTCAGGAAAGAAGATGAAGAAATTGAAACCATGGAAAATTTGAATCGAATTCTCTTAGAAAATGTACTTCCTGCCCATGTGGCTGCCTATTTTATTGTTGACAACAAAATGAATGAGGTAGGGACTGTGTAAAGCGTACATTCTCTTTACAAAAGAGGCCTTGTTGGGAGAACCCAGTAAAATAAAGAAGATGTGCATGGTTAATTTCCTTTATGCTACAGGTGATGCATCTATTGGAAGGAAAGAGCCAGCATCTATGATGATTTGTAAGGAATACAATCACTCTGAAGTTTCTCAGGACACCTGCTGATGTTCTACAGATATCAGCTATTTAGACTGACTAAAGCAAAAATCTATAAGACCACTTTCACATTGAGGCGCTTTTCAGGCGCTTTCACGCTAAAAACAGCGCCTAAAAAGCTCACGAAAACTTATTTCCATTAAAATAAAGTAAAAAACTCCCCTCCCCATTGAAATGAATGGAAAGCTCTTCAAAAGCGCCTGAAAAGTTCTTCAAAAGCGCTCAATGTTTTTACTGGCAGTTTAGAAGCGCTTCAGTGTGAAAGTGGCCTAAGTGTAGGGAGAAGCTCAAATATGATGGGGTGGGTTGGGTAGGATAGTTATCAATTAACAGGACTGCCATGAGGTACACAGATCTTCACCAGAAAGTACTTATAGGAAATTGTAGTAACCAAATAGAGTTTGAATTTAAAAATGTGACCCAACCTGACTGCATAGCTTCTATAAAAAAAATAGATTTTCAAAACTCCTTCCCTCACAGCTAAGGTTAAAGTGGTTCTAAAGCCTTAAGATTTTTCATTAAGGTGAAAAACTTTCTGTGCTGCAGAATCCCCCCCGTTATACTTACCTGAGCTTGATCCAATCCAGCGGTGTGCATAAGAGTAGCGGCTCTTGATGTCGTCACCCTCTTCCCTGCCATCAATCAAATGCTGTGCCGAGTGAGCAGGGTGCTCGCAGACAGGGAGGCTTGGGAGTGAGCAAGCACGGGTGCCGCTATGGAAAGACGCTTTGGCACCTGCCAAAGAGGAGGAGCCTGGAGCACTGGCAAGGGAACCTCAGAAGAAGAGGTTTGGGGCTGCTCTGTGCAAAACCATTGCACAGAGCAGGTAAGTAAACCATGTTCATTTTAATAAAAAAAAAAAATTAAGGTTTAATGACGCTTTAATTGGCAGGTGCAATATCAGTATGCTTGTTGCTCTTCTATTGTGTAGGCTTTCCAGATGCTAGTCTGCCATGTGAAACAGCAGTAGTAGTAGTAGTAGTAGTAGTAGTAGTAGAAAGAGTGCCCCATGTTACTTATAATGGGGGACAGGGTTCTTTTAAAGGTAGAAAAGTTCTCTGTACTGTAGCATGAGTGCATTTTGAACATTATTCCATCTTTAACCACTTTGGCACTAGAGCAATTTTTTTTCTTCATTTAGAAATCTGCATTTCATCTGCATAATCTGCATAACATTTAATATTTTCTGAAAGCAGAGGCCTTGTAGAGAAAAAAAGATAGTAGTTGCATTTTGTTGTTATTTTTTGTTTTTTGTATGTTATACAACTGTTTATCAAAAACATATTTTCAGGAAAAAATATAATAAAATAAAAGTTTTAGGGCAAACACACACAATATACCTACTTTTTGGTAAAATATAAAATAATGTAGTTGTGTTGAGTAAATAGATACCAAACATGAATTGTGTGTGCCGTGATATTGCAAAAAATAATGGTACCCAAAAAATCTCCATAGTTGTGCTATAGTGTTTTGTGATACGATTGGCTTCTACAGATCAGGTTAGATTGCACGGCCTTATTAAATAGACCTCTTTTTGTTTTCATTATTATTTATAGTAAGTTGTAAATCTTGTTGGTGATCTTCTTTTTTGGCAGGATTTGTATCACCAGTCATATGACTGTGTCTGTGTAATGTTTGCATCAGTGCCAGAGTTTAAGGTCTTCTACACAGAGTGTGATGTCAACAAAGAGGGCCTGGAATGTCTGCGGCTTTTGAATGAGATCATCGCTGATTTTGATGAGGTATGCCTTGTGTTATGTTATTGTTACCGGTATTTAGAATCCTTAAATGAAGGTTTACTAACACAATATATTTCGATAGCTTTTAATGAAACCAAAATTCAGCGCAGTGGAGAAAATCAAGACAATTGGAAGCACCTACATGGCAGCAACTGGACTCATTGTAACTCCTGGGCAAGAAAGTAACCAGGTAATACTGCTCTGGATATTTAAAGCTGAACTCTGGGATAGTTTTAACATTTGCACACTAATGACAGGTACATACCGGGAATTTTTATTTTTTTTTTCCGACCCAGTAGATATTTAATCACCACTTTTTTTTTATATTTTATATAAACAAAAAAATACCAAGACATGTTGAACAAAAAAACATGTTTTTCTTAGTTTCTTTATTTGCAAACAAATAATCGTTCTTCATAATTTTAAGCCAAAATGTAATCTGCTGCATATTTTTTTGTAAAAATACCACAGGTCAGTGTATATTATTTAGTGAGTGTGAACGTTCTAGAGCCAACAAACTATGGTGTATATATATTTGAAAATTGATCAATCCGCCTATCTCATTTTGTAAGGCCCTAAAATGTCAGGACAGCACATATATCCCCCAAATGACCCCCTTTTTGGAAAGTAGACAGTCTAAGGTATTTAACAATTGGAAAATTAAGACATTTAATAAAATGTTTTTGTCACCAGTGCAGTAAAGCATCGCCATAAGGTGTGCGGTGATCAGGGATACTGATTGGTGACAATATGTAAAAGAAAAAAAAATGTAAACTAAATTTTTTTTTTTTTATTATTATTTATTTTTCTTTTTATATATCCTGACATACCCCCTGAGTCAGATCCAGAGCTCTCCAATCAGCATGGCGCATGAGCTTTACTGATTGCAGAACTACAAGCTCTGAGTCAGCAGCAAGTCAGATGTCTGCACTGCTTCCCCACAAAGATCAGGAGTCCCACTTTTTTGCTAGCAGGGGGAGGTTTTTCTAGCTAACAGTTTTGGAAAGAAAACCAACTGTAAGGCTGTGTACATATTTTGTTTGATGCATCTGGAATGTATCTAGCTGATTTAAGCTGAAGGTTGACTTGTGCTTTAACTTTTGCAAATCCGCACATAGCTATTGTTTTGGAGTGGATATGGTAATTGGATAAGTTATCAGTGAAGTTTTTTTTCCTTTTGTAGACATGCTCACAATTTGCACTTTAGATGGCTGGTTCCTAGTTTATTTTTCCACTTGTACTAATAAAACACATAGAGGCCTATTTTCTTTATATTCTATTATTTCATATGTTCACCAGCACGTCCATCTACTGGCCAAAATAGGGTATATTTTCTGAATGCGGTATATATTTCAGATTTAAACCGTAACCTCCATAGCCATACATTTTATGGTCCTTCAGAATTAGGATATTAGTTTCCATGATTTCCTACATCCTATAATATTCCTATAACCTATATTCTGTTAAAAATTAATAAAAATTACATGAAACTGCTATTAATATATACAAATCCGATGTAAAGTATGCCATTCCTACTAAATTGAAAAGATGTAACTACATACAACAACTAGTGTATAATCCTGCATTTATGTTCACTTTTATGGTACTTTAAATATCTTTATAAAAAATAAAAAATATTGCGCTAGAAAAAAAATATATTAGAACAAGCTACAACTAAACACCATCAAATATCACTATGGTAAACGTGAATAATAAAAAAATATAGTTGCGCTAAGGAAAAAAGTGAGTAGTGAGTGATGAATTAATCTCAGTTGAATATAACAATCAAGCAAAAAGGATAGTCCATGAAACAAGTGAAAGTCCAATTAGACCAAATATCCCTTCTTGTTCTGACACAATATCAATTCAAAATGATGTCCGTGATAAATGAAATGCAGGCACATAGACGTTCAATCGAACCCCAGCAGTGAAGACCAATAACGACCAAATCTTTTCAGAGATAGTAAATGATGGTGGACTCCCTTGTGAGCGGAGTCAGCTGCGCAGGCAGATACAACCCTCTGCAGGGACAAGTGGATCTCCGTTGACACGAGCGCCGCTGGCGAAATCCGGAATTGAACAAGGGGACACAGACAGCAAGAGGCTGTGCGTGAACAGGCTGACGTGCAGACTCACCAATCCCTGCTCTGATCCGGCGTATCTCTACAGGAAAGAACCCGGGGATTTCTCAGACGAGGGGGAATAGCTAAGAACTTCCCAGCCAATAGGTCAGCTCATCTAAAAGAAACACACACTCGGACCGGCCGGCCACGAGTGCGGATAAAAAGAAAAAAAGGAAAGACAAACTCCAATGGTGAAATACCGCTTGAGTAGAGCTTTTAATGTTTAAAACAGACCGGTGGTGTTAACCACAAATGGTCAAGGCACAAAAATGTTGCACAAGCACAATTATAAAAAAACTGTTAAATAATATAAAAACAAATAACACCCGTGCATGGGAGTCACATAGACATCCTCCAGGCCCCAGGAGGACGTAAGGTATTACGAAACATGTCGGGCTTAATATGTCGATACCATCACGCTCTATGTATAACAAAATTGACGTACTTTTTTTCCCACAAACAGAGCTTTCTTTTAATTTTTTAATTTTATTTAATTTTATTTTATTTTAAATTTTTTATTTTTTTGCGCTATAAACAAAAAAAAGAGCGACAATTTTGAAAAAAACACATTATTTTTTATATTTTGCATATATTTTATATCAGCTATTTGTATCGTGACTGCGACATTATGGCGGACACATCGGACATTTTTTACACATTTTTGGGACCATTGTAATTTATACAGCAATCTGATTCCTGTGTAAATGACACTGGCAGGAAGGGGTTAACCACTAGGGGTCAGTGTAGGGGTTGAGTGTGTCCTGGGGAGTGTTTCTAACTGTGGGGGGGGCGTGGCTACGTGTGGCATGTCACTGATCTCTGATCACAGGGAGCAGAGATCAGTGACACTGTCACTAGGCAGAACGGGGAGATGCTTGTTTACATTAGCATCTCCCCGTTCTTCCTTTCTGTGAGACGATTGCGGGTATCCCCGCAGCGATCGTGACCCAACTCACGGAGCTTGCCGTGGGCGTGTGTGCGCGCACGCAGGCCGCCTCTTAAAGGGCCACGTACAGGTACGTTAGTTTGCCTGTACCTGCCCTTCTGCCGCAGTATATCTGCGTGAGGCAGTCAGCCACCGGTTAAACAGGGCTTTTCTTCTCAGAGAATCGGTTTAGGAACTCCTCCCTTCCGAGTCACCCATTGACTCCCACCCTTACCCACCTCTGATCACCGTTTATAGATCTAGAAACAATAGACCCCCCCAGAGACGATGGACTCCCAAAGCCAGCATCAATAAACCCTCTAGCAGTCAGCAACATTAGAACCCTCCCTCAACAGTAGATCCCTTCCAGTAATGATTGACCCCCTGCAACATAAGAACCAAGCCCAGCAACAATAGATCCCCACCAGCAACAATAGATCCCCACCAGCAACAATATATTCCCCAGTAGACCGCATCAATAGACCCTACAGCAGCCAGCAACAAAGACCCCCTCCTTCAACAGTACATCCCTCCCAGCAACAACTGACCCCCAGCAACATAAGACCAACACCAGCAACAATAGATGCCCTGCAAGCAACAGAAGAACTCCCCAGCAACAATAGACCCCCTTCCTTTTCAAAAATTGATTATCTACAGCAACAGTAGATCCCCCAGCAGCCAGAATCAATAGACTCTCCAGCACACCCCATCAACTCTTGCCATTACATACATTCCGTTCTGGAGGTGCCAGAACTACGTCCCTGCTGAAAAAAAGCCCTGGTTTTAAGTTAAACCTGTAATGAGAGAGATAGGTAGGCTGCCATTGCTGACATACCCTTCTGAAAGTCATAGAAAAGACAGAATGTCTTATTAGTATGCTTGTTTTGGATCTTGGATTGTGTTGTGCAAAAGTGTGAGCATGATAACCAGGGAACTAGCAGACAGAGGGTTAAGCAACTACAGCCTCCATGTTTTTTGTCAGTGGCAATGTTTTTTTCTTTTAATTGAGGCAAGGATCTCACTAATGAAACATGTAGCTGTGGCCATCTTTTTTTAAAAGCGTTGTGAGTGGACAATCTGTGATGTAACCAGGCTTACTGAAGCAACAATCATCTGAAATGTGAAAAAATGTAGCTCCTTTTAAATTAACTGAATTGGCGTGCTGCAAGCAATCCTGTTCAGCTAGTTACATAGGTGGGCTGGTGTCAGAGTGATCTGGGCTTGAAGGGTTTTACAGTGCAAGTTCTGATACCTAACTTTATGTCTAACTACTGTAGCACTCACCCCCAGAGGGGCTGCTCGCAACAGCCTGCAGCGCCCTTTGGGGGTTAATTGTGGTTAATTAGGGCAGGGATCTCACTAATGAAACATGTAGCTGTGGCCATCTTTTTTTAAAAAGCTTTGTGGATGGACACGCTGTGATGTAACCAGGCTTGCTGAAGCAAGAAGTTCTGATACCTAACTTTACTATGTCTTCCTACTGTAGCACTCACCCCCAAAGGGGCTGCTAGCAACAGACAGGTTCTTCCTAAGCAGTATAGCGGACACCAGTCACCCAAGTCACTGCCAATCACAGCCCAATTCAGGGAGTGTATTTTTAGGCTTTATTTCTCAAGAAGTTTTCAACAAGAGCTTGGTTTAGGGTCATGGGATACTCCAAGACAGTGAGCAGTACAACAGAATAACTAGCTTCTTTCTAGTCTCCCAGTATCAGCTTCTCTGGAGGAAGCTGGGGATGTCAGTATATCTAAGGCCCCATAGTTGTGGACCACAGGGCAGTTATTAGTAACTGTTTTTCTTCTGCCTCTACACAACTGCCAGTCCCCACAGTAAGATCCTTACTCACAGCATCCTAGTAGCTGTCTGCAACCCAGCCTCTTCAGGTAGATCCTCAATGAGAAGTTGACAAAGTCCTCCTCCAGACCTGGACTCTGAAACAATGTCCTTCAGCAGGCATCCCTTTCTAGTTGTCCTACTTGGCCCCTTAGCACAGCAACATCTGAGGCTCAAACAGTGGTTTCTATATTCCAAATCAAACAGTGGTTTCCTGTCTTAGTGATTCTTCTCCTGGGGAAAGCAGCCCCAGGAGTACTGGAATCCTCCCTGATGAGAGAACGGTCTGCCCAGGGCTCCTGCCCGTTTATTACCTTCTCAGCCACCTTCTAGATGATCCCTTCTAGGGAATCGCCAGGGCATGGTAAATATTCAGCTGACCATTTGAATCTCCCTTCATATGCTCTGAAAACTTCTTCCAGAGAAGCAATCAAACTCTCAGACTAGAAGTCCTGAGCAGACCAAACAATCAGCAACCACTCCACTCACTACAGTGGGGCCAAAAACTAAATTTTTCTAACATCCTAACTGGAAACAACCACTTCACTTACTATGGTGGAGCCAATGATTAAATTTACCTAACAGCTTAGCTGAGAGGGTGCTACACCACTGCGATAATCTGTCCGTAAGCAAGATCTGTATGGGTTTTATTTACATACATAATGACAATCCAATTGCAGCACGCACCACTAAAAGTTCTGATACCTTTTCAAAGCAAAAAAAGGGAAAAGATTTCTGAAAAGACAGCCACATGCTATTTTTTAGCTATTTCTGCCTCTCCTTCATCCTCATACTTAGATACACATTACCTAACTGTGAATACATGCATCACCGCCATAGTACCCACAACATTAAAAAATATTTGTGTTTTGGGTATTTTTCAGGGACCCACCAGATTCCAAGCTAAAGCAACTCTCTACTCTACACTCCCAACATAGGCCAAAACACCTCCATAACTAGGAACCTAGGCATACCTGAATCACCAGCAAGAGTACTGGTAGTTACTGATTGTTTTCAGAGTTTTGTTGACTACATTACTTAACCATCTGCCTGAATTAGAAAAAAATGCTTCTTACATAATTTCATCATCTTATTTTTCTTTTCTACTCTCCACCTAGATTACAGCACGATCCACCTCTTTATTTGTAGCATAAATGGGTGAAATGTCATCTGCTATTTATACTACTTGTTTTAATGGGAAATAAGTTATTTTTTTATGTTTATTTTTGTTAATTTGAATATATCATATAAAAATACATTTACCTTTCTATTAGGAGAAAGATTACCTGAGGCACTGGGAGTTTTTGGGAGATTTTATGATATTGAAAGTTATTACTCCTATTACTCTTTCTTCTAGGACCAAGAAAAACAGAATGCTCAAATAGGAATCACTGTTGAATTTGCAATGGCTTTAATGCAGAAGCTAGATGGGATCAACAGACACTCCTTCAATAATTTTCGCCTTCGTGTTGGTATGTTGCTGAGTGTAAATTGCTAACAAGTATATGATTGATAGCTGCTAGAATTTCTCTATAGGTTGTTGCACATTTAGTGGAAATTATAATGTCTGCATTTGGCCATTTTTAGTAGCCATGGGGTGTTCCAGGTGATCATGGCTGTTGTGCTTCTTTCTGTCACTGTAACCTCATGGATCCAGTGATGCTCACGCTGACAACAGTGGAGTCATGAAATGGGTATTTATCCATTAGCCAACTGTACCACTATTATTGTGTCATATAGTGGTAGTAGTGCAGTGGCTTATGTCACACATTGATCTTTTCTGTAAAGGTACTGGGGTAAGTATTGTCTGGAACTTTCAGATAAGTTAAGAGATCCTTCTTCGTCACTCCTTTTGATAGCACAAGCAGAGATGGGGCTTATTCTTCATCATATGTTAAGAACATGAATAAGCCACAAAAGAGGGAACGTTTTAGATATTTATTTTAATATATTATTTTAGCTATTCATATACAGGCTATCTATAAGACAGATTAGGCATTTCTGGACTGCTGAATATAACCGTTTAATGGTAGCAGGTTTTTCTTGCTGAAAATAGAAAATGATATTTATACAATGACTCACTGTAGGATTGGTAACTGTAGAGTACACAGGTAATATACAACTACTGAATAGCCAGGCTCAGCCTGAAGCAGAAATGTTGGAGCTGTGGAAAAAAAAATCCCTGTTGTGGTCACAGACAGCAGTAAGGGCCCAGGTAGCCCAGGATCAAATTCTGATCATTTACTGCTTTCCTACTGGGGTACATATTTAAATGGATAGAGACAGTGTACTGAGCCGATCCAAGGGTTTAGGTACCATGTGATCACTATGATCTTTCATCAACCGACATTGTTTTTTTTTCTGGGCATCTGGTGTGTCCCTGAGCTGTAAAGGAGGAATGGCTGCCTTCAGCATAATCTGCAATAAAAAAAATCTTTGCCATTCTGAAGCTTCCCTCCAACCACTTTGCATATTATTTTATATATTGTGATTCTGTACTTGCCAAATATGCTGCAGAAATCTCCCTCCACTGGGTCAGGCTACAGCCATTTTAACTTTGGGCAGCTGAAGATGCTGCCTGTTCACTTCCTGGATTTACACAGATGCACAGAGGCACACCTCCAGCTCTGCAGGCCTGCAGCTCTCATTGGCCCTCTTATGACTCATCCCCCCTCCCTTCCTGGCAAACTCTGACAAGAGTGAGAGAGCAAGATCTGTGCATTATGTCATAAACCTAGGCATTTTACTGGACAAGAAACAGGAAGTGTGCTGTATAAGGTATTTACTATCAGAAAAAAAAATGTTTTACTATCCAAAGTTAAAACAACAAGGGCAGAAGATTTAATAGATGGAAAGTTGAAAAAATGACTGAAGTTCTGCTTTAAATTACCCATTGCTATATATGCTCCAATATGGAGACTCTCGTAGACTAGTTAGTTACTAGTTAGTTACTACTAGACTAGTTAGGACTGCACTTTACAAAGGACAGTGAAGCATATATTCGCAAATGTTCAACAAAAACCTCTGTTTTTAATGTAAAGTGTTAGATGGTGTCATTTTTTGTTTGTTTGTTTGTTTTTTTGCAGACTAGTTGGTAAGTATGCTAGGAAAAATCTTGTTTTGTTTGTGATATGCAAAACCTTTCCAAGGTCATCTTAATTTAAAGCAGGGGTGCCCAACCTTTTGAAGAGCGAGGGCCACTTAAGCGACTTGGTAACTGGTCGCGGGCCACAATAAGTGGAGCGTACAGAAGACAGATCCGTGTCCGCTCTGTATATGCAGAGCGGACATGGACACAGCCGGCTCTACTCTGTGGGCTCCCCTATCCAATCCAACCAGATGGAAGGGGACGGATCTCCTTCTGTTTTTTTTTTTTTTTAGTGGATCGGATTGGAGGTAAGTGGGTGCAAATGGACACAAGTCCGTTTACATCTGCCGCTCCAGAGAGGTGAATGGAGGGTCCGCGTTGGTTGAACCGATCATGTGAAAGGGGCCTAAGGCTGCTTTCACACTGATGTGCAGCAGTTTACCTGCACTGCGGGTGCAGTACAGTGCACCTGTGGCTTTCTTGCAGGTTAGCTGCACTTTGCCATCAATGTCTATTATATCCTGCAGGTGTGGTGCACTTTCTGAAAGCGCACCAAACCTGCAGATAACAGAAGTCTATGACTCAGTGCAGGTAACCCGAAGGCGCAATGCGCTGCACCTGCTGATCCATTTCAAAGCAGCCCAGTAACCACTGCAGAACAGATATGCCGATATATATACACTGCTTTTAGTAATACCTGTCTTCCATTCAGGTATCGCTAGCTGTTGCTATCCCAGGCAGAATGCATTTGGTATCACTCCGCTTGGGACAGGAGTCGGTGCTATACAGGAAGCATTGGCAAATGCGACTCTGCTCCCTCCACAGCCGCTTGCTTCCTCTACCGCTGGCTTCATTTAAAACACTGATGCTCTGGGATGGTGGGTCGGCAACCCACGATCTGGGCTTGAGAACCTGCTATCCCAAAGCAGGAGGTCGCGGGCCACATGTGGCCCCCGGGCCACTTTTTGGGCACCCCTGATTTAAAGGCTAGTAATAAATTGGGTTGGTTGCCATTTTTGTGTATAACAGATTTGTTATTAAGAGTGCGAGTGTGTGTTAGCCCAAAGGTTTTTCTAGTAAGTTGTGGTCACCTGAGAGTTCATAGTTAAAGTGGTTGTAAAGCCTTAGGGTTTTTTACCTTAATGCATTATATGCATTATATGCATTAAGGTAAAAAGCCTTCTGTGCTGCATGTGCCCCCCTTATACTTACCTGAGCCGCATCCAGTGATGTGCATGAGAGCAGTGGCTCTCCCAGCCCTGTCTCTCCTCACTGCACAGATTAATAGCATTGGGAGCCAATGGCTGCTATCAAAGTCTGTGACGAGTGAGCCAGGGGCGGAGCCAAGCCGCCCTGTCGGTGTCAATGGACTGAGGCTATATGCAGCTTATAAAATGCACACAGCAGGCATATCTAGTAGTTAAGGTGGTAATTTGTTTGGACCAACTTGGTCCAAATGAGCTATGTAAACTTCATTAAAATCTGCAGATCAGCTGTAAAGCAGAACAATACTCACCTTCACTATTCTCCCAAGTGTTGCAGTGCCCCAGAGCTCTCCCTGCCAGCCACTGTCAGATTCAGATTTCGGTACCGATCTTTGGCTATTTTCATTGGCCTGGCCGTGATGATGTCACTCCTGTGCATGCATGGTAGTTCATGTATCTCAGTATTGCTGAAATTTGTACACTGAGGTGTGCAGCTCCATATACAGGGCGTACAGGCAGGTAATAGAAATGTAATGTAGGACAGACATAGGGGTTTATTTACTAAAGCTGGAGAGTGCAAAATTAGACTCACTTATGCAGAGAAACTTTCAGGTTATATTGCCAAAGCTAAACTGAGGTTAGAAGCTGATTGGCTACCATGTACAGCTTCCTCAGATTGTGAGTGCTCCAGTTTTAGTAAATCTCCCCCATAGTATGCCTCTTCTGCATCAAAAATCCTGCCTGTTTACCAAACGTTTGTTTTTTGCTTTATGGTTGAAATAATTTTAACAAACATTTGTTTCAGTCAAAAAATGTAGTTCTGCTGGTATTTATGCTTACATTTTTGAATTTGCCTTGGCGCTGTAGCTTTTGATACGGTATTCAAGAATGTAATGAAAGTATATCTAAACTGTAACAATATTCTATTATTTTCTACCTTTTTTTTTTTTTTTTTTGTTACATTTGTTCAATGAGAACATAAAAATACCTACATTGATGATCATTCGTTCCAAGCCATTGACTCTACCAAGTGACATTTGTATATTGGTACGACGCAGGCACCATCGAGCAGAACAATCCACCAAATCTCAAAGATCTCCTAGCAAGCAAAAGAGAAATCGAAGTCTGCTCTAGGTTTTAATAATATAACTTATTGCATCTTCTAGGTATAAACCATGGACCGGTTATTGCTGGAGTCATTGGAGCTAGGAAACCTCAATATGACATTTGGGGGAATACTGTGAATGTTGCAAGTAGGATGGAGAGTACAGGAGAACTTGGGAAAATTCAGGTAATTATTTAACCAATTATACAATACATTCATGAGTAATCATTGTAATCTGTGTGGGTAAAGGAGTACATGAATAAAAAAATATAAGATTTTCAGAACTTTCAATGAAAAATTGGAAACTACTTTGGTGGGTATTCATTTTGCATTGGGTCCGTTTTTCGTGGATTGCAAACCAGTCCAGAGTTCTCTTGCAAAGGCGCTGAGGTTAAATTCTCTGTACACTTTATGTCTGTCTGTGTCTGAACCTATCCTGGGAGCAGAGGATGAAGGTCACTTGTTACCCTCATACCATGAAACATTGGATATTTCACTCACAGTTGAATGGAGTGGTGGGGAAGGTGCAGTGAAGGGCTCAGTGGGTGGGGGATTCCCTAACAAGAGAATCTGTCACTTTTCCCTTAATGGACAAAATAATTATATAGTTCTGGTTGAAAGAAGACACAAGTCCATCCAGTTCAACCAATAAAAGTAAAGAAAAATAATTATTTAAGGCCTTAAATCTGTTTTGTTTCTTTCAGTTTTTCTTGACCTGTGTACTCTCGTTTCAGGTAACAGAAGAGACGTGTCGTATTTTAGAAGGTCTGGGATATTCATGTGAATGCAGAGGACTAATCAATGTTAAAGGAAAGGGTGAATTGAGGACTTACTTTGTACAGACACAGCCAAATGCCAGAGCATTGGAATGAACTAAATCTGCTCCTGATTTGAACTTGTAAAAAGATACCTGCTGCCTAAGTTTATATGAAGATATTGACAAGTATGTTGATGAAGCTACCATTCCAATAGTATATATTGGAGGATGTTTTACATAGACTGCCAGTGCTCCGCTTGTCAGTATGGAGAAGATGTATTGACTATTGTCAGAACTATAGTGTTTACACAATGAAGGCCTAAAGTGGCAGATGTTATTATGGCCCAACCATGGGTTCATTTAGAAGGACACAGAACTCTTTTACTGCAGCTATATTTGTCTATGATCCATAAAAATGCACCTTGCTTTCCAAAATGGAGCCTTATGCAGTAAGATAGACAATGATTAAGGCAAATTGGAAAAAAAAATGTGTCTGATACTGATAGCAGTGTCATAACATCAGTAGACACTTGTAAGTCTGAAAAGCATGAAGACGCTAACTGATCTGCATCTCCAACCAATGGAAGGCAACAATAATAAGCAGCCAGTAAGCAGAATTTATGTTCACAGTTACAGCAGATCTTCTCAAGAGATTGTACAAGAAAAACTAAAACACTGTTGTCACATAGCGTAAATGTTGTAGGTAGAACTGTGTGTTACTCTCCCTACTGTACACCAGGTGAGTTGTATAGCCTATCTTACTTCCTGTCATTTAGTATCTGAATCTCCTGGAAATGGCACATTGTAATCCTGGAAAAAGACAGTCTGCAGAGGATATAGCTGCAGACTATTACAGCCCAGTGTACGAGGAGGAGAGATAATCCAATGCAGTCATTAAGTCCAGTATTGTTAACCCTCTGGCCTGAAGAGTTCATAATTGGTCTGTGCTTCGATCTGGCACTTTTCCTTACAGCCCAGCTAGGGGCAGAACAAAAATACCTTTGCAGTAGGGCCCCCTGCAAAGATTGAAATAGTAATAAACCCAAAGGCAAACATTTATTATATTGCAGCTTACCATTCCTCAGATTTGATGGCTGCCTTCATTTTCTTTTTTAGGCTTTCTTTCTTTTATTTTCATCTGGTGATCTGGCCAGTAAGTCTGTTGTTCAAAAGAACAAGTTCTCCAGCAAAATGTATCAGTTACAGAGATGAGAAAAACGATTTAACACTGGCAGAGGTGCTTACAATCAGCTTTTATTTATTTATGTAAAACCTTTTTCCCAAAAGGAAAAAAAAAAAAAAGCTTCAGCTTGTTAGTGTATTTAAATCTGCTAGTACATGTAACAATCCCCTCCGCCCAGAATGACAATGCTGCTGTGCAAAGGTGCCCCTGTGCTCCTTCATCCAGAGTAGGGGCACTCTAATACAGGAGGTGTATTACTGGTCAGATCACCAGGTGAAAACAGGGGAAAACCCTAAAAAAGAAAACTGATACAGCCATTACATCTTGTGATTGGTAAACTGCAATATATTACATTTTTGATTTTGCTTTTAATACCGTTTTAAATGCTTGTTATATCTAGGAGTGACAGAATAGTGAGAACTACCTTATTTTACACTCCAGCGGGATCCCTTCAGTGGAGTGACTAGTCACCCGCAGGCTCTACTCTAATCTGCTCAGGGCCCTTGTAGCAAACTCATCCTGCATTTATACAATGCAGGGTTACCAGCTTCCCTATTGTACGGGATGATGCAGAGGAGACCACCTACAGACCAGAGCTTCGGGGAGAGGAGGGGCTGGCTGGAATGGGGAATAGGGTAAATCATTTGTGTACCCCCTGGACAAGGATTGGACGGGTAGATTCTTTCTAATTGCTGGAGTTGTGATTTAATGTAACTTTAGTAGAGGAAATACGGAGTGAATGCATTGTCTGTGCATAAAAACTAAGTGGTACTTAAAAGTATTAACTTGAGGACTGAAATACGAGGCATTGCATCTAAATCTGTCAGTTCTTGGTAGAAGAAAACAATTATTCCTATCAAACAACATTCTCGCTAAACTGAAACAAAGGCAGCCTTTTAAAACCATTTATAGAACTTAGCAGTACCAGGCTGCTTAACTCATTACAGAGCTATAGTTGTTGCTGGAATCTTAAAGCCTTGTATTCACGTACTGCCTGATTTTCAGCCCATGTGCACAGCTGTCTGTTTGACAGAAGCTGGTCGTGAGACTGGCTTCTGTAGGACGGGCATGCTGGAAAGCCAATATCTGATTGGCATCCGATCAGCACCAGCAGCCAGTGTGATCAGTCGGAACACAAAGGCACAGGGGGGAGATCAACACACATCGTTTGCATTAGTGTGGCGATCTCCGTTTTTTTTTTGGTAAGCCCACTGGATTGAACGAAAAAGAAAAACTTGCGTGTACCAGACTTTAGAATCTGACACTTTCGGGTGTGTCCTATGCCTGTCTCTGAGACTCAGTAAGGTTACACCAGAGATGTAACGGCTGGGGGTGGGACCATAGTGTACAGCATGGGGACGCAGGCATCGGACACATCTAGAGGTAATGGATACTTCAGACACCAGTGGCTGTGGAGGGCAAAGACTAATGCCACGTACAAACCAGCGGATTTTCCGTCAGAAAAATCTTGGATGGTTTTTCCGACGGAATTCCGCTCAAGCTTGGCTTGCATACACACGGTCAATCAAAAGTTCGCTGAACTTTCGACCGTCAAGAACGCGGTGACGTACAACACTACGATGAGCCGAGAAAATGAAGCATGCGTCGAATTGTTTCCGAGCATGTGTAGAAATTTTGCGTGTCGGAATTGCTACAGATGATCGGAATTTCCGATCTGAACTTTTTCCGACCGTAAAATTGAGAACCTGCTCTCAATCTTTTGCTGGCTGGAATTCGGTCAGCAAAAGTCCGATGGAGCATACACACGGTCGCATTTTCCGACTAAAAGCTCTCATCGGTCTTTTGCTGGCTGAATTTCCGATCGTGTGTATGTGGCATTAGGGTAAGAATTATAAATCTATTTTAAATGTACATGCGCTTTCAAGCTGCAGATCACTGCAATGCTGGATTTCAAAATGAAAATAACAAGACACCTACTGTAGTATTATCCTGACAAGTCCTGGAAAATGCACTTTTACCTGTTAGTATGTGCCTGCAACAGTGTAAATGAAAGCCAGCAAAAATTCTTTAGCCTGGTTTATTTAGCCATGAACACGTTGCAATGTGTTTTTCTAAGTTGCACTGAATATATAATTTTTTGTAAATGCTATTACTAGTGCTTTCATTAATTCCCCAATGCTTTGGTTAATTATTGTACGTTGTATAAAAAGTAAGTAATTGGTTTTGAGTTAAATTTGCATAACATGTACACTCGTTACCATATTGCAGTGTATCCCGACTCTAGTCCTCAGGAAGTGTATGTCCATGCAAACATTACTTCTCAGTTTTGCATAGAGTGGTAAACATATTAGAACCCCTGCCAGGTTTTTAAGGATAACAGGGGCTTCATCAGAGGGATTTACCATCACTTCCTGTCCTGATGACATTTTACAAGACAGGAAGTTTGCTATATAAATTATTCATTCAGGAAGTGAGCAGAACTTTCCAACAGCATCACAGGCTGAACTGAAACGGCTGTTCTTTAGTGGGATGAGGCTAGAACCCCTGTCTGATTTTTATTTCTGGCTGTATTTCTATTGTTGTTTTCCCTCACTTTCTGGCTGGTGTCAGCAGAACAGAAATTGAGAGAATTATAGGATTTGTGATCCTTCCCCCACTTTATCCAAAACTAAAACAAAGGTTTTTAGCGTGACATATGCTCTAATAAGCATATTATGAAGGTGATTCTGCTTTATTTACAGTTATTACCGTTTTCTAAATTTCCTTTTGTTCAGAAAGGGAACTTTGACTTATTTCCAAGTGCAGAAGGGAGAACTAATTCTGACATCTTCTGCTTGAACCTTAACAGAAAGATACATTACATCTGCTGATGCTCAGTTAATGCCTACTGAAAGACAGAACTGTGTGCATTTCCATGAATGATATATAAGGTTGGAAAAAGATCTGTTTCCCTTATACCAACCAACTGGCTTCTCCATTTTGTATTGCTAGGACAGGTTAGAACATAAAAGTGATACATTGGTGGCTAGGGGGAAATTGTGACAAACATGAGGCTTTTTGTATTCTGACTGCCGATTCCAATGGCTTTCAGAATACGCGAAAAGACAGGTGCCTACATCTGATTGAATTTGGCTCTGTTTCACCACCAATATCCCACCTGGCTTTTTCAAGTTGGGTGGTGCTGACAGGGGCACCCACAGCTTGAATGTTAGCTGATTAAGCATGAATTGGTCATAAATTCAAGCCGTGTTTGGCAGCCTAAAATGAACTGGGGCTGCAGAGCTGATGTCTCACAGATATTGCTGGAGCTGTTCATTTCAGCACAAAGTAAAGCTTTGCTAACTAGATACCCCCCGGCACCATCCTAAGCCCGAAGAGACAATACTGACTGGTAAACAAAATCAAAACTCACCATCACCATTAAAAGTACAGTCAATAATGTTGGATGGGTAGCGTAAGTTCCTCATGTTTCAGGACAAAATGTACTGTATTATTACAGCTAAACTTAACATAAAGCATACAGTATGTAAGATTAGTACTGTCACACCTGTAACCTTTTGGAAAGCAAAAAGGCAAATTGAGTCACTAGACATACATTGAAAGTGCCCTATGACAGGAGTCTGAGCTAGTAGTCATAGCAGAACCCCCTTGGATATAAAGAACCATTATGCAGTAGAAATTATTTTAATCTGGAGCTGAAAAAATAAGAAATATTTTACCTCCCAATTTAAAATGAAAATATATGAATACATATATATGAAAGCAATCCACTTATCACCTCTTGTTTTTATATGGTCGTAGGACTTTAATATCCTTATATTTTCAGTAGGGATACTTAATTCCTATTTTATTTGTAAGTCATTTTTGTACAAATGTACTTTTTTAAACTGCTGTATAACCAAATTTTCTTCAGACGTTAAAAAACCTCCAGTGTTGTATTTTTTTTTTTTTTTTTTTAATGTTAATGTGATGTCATGTTTATTTATTGCACTTTCACATGCAAGCACATTGCCAGATTCTACAGTATCTCTAATTACTGTGTAATTAAATACATTCATGTTGTTTTTATTGTGGACTGGCTGTGGAATAAAAAATGTCATGTAAGTCAGGTTTTACTTCTCACACAAAATTGCCTGTGCATTATTTAAATGGGGTTCCAGTTTATTTTACAAAATTGTGGGTTAATAGTTTGTCTGTGCTAGTTGCTCTATTCAGTTTTTTTTTTTGTATTACAGGTACTTATATAGCGCCGTCAATTTATGCGGCGCTTTACATATCCATTGTACATTCACACCAGTCCCTACTCTCAAAGAGCTTACAATTAAACGTCCCTAAGGCCGACCATACACAGAGAGAATTTCTTTCCTGCAACCATGCCATGCTCTATTTCCCGGTGGGGTAAGCTGTCCCTGCCGGGCGAAGACTGATTTATTGCTAGTGGCTATAGCAGCCGCTAGCAATTATCGCAGGTAAAGCCCGACATGCTGGTTGTAAACTTGGCATTCAGTGGTTCGAATCTCAGCAGGCGTTGGCCGAGATTCGAGCCGTGTATGGCCTGTCTAAATGACATTCATACAGTAGGGCCATTTTAAACAGGATCCAATTAACCTACCAGCATGCCTTTGTAGTGTGGGAGGAAACCAGAGTTATGTTCTAAAATCTTTATAGAATTCTCTAGCCAACTACTTTAAAGTGGACCAAACATCATATGTGGTTTTCCATGTTAAATGCATGCATGCTAGCTAAGTAATGTGTCATTGTAATAAATGCCTGTCTTTTTCTCCAGAAGGATGACACAATCTTTGTTCAGGCATCTTCCAGGTTCAGCATGCACTTCCTGGACTGGGATGCCGTTGTCTTGCCAAGAAAGTTTTCCCCGGCGGATAAGGACCCCCTTGCGCAGTACGAAGAACAATGAAGCACAACGGAGTTTCCGAAAATAGCCGAAGCTGAACACAGTCAGTCAGCTGTACACGGCGCCTGCATTCTAACCTATGTCCAGGTTCGAGCCCCACCATCCAAGTGGACATAGAGTTATAATAAAAATATGCCGAGCGCAGCGAGGCTGTGCCCGAAGCGTGGCAAGCCCGCAAGGGGCCCTGTTACAGGCGCCGTGTACAGCTGATTCACTGTCTTCTGCTTCGGCTATTTCCGGCGGCTTAGTTGTGCTTCGTACTGTGCAAGCGCTGCGCCTGCACAGTACAGGGGGGTCCTTATCCGCCGAGGGAAACTTTCTCGGCAGAACACCGGCTCAGAGATAACACAGCCATGTAAACCCTGGTAAAGTTCTTGGCTGTTTTCACAAATGTCTGACCCAGATCAGTCCCTTTTGCAGCCTCTCACCTTGTGACTTGCCACAAAGATTCAATGTTGCAGTCTGATCACTGAGGGAGAGGAGACTGAGCGCCCATTTACTCTAGGAACTGCATGTGAATTGCACAGGAATGCTGTGCGATACCTGTGCAATTCAGATGCAGTTTTGTGCAGTGTGAGTTTTATGTGACACCACACCAAAAGTAGTGCATGCATTACTTTTGGAAACTTACTGCAACTGGTTTGCGTGGTACTTGTGTACCATGTGATCCAGTGCAGACAAATGCACTGCATTTGGGGTGTCATTAATTTTGTACTAACATCCGCTGCAGATCACAAGGGCAGCGTGATTGCAATGTGATGCAGTAAACTGGCACGGAATGCAGGTCTCCCGCACCCCGTTCTAGTGTGAACAATCTCAAAGAGAATGCTATCTTCTCCCTGTAGCAGACATATGGCATCATCTCAGCATGGTAACACATCACATGCCTGCTTTTTAATAAGGGGTATAGCTTAATAAAAAAAGAATGATGCTGATACTCTATATTGTGACATGTAAGAAATGTATTAACCCTGATTTGTAAAGTTACATTTTAATGTAAAAGCTGCAGAAACAAGAAATGTAGGGGTGAATGGAAACCATGGATACAGTGTGTATGTGTTAATCCCTGGAATCAGAGTGAATATCACTCAACAATAAAAATGGTAGCTTCGTCTTATTACAAGCATGGATATGGACTGTTTTGGACTTTTTCTTCATTATTTGGCAAAACATCATGAGGATAGTGGGTTCCATAAATACACAATACTCCAAAAATATAAAACCAAAGTTTGTATTACAAAATATATTAAATACATCCATTAAAAACATTTTAAAAAGCTACCGCCATATCTAATTTATCATCATGATTTGTATATTTAATAATTGGTGAACCACGCCACTCCCACTTTTCCTTGAATTTGCCAACAGATGATTTTGTGGCTCAACGCGTTTCTTGGATATAAATCCACTTCCTTAGGAGCAGGCAATAGACAGTAACACAAAACAAATACTCTGAAGCCTCATATTGTACCTTATGTGACCCATACGATCCAGGAAGGGGCCCAAAATGGGTCAGTTAATGTGACCCATGAAGCAACAAGGCACCTACCTCCACAGATGACACCAGAAATAGGTCTATAATTTTGCCACTTCCTTTAACTACTTCAGTACAAGACACATTTACCCCTTTTTGCCCAGGCCAATTTTCAGCTTTCAGAGTTGTCACCAATGGCATATCATCCATGTGTGCAGCACACATGGTCCCCAAGGGCAAGGGGGCCCAACTGGACCCTGTCACACTCTGCCCACAAGGAGTAAGAAAGCATCCAATGATAAAATGCACATTTCTGGGTCCCAAGTGGCGGTAACAGGCTGGTAGCTTTGGGACTTTTTTTGTTTTTATTTGACAAGCATGAGCAGAGGCAGCAGCTGCATTTGCCGATGCCTAGTATATATATCTGGCCACTGCCTCCCACAGCAACTGAGACTAGTGCCTGGCAGAGTGATATGCCTGACAGACTTGCTGCGCTGTGCCGCACACTATAAGTTCTAAGGGCGGAGCTGTAGAAAGCACGAGAGAGTTGCTGCTTGTGAGGATTGGAAGCTGCTGGGGTGTGGATGTCAAGTGACAGGAACTAAAGCTCTTGCTGAGGCTGAGTGAATTAAGATAGCAAGTCGTGCGGCTCCTCATATTAGTGTGCTGCATTCCCCCCCACAAAATCCCGGAATACAGCTATAAATAGTCTTTACTCCCAAAGCCAAGCTCTGTATGCACTAGGCAGCATTAGTGGTTGGTTGCTAAGGCTGCCTGATGTCTAACAACCAACCACATGGTTGGTCCGCCCCCAGCATCGAGCTGGAGGAGAAAGGAACTTTCTCTGGACCTGGCTGCTGCCTGTGCCCTGCCTCCTCCCCCTGCTTCTTTTAGACTTGGACTACTACACTAATGGTACTGCATTAAAAAAAAAACACTAATATCAAGTCCCGCCAGCTAAGCCCTGCCCACCAAGCCCCACTAAGTACCAACTCCCATCCAGCCCTCAGTCTCAGCGGACTAAAGGAATCCAACATGGGGGCAGCGTTGAGCGACACCGATGGAAGGACCTCTAATGAGGGGGACACTGTTGCCAGGAATCTCTGATGAGGAAAGATGATGGAGTTGATGGCAGAGGATGGAGATGATGGTGTTGGGAGGTATTTTGGGGTAGTTTAATAATTCTGTCTCCTTCTATACTCTTTGATGGAGGGGGAGCAGACAAAACAGGAAGATGCCTCCAGACTGGTGAGTATTAAAATAGGGGAGAGGTAAGTACAGATGTGACTGGTGGAATGGGGGGGATGCAAAAGTGAGTAATGGAATGGGGGGGGGGCAAGGCTTACCACCCGCCCTTGCCGGGATTGTGTCACTCACTGGAGGACTGGACATGGATTCTGGAGGAGAACTTAGAGAAGCGGAGAGAGGTGGTATGAGAGGAGCTGCCCACAGGAACGTGCCTGACTGCCCTGCATGCGAGCCAGCAATGGAGGAGGTCAGGGACAGGCAGCTCCAGTCTCCAGTGACCACATAAAGTCTGTGGTGGGTCACTGATGTAAGGAGGAGTGAATACACTAAGGTAAGGGGAGACGCTGATATAAAGATTCCTCCTTATATCAGTAACTCTCCCTTACCTTCATGTATTTACTCTGCGGAAGGTGGTCTGTTCCTGACATTTCACCTTACATCAAAGTCTGCAGGATTCTCTTTACAGTGCATGGGAGAACTTTGCAGACCCTGATGTAAAGGGGAACTCTGTTGTAAGGGAGAACCATCGTAGCTATACGTCGGCTCACAGGAACGGGATAGCAGGCGCACGCCCGCTGTACTGCGGGGGTGCCGATGGTCACGAAGACGGCCAGCCACGAGCAATCGTGAGCACGAGAGGCAGAACAGGGAAGTGTGTGTGTAAACACACAAATCCCTGTTCTGAGAGGAGTGACAGATTGTGTGTTCCTATAAGCTAGGAACCACGATCCGCAATTTCCTCTAGTAAAGCTGGCCATACACCATACAATTTTCTTATTCAATTTCCTTTAGATTTACCTTCAACTGTGTAGTACAAGGGCCTGCCTGATTGCATACAAATTGAAAGTGTTTAGATTTGACCTCATATTATATGGTTTTGGTAAATCTAAAGGAAATCTATAGACAAAAGTTGTATAATGTATGGCCAGCCTTAGTCCCCTCCCCCTTCAATTATAAACACGTAGCAGGGAACACAGTTAACCCCTTGATCGCCCCCTAGTGTTAACCTCTTCCCTGCCAGTGAAATTTTTACAGTAATCAATAAGCAATAAGTGTATTTTTGTAGCACTGATCGCTGTATAAATGCCAATGGTCCCAAAAATGTGTCAAAAGTGTCCGATGTGTCCGCCATATTGTCACAGTCCCCATAACAATCGCAGATTGCCGCCATTACTAGTAAAAAAAAAATAATAATAATAATAATAAAAATGCTATAAATCTATCCCCTATTTTGTAGGCGCTATAACTTTTGCGCAAACCAATCAATATATGCTTATTGCGATTTTTCTTAACAAACATATGTAGAAGAATACATATCGGCATAAACAGAGAAAAAAATTAACTTTTTTTAAAAAAAAAAAAAAAATGGGGATTTTTATTATAGCAAAAAGTACAAAATATGAAGTGGGTACACCACCTTTAAGCCACACCCACATTTTTTTCACAATTTATACCACGCCCACATATTACCGCAGTGGCACTTTTTTTTTATTACGATGTCTAGGGCCCACTTTTTATCTCACACACAGGCCCACTGATTTCATGATACGTCCCTGGCTGTCACACTTTGACAATTGCGCAGTCATGCAACATTGTACCCATATTAAATTTTTAGAATTTTTCTTCACACAAATATAGCTTTCTATTGGTGGTGTTTAATCACCATTGTTTTTTTTTTTCCTTTCTAAATTTTGAAAGGAGCCAAAATGTATTCTGCTCCATTTCTTTGGTGAAAAGAGTCCACAAACTATGGTATATACAAGGTGTGTCTAAAAAGTTTGTTGAATGGTATCTGTGACAGACCTAGCTGGGACACAGGCTTTTGGAGAGGACTAAATGCGAGCCTCTTGCCAACTGATTATGGGCCCTGGATTTTAAGGGGCACAGGGTGAAGGAGAACCCCACTACAATCTGTGCTAGTCAGATTCAATTGCAGGGTTAATTAGCACATACAACAATAGGTGAAATACTCTTTAGAATCTGTGTCAAGACAGACTAGCCTCATTTGCATTATACAAGACAACAGACAGGTGGCTGGAGTTGATGATATTAGCATCTAACATGTGTGAAGCTTGGTGACAACAAGTCTGACCTGTAGTGAAATCCTGATGGGCACAGAGTCACATCGGCTGCTTAAAGGGATTAGTTAATTAGTTTATGTTAATTTGTTACAGGTGTATTGTTAGAGTAATATGAGCAGGAGGGGAGGATCTCCTCTTCTACTTTATTATAAATACTGTCATTTTGGTTCTAATTGGTCCATTTTAGCACTAAGCAAGTCTCGTTTGGTGCTTGGGAGCGGTTGGAATATCTGAGATCTATTCAGACTGGGAGGAAGTGGGATATGACAAAAGCACTCAATAGGAGTGTAGGGACGTTTCGTCACAGTATCAGAAAACAAACAAAACAGAAGATACAAATTACCTTTCTTGGCCTTCAAAATAAATCGCCATCCTTCACAACACACTTTTGGCAACGTTCATACAGCTTCTGGAAACTGTCAGCAAAGGTCTTTTTAGGAATCGTTTGCAGAACCGCTGTCACACATTCCCCCAGATACCAGCCCCCCACCCTATGTAAATGAGTGGAGTACAATGTACCCCTACCTATTCACCTGGTGAAAAAAGTGTAAATAAAAAAAACACAACACAAGTTTTTAAAATACTTTATTAGACAGCTCCGGGGGTTTTCTTCCATCTTGGAAGGGTCTTCTCACCGGACTCGTCCGCTATCTTCTGCTAGCTATTTTACTAGCGGAGGAGCCCAGCTTTCTCCTTCCGGGGGTCTTGTCCCGCTCTTCGGTTCTTCTTGCCGGGCTTCCGCTTCCTTCTTCTAGCTCTTTTACTAGCGTTGGCCCGGTCTTCTGTCGCTGCCTTCTGCTGCTTCTTCTTCTTCTTTCTTCTGATGTTGACACGACGCGGTCTCCGCTTGTAATGGCCGAGACGTGTTGCGTGGCCACTTATATAGGGACAAGGGGCAGGGTCACATGGTGAAACCATCCCGTATGATGTCACAGTCCCAGATGATGCCCCTATACAAGTCGCGTGCACAACACGTCTCGGCCATTACAAGTGGAGACATCGTTGTGTCAACATCGGGAGGAAGAAGAGGCCATCGCTAGTAAAAGAGCTGGCAGAAGAAAGCGGAGGCCCGGCAAGAAGAACCGAAAAGCGGGACAAGACCCCCCCGAAGTCGGAAGAAGACCCCCGGGCAGCGAGGAAGGAGAAAGCCGGGCTCCTCCGCTAGTAAAAGAGCTAGCAGAAGATAGCGGAGGAGTCTGGCAAGGAGACCCCCGGAGCTGTCTGTCTAATAAAGTATTTGAAAAACTTGTGTTGTGTTTTTTATTTACACTTTTTTCACCAGGTGAATGGGTAGGGATACATCATTCACATAGGGTGGGGGACCAGTATCCTTATTGAAGGGGGCTCCCAGATTCCGATAAGCCCCCCGCCCACAGACCCCGGCAACCAACGGCCAGGGTTGTCGGGAAGAGGCACTTGTCCTCATCAACAAGGGGACAAGGTGCTTTGGGGTGGGGGGGCCGCAGGGCCCCCTTTCCCCAAAGCACCCCCATGTTGAGGGCACGTGGCCTGGTATGGCTCAGGAGGGGAGGGGGCGCTCGCTTGTTCGTCCCCACCCCCTTTTGACCGGCCGGGCTGCGTGCTCAGATAAGGGTCTGATCTGGATTTGGGGGGGGACCCCCACGCCGTTTTTTCCGGTGTAGGGATTCCCCTTTAAATCCATACCAGGCGACAGGGCTAGCAATGTGTCAATCTCACCGATCGAGGCGGAATTGGCTTCCTTCGCTAGTCCCATCTACCTGGAGTCACGTTCAAAATGAACGGACTTTACTCCGTGTGTCGGCAAGTCCGTTCATTTCAAAAATCCCACGGACTTCTGCCAAAACTCTGGCGGATTGTCCACCGGAAAAGTCCGGGCGTGTGTGGGCAAGTTCGGAAAGTCAGACGGATAGTCCGGCCAAAGTCCGATCGTGTGTACATGGCATAAGTCTGCCTGTAAAGTGACGCATCTGTATAGAACCTGCTGTAGCAAAAATTACATTTATAAAGTCAATAAAAATAAATTTACACTGCAGGCTTTTATACACAACGGCTGATACAGTAACTCACAAGTGAGTACACCCCTCACATTTTTGTAAATATATTTTCATGTGACAACACTGAAGAAATGACACTTTGCTACAATGTAAAGTAGTGAGTGTACAGCTTGTATATCTTATTATAGCCTAGGCCATATCTATGTAGAGCAACAATTATTTTTTTTCAGATCCTCAGAGTTTTGTCATGAGGCACCATATTGAACTTCCAGTGACGAGAGTGAGAGCGATAACACCAAATTTAACACACCTACTCCCTATTTATACCTGAGACCTTGTAACACTAACGAGTCACATGACACCGGGGAGGAAAAATGGCTAATTTAGCCCAATTTGGATCACGTGCACGAGAGCCAGCACAGGGATTTGTGCGTTTAAACACACAAATCCCTGCTCTGTCAGGGGAGGAGACATATTGTCAGTAGGAACAACGATATGTCTCCTCCCCCCAGTCAGTCCTATCCCCATACAGTTAGAACACATCTAGGGAACACACATTTAACCCCTTGATCACACACTAGTGTTAACCCCTTGCCTACCAGTAACATTTACACAGTAATCAGTTCATATTTATAGCACTGATCGCTGTATAAATGTCAATGATCTCAAAAATATGTCTGATCTGTCTGTCACAATACCGCTAAAAAACACAAACCACCACTAATACTAGTAAAAAAAAATATTTAATTAAAAAAAAATTACATAAATCTTTCCCATAGTTTGCGCAAACCAACCAATATTCGCTTATTGTGATTTTTTTTTTTTTTACCAAAAATATGTAGAATGTATTGGCCTAAACTGACAAATAAATTTGTCTTTATAAAAACATTTTGGAGATATTTATTATAGCAAAAACTAAAAAAATATTTTTTTTTATATTTGTTTTTAAATTGTCACTTTTTTTTGTTTATAGCGCAAAAAATAAAAACCACAGAGGTGCTCAAATACAACCAAAAGAAAGCTCTGTTTGTAGGGAAAAAAGAACGCAAATTTTGTTTCGGTACAGCATTGCATGACCACACAATTGTCAGTTAAATCAACGCAGTGCCAAATTGTAAAAAGTGCTCTGGTCAGGAAGGGGGTAAAATCTTCCGGGGCTGAAGTGGTTAATGGCCGCGTGTTGAGTTATTTTGAGGGGATAGCAAATTTACACTGTTATACAAGCTATACACTCACTACTTTACATTATAGCAAAGTGTAATTTCTTCAGTGTTGTCACATGAAAAGCTATAATAAAATATTTACAAAAATGTGAGTGGTGTACTCACTTTTGTGAGATACCGTATGCCCCGGTCAAAGAGGTGCAGAAAAAGTGTGTTTTTGTGTTGGTGGTGCCTTCACACCGTTAACCTATAGAGGTATTCTTGATGAAAGCAAGAATTGGACTTGTATTCTAAAATTTTAATGATATTCACCTGTCAAACAGGTGAGGAAAAATTAGTACTTGGGTGTTAAATTGTGCTTATAAAAAATATACCAAAAAATGTCTTCAGGATAAAATCACCACCCACAAAGCTAAGCAGCTTAGACAGTCTTGCACAGATCCCAAAAAACACTTAATCAGCAACAGGGGCTTGATAGCTGCTGCTAATCTAGGATAGATTCACTTTGATAAATGTCAGCCGGTCAACGGAGTCTGTGGAAAGACACGCTCTTTTATCTGTCACAAAACCTCTGGCAGCACTAAATGTCTGTTTGGAAAGCATGCTGGATGCAGGGCAGCCCAGCAGCTCAATTGCATACTGGGCAAGTTCTAGCCAGTGGTCTATTCTCATGACCTAGTAACTCAGTGAATTGTCAACTGGAAAGCGCTCCATGTTTGTTTGTGCCCCTAGATGGGATGTGGAAGCTGACAGCCCTTTGCGCCAAGGACTAAACCAAATTTTGAAATGCATCACTGAGGTGGCCCCCTTTTACCAACAGAAGCCTTAAAACTAGTTTTTCCATGAGACTGTAACCTACCAGTTTACCAGAGTCTGGAAAGGTGTTACATAAGTTCCTCTTTAAGGTGTCCACAAGATATATTTCTTCCTGTGCTCCCTCTACAAGGGCAGGATGAGTTCCGAGCCTTTGCCCTTGTAACGATGGTTAAGGAGGGTTTCCAACCAGAAATGACCATTATCCTTGATGCTACAAAGTCTCGGTTCCTTTTGCAGGCTTTGAAGAATGAGGGAGCCCATGCACTGCATGTTTGTGGAAGCATGAGAAGCAGAGTCCTCGGGGGCACTGAGGATTAGAGTATCTGGAACTGCCTCCTTCCATCCACGTTCTACTCCCAAGGGTTCTGGGGACGGAAAATCATCTCGTAAGGTTTGACGTATATCTTCCTCTGCTTCAATGCCTCCAAAACTGCCATCATCCTCCTCCTGTTTGTTCTGTGGAGTCGCAAAAATGGTGTCTGCATAAAGTAGGCCTTGAGAGCAAAGGAAGGTCTCCTCTTCCTCCCACTGTTCTGCCGCGAGTGCCCAGCTGGCATGGCGTGAACCAGCTCTGGGCCTGCTCCTGCAGAGTTCAAAAAAATCTCTGCTTCGGTGTGGCTCCTGTCCCCTAGACAGACCAGCTGAAGCACTGCATGGCATCTTTTAGCCTGACTGATTGAATAGACTCCTAAATGCTTAGGGGGTACTAGTGGTTCATAGGACAAGTCAGCAGAGGAGGGGGTGGAGATGAAAGAGCTGACAACTCTTGCATCATCACCACCAGCTGTATGGAGACATGGCGTCAAAATAGGCAGCAGTACTGAGCCCTGTCCTGTATTCTTCTGAGTTGCAAGCAGAGTTACCCAGTGTGCTGTGAACTAAATATATCGTTCCTGACCATGCTTGCTGGACAACCTGTCAGCAGTAATGTGGACCTTGTGGCTGACTGCGTTGTCCAACGATGCCACAAAATTGCCTTCCAAGTGATGGTACAGAGCTGGAATGGCCCTATGTGCAAAGAAATAGCATCTGGGAACCTGCCATTGTGGTACAGCACATTCTGAAAAATCACAGAAGGGGCAGAATCCACCAGACAGAAAGGCAGGAGTTGTAAAGCTAGCAGCTTTGACAAGCTCAAATTTAGACGCTGGGCATGTGGGTGGCAGTGACTATTTTTTTTTTTTTTTACTGCAAAAGCTGGGGCAGCAAATTTGCCTGCTATAGTCCAGAGCTGGTGGTGTGCTGCTGGCAGACATGCTGCAAGGACCTGTGACACCCTTTGCTATACCATCATCCCTGTCAGTGAAGGCTGCTGAGAGGTCATGCGCTATAACAGGGATGGATAGACCTGAAAGGTCAGGAGTGAGGAGAAGCAGCTGGATTCAATATATGGCATCAAAGAGAGCACAATTTGGCATAAAATCCTTCATGCTATGTGAATCGACAACTGGTTACATTTGGAATTCTGTTCTATACACTGGGAAAGGAACCAAATTCAACCCAAAATACAGTTATTATGGAATAGCATCATCTTCTGTTCTTTCACTGATTGAGCCATTGCCAAATCATATATTGTGTAACTACAGACAACTTTTACACATCTCCTGAACTTTATAAGTTCCTTCTGCAGAACAAAACTGATGCCTATGGAACAGTTAGGGCTAATCGTTGTGACATGCCGCCAATCTTTGGCAATAAGAAGCTCAAGACTGGAGATATGGTTGCCTAGAAGAAAGGCAAAATGATGGCACTGGGATGGCATGCAAATACAAATACAGCCCAATAATACCTCCACTGTCATGGTACGCACAAAAGGTGGGAAAGACATCATGAAGCCACAGGTAGTGATGGACTACAATGTGTTGACAGAGTCGACCAAGCAATGACATTTTATTCAGCAATGCGAAAACAACAAAAATAGTATTGCAAGAAGATCTTCAGGCATCTTCTTGAGTAATGCTTGTGAAATGCCTACATTCTGCAAAAAAAAAAAAAAAAATTGTGACAAGCCTTTGGTTCATGCTGACTTTGAAAAGTTGCCGAACTGATCTTTCTGAACCACCAAACGCCAATGGCTGTGAATATAGCTGAGCATCGTTCTGCTGGTGTTGTCAACCCGGAACACCTGACTGGTTGTCACTTAACCGCTTCCCGCACATATACGTCGGCAGAATGGCGCGGCTAGGCAAAAGCACGTACAGGTACGTCCCCTTTAATTGCCTAGCCGTGGGGTCGCGTGCGCGCCGCCGCCGGCGTGCTCACGACCTGGTCGGGAGCTCCGTGACCACGGGACCAGCGGACCCGATTGCCACTGGTGTCCCGCGATCGAGTCACAGAGCTGAACAACGGGGAGAGGTCTGTGTAAACAAACCTCTCCCCGCGCTTCCTACACTGCCTGCCACTGATCGGCTGTTCCCCGTCATTGGGAACGCCGATCAGTGACGTCAGCCACGCCCCCTACTGTAAAAAAAAAAAAAAACACACGTCACACCAACTCCTCCCCGCCCCCTAGTGGTTAACTCCTTCACTGCCACTGTCATTTACATAGAAATCAGTGCATTTAAATAGCACTGATTTCTGTATAAATGACAATGGTCCCAAAAATGTCCGATGTGTCTGCCATAATGTCGCAGTCACAATAAAAATCGCCGCCATTACTAGTAAAAAAAAAATATTAATAAAAATGCTAAAAAAAAAATCCCCTATTTTGTAAACGCTATAACTTTTGCGCAAACCAATCAATAAATCGCTAATTGGGATTTTTTTTTACCAAAAATATGTAGAATACATATCGGCCTAAACTGAGGAAAAAATTATTTTATATATATATATATATATACATACATATATATATATATATATATATAAAAATGGGATCTTTGGGGATATTTATTATAGCAAAAAGTAAAAAATATTGCATTTTTTTCAAAATTGACGCTCTATTTTTGTTTATAGCGCAAAAAATAAAAACCGCAGGGGCGATCAAATACCACCAAAAGAAAGCTCTATTTGTGGGGGAAAAAAAAAAGGACGCCAATTTTGTTTGGGAGCCACGTCGCACGACCACGCAATTGTCAATTAAAGCGACGCAGTGCCGAATCGCAAAAAGGGGCCTGGTCCTTTGGCTGCAAATTGGTCCGGGGCTGAAGTGGTTAATGGACTACATCCCACCAACTGAGAAAAAGTCAGCACCCACAAGGATGTGCATGGTTTGTTGCTCAAAGCGTGATGGCAGTGGAAAGAAAATCCAAAAAGGAAACCAGGTTCCATTGTCCTGATTGTGACGTCAGACTTTGTGCAGTCCCATGTTTCAAAATTAATCATACCCGGGGTGTTTACTAAAGCAATATGACTAGTAATATTGCACCCTTGTTTTGAAAAAAAAAAATGGCAGTGTTTTTGATTAGATTATATTATTGACTAAAATGTATTGAATAAAATGTATTATTATAATTTATGATTTTGTGTTTCAAACTTTATCATATCCGGGATGTCTACTAGACTCTGGTTTTGACAGATTTAAGAGAGTTATAGGCCTACAAAATATAAAAATGTTTGTTATAACTTTCGCATTAATCTTAATATTTTTTGATCTGTCTAAAGACACATGGCCCTCTAAGTTCCTGGGGAAGCAGAATGCTTTGAGTCCGCAAAACCTATTGAGCAACATATAGCCTATCACATCCGCTATAAAAGGGATTGCTTTTTGGGGGAACCCATTATGTATCATTAAAGGATTCTCCCAAGTGGAAGACAGAGCATAATCTATTTGGAGGATCACTGTTATCTGTATTAGCTTACAAGTTTTTACATACATAATTTTATGTGCAAATAAAGTTTTTTTTTAAGAAAATAGTTGTGACTATGTGGTGCCTTAATAGTCCTGCCAGGCAAAAATGTTATCTAGTGGTGGGAAGGTGCTTCCTCTACGCTGAATGACAGAAAATGGGGCAGGGAGCTAACACTCCCAGCAGGTGACATGAGCACTCGTCCCTCAATGATAACCCATTCTACTATTAACCATGGAAATCAGGAATAGTAAATGGCACCCAATGGTTTCAGTAACAGGGAACTGTTAGTGCTTAGCCCACAAAGCCTACCAAGTCTTTAGAGAGAGGGTCACACCTGGGGCTGTGCCACAGCTCTGGACCTGGAATTGCTCCATAGCTAATGAATTAGTACACTCAGCTCTGAAAAGTGCCAATTGCAGAACCTAGAAAGGAAAAAGACACTGGCTGGAGATGATGTTTGCTGCTCACCCCTGGGGTGTAAAAACAAAAAAGGAAGGAATCCCCCCAAGAGGAATAGGTGGGGTTTTTAGGCAGCGTTTAAGAAATAAGTTCTCTGAAAGGTAATGTTATATTCTAAATATGAATCTTTATTGGATTAAAGATGTCACATGTGACATATAGGTAAAAATAGGAGACATGGGTCCCAAATGAGTAAAACAATACAGAAATTTTTCAAGAGGATTTACACTAACAGACAAAAGACTTTTACAACAGTATAGTTTACATAACCAAATGTTGGGGGTAAAAGTGAACCTGACGCGTTTCGACCTGTTTTGGTGGAGGGTCTTCCTCAGAGGTGATTTTGTCTGTTTGGAAGAGAAAGGGTAAGAACAACATATTGTAACAATACTTAATTTACATATATTTGTCTCTAATTGGCCTTTCACATCAGGGAGTGTAGCATATTATCATATTGTACTATGAAAATATTTACCCAGTGTGTAAACTTCTTGTAGATTACTCCTTGTGTGTGATGGGGTTCCCTCTGGGTCGGTGTGCTCCGAGTCCTAGGTAGCGTCCCGCTACAACGCCCCCCAGCGGGCGCGCGGCAGGCGAGGCGATCCGACAACGGGACTTACGAGGGGTCACATCCAATGAGTAGGCTTCCCACGGGTCCGTACGTGGGCCAAGCAGGCAGGGGAGGGGGATGGGAGGGGAGGAATGTGGGGAAGGAAATGGGAATGGGGGTTCCTTGAGTTCCCCCGTTCTGCACACCTGTCGTAGGATCCAAGATCATATACTTAGATGTATGTCATAAGGGGTTGCCATTACGAATAAACAATGTCTGATACATTTGAAACAGTGGTAGGGAGAAATAAAATTGTAGTTATGCCATTTCCGTGTATTTCCAATGGTGCCGATTTGTATGTTACTGTATCTGAGCTCATGGCTAAAGAAAAGGAAGTAAGAGACCGAAGAGGAGAAAGGAGGGGGGGGGGGGGGGGGGAAGAAGAAAAAGGGGGGTGGAGAGCGGGGGAGGGTGATGTGTGACAGGTGGGAAGTGGAGTGTGAGGGGGAGAGGGGGGGGGGGGTTTATGAGAAAAAGAGGGGAAAGGGGGGGAAAGGGGGGAGGGAAAGGGGGGGAGGGGGGGAATGTGTGATAGGTGGGAAGTGGAGTGTGAGGGGGAGAGGGTGTAAGGAAAAAGGGGGAGGCGAAAACAAGTGGAATGAGGAAAGGGAGGAAGGGAGAAAGGGAGGGAGGGGAAGGATGGGGGAGGGAAGGATGGGGGAGGGAAGGGGGGGGGAAGGGGAAGAGTGGGGAAGGCAATACATGGCATGCACATGTATGGATGGACGTTGGGATGCTGCAGCATCCACATGGGTGGAGGTGAGGGGGGGAGGGTGTGACAGGATAGAACAGTGGAAGGGGAGAAGGGAAATGTTGAGGACAAGGTGAGGAAGGGGGAATGGTGATAGGGGGGAAAGGGGAGGAATGGAGAGAGGAGAAGAGGGGGTGAGAAGATGGGTGGAGTGAAGTGCCAAAGTGGCTTGTTGTGATGTCAGTCAAAGAGCTGATGTTCAGTTTGGTGCTATACTAGTGATACTATAAGTCGCTAGGACGAGAGGGCCAATTTGAAGGGAGTGGAGAAAATGCCAGATAGTATGGGTGTGAAATGAGTGGGGGTATGCGATGGGTGCCATTAGGTGTGGAGTGGGGGGATGTGAGTTGGGGCCATGTGGGGGTGTGGGTATGTGTGAGTGTGAAACAAATGGAGACATGAACAGGGAAGCCATGCAAGTGTGTCAGATACCATATGGCAATGTAGGATTACCTAATGAAGTTGGTGTATCTTGCTCAGGCTGCGAGGTGCGTTTTAAAGCCCATTGCAGAACCTAGTGCCTAAATTCGTCATGCATCGCTTATTGTGCTCTATATATGTCAATGATATTATGTAAATGCAAAGCTAACACAAAGACTCATGCATCTCATATACAAACTATATTTTTCTGAAATAATCACTTCCGATTGTTGTGTATACTAACCCTGATTTCTACAATGTTTCACATATTGTACTGTGGAAAAATGAGGGCATATATTATTTATAACATAGGCTTCTATTTATACATGTTTTTCCACAAAATACATTTTACTGATTGGATCCAATTGAAAAAAAAAATGTATAAATACTTGCTGAATGTTATGTGAATCTTAAAACATAACAAAAATTGACCTCTTCGTGATGCTTTATGCACTTTAAAGAAGCAAAGCCCATTTGTTGTTTTCTATATTTGGATTAAAAAGTATCCTGTGCATTGCTGTAAACACACAACTCCACTTTGTGCTGTTGAGACAGTAAATATGCTTCCGAGCAAAAGCACATGGCTCCATAATTACATCAAAAGACCCGATTAATGTACACATCTTTGTTTGGTTGAGATTGCTAATCACTTCCTTTATATGGAAAAAATAAATCAAACAAATCTTTTAATCACTTATTTTTCCTGCAAAGAATATTAACACTTTAAAGGTGGTGAATATGTACAGATCACGGTCTGAGAGATCTGCATGGATATGGTCACCGATAGATAGTAGGCCATGAATCTCGCATCTTTTTTTTGCCCTATCTGCATCCAGTAAGTCTCAGATACATCAAGTACAAAAGCAAATTCACCAGGTTTATTGAATTAAAATGAAAATTGTACAAATATACAAGTTGGTCCATCTTGGTTACTATGATACAATCTGCAGACACTGGCTTCCATTTTTAGGTATTGCTTTCCTTTCTTGAGTATCTGCTGGAAAAACAGAGCAAGTTTGTAACTCCTGATATCGCATAATACACTACACATTTCTTGTGAATAGGTAAATATATAAACATCTAATTGATTATACCCAATTATACATGACTATATAATGAGAAATGGCAATTGAACTAATTGTTACCAAAAACAAGAAACAAAATTAATATCAAAAAGAACACAAACCTGCTGTCAGATCAACTACCATGTCTTCTGCGTCCACATATGGGGCAATGATTCCCATTGCCTTCCGTATTCCAGAAACACTGACAATGTCTCCTGGGTGCACTTGCTGGGTCAGTTCTTTCAGATTCTCATTTACTTTGTCAGCTAAAAAACAAAAAAAAACAAGGTTTTACAAAAATTGCCATATTCTTTAACTTAAGGTCCATGAGCTCAAAGTAATGCAGATAAAGCAGCAAAGACCATTCTGCTAATAACGGACTTTCACATATGAAGAGCCATTATTTGTCCTTCACCGGTAAAAATGATTTCAGGAAACTGATTTAGACTGCTAATAGACATTCTTTCAGATGAAACGAAAAGCGCAGGCCCAGGAGACAGGTATTTCCTGACAGGATATATTTGGGATACTATTAGTGTTTTTTAACATTATGTCTTCTGCACTAGGCATGCTTAAAAACAGAGAAAACATTTAAAGCGGGGGTGGGCAACCCATCGATCGGGGGCTACCTGTTGACCGCGGGTAGGTGACCCTAGTTCAAGAAAGGAAGGGTAACCCCTGGAAGTCACACATCTATGGTGTCCTACTGCAATGAATGGAGTGGCAACCTCAGCCTCGACTCCGGCTAGGCCATGCCCCCAACACATTTCACCCTGCCCACTTAGGGCCTAGTCATGGCGATCCTACCGCTCCTCTCTCAGTTCTCAGCCTCCTCCACTGCGCCTTCAATCTTTCACTCTTCCTCCCCCCCAGCCTCCTCTGCCGCTGTCATCAGTGAACAGTGGAGAGCAAGAGGAAGCACACCTCAGGGTGGAGGGCAGGGGGAGGAGCTGGCATTCCGAGGGTAACGCACTCCTTAACCCTGCATTCTGAGGGCAACGCACACTCTCTTGCAATACTTTTTTTTTTTATGTCCACTGTGTTTCATATCTACATTTGGTGTTAACAATGCATCATCACCCGCAGTAGATCACAAAAGGCAGTGTGTTTTGAACACGGTGCAGGAAACCTGGCACCGTGTTCTGATGTGAACTGACCCCAACAAGAGGACACTGAGCATGGTGATCTTTGACTTCATCAGTGTTGTTCAAGTAGATCTGTCTTTTAAAGGTTGCCTACCCCCGATTTAAAGGAAAGGTTCAGATTAGACTAAAAGATTTCTCAGCCCCCCCCCCCCCCCCCCCAACCCATTTGTGACAGGGCTGGTTTACCACAGTGTCTAAGCATTAATGCATTAGAACCAGTGGTCTCAGCAGTAACTTCCAGTAAACTTGAATGGGGCACCTCCTAGATGGTGGTGGGGCATAGAACAGGTCAAAGAGCTAGAGGGTTTTAGTTTAAAGTGATTCTGTGCTTTAGGATTAGGATTTTTATTGGATGTATACATATTAGAATTGTTGAATTTAGTAAGAAATTCTGTTACGCTTCCCAAGCATTCTTTTTACACAAATAGGCAAACCCCAGATACATACTCAAAAAAAATTACTATTTTGGGTAAAAGGATAAATCACTAAATTCTGATGTCCTCTGGGACATGTAGCCTTATGCAGTCATTGTTATTTTAAAAACACTGCTGGGTTTGACAGAAGCTTGATCAGTATTGCTAAAAAATGTTCAAATGGCTAAATAAAGTGGTTAAATAATTTTATTTGGTAGGTAGACAGCTTAAAGGGTATTCCACTCTGCGTCAAAGATTGCTGTGCTACAAATGTACTATAACCGCTTCAATACTGGGCACTTTCTCCACCTTCCTGCCAGGGCCAAATTTTCATCTTTCAGCGCTGTCACACTTTGAATGACAATTGCGCAGTCATCCAAAGCTCTACCCAAATTACATTTTTGTTACGTTTTTTTTACCACAAAAAGAGCTTCCTTTTGATGGTATTTAATCACTGCTGTTTTTTTTGTTTTTTCGGTTAGTTTTCTCCTTTAATGATCTGCACTAATGAGGCTGCACTGATGGGCACTAATGAGGTGGCACCAATAAGCACTTATAGGTGGCACGGATAGGCGGCATTGATGGGCAGACACTGATTGTTACTGCTGGGGCTACGTTGATAATCAGGGCACTGATGATGAGTGCCCTGATTACCTGTACAGTCTCAGCTGCGAGGAGATTTCGCTAATCGTCTCTCTTTGCCTCACATTCTGTCAGTGTGAGGGGAAAAGAGCCGGAAAACAGGACTTTCGTGTTTACATGTGATTGGCTGTGGTTGGACATCATATCGGCTCTTTACCCAGATCGGGATTGTGCCGTGTCCTAGGAACATGGCGCAACCACCGCACTGCGCTTGAGAATGGTGACACCGGGGCGATGTCACAGAACAAGAGGGGATCCCGCCCACCGTCATTTTACTATACAGCAGTCGGAAGGTAGTTAAAGCTGAAAATGAAGTGTGGCAATTTTTAAATAGTAACATTGGTCCTTACATACAGCTTGTATGTAAATATGTGTATACCACACCCATGGATTCCAGAGGACATTGGAAATGCCCAACAATTTTACAGGAAATATAAAAACGTGTTTTGCTTCATCTTTATTTTAGTAATTTATATAACAAATCTCAATGAAGAACAAACAGTTCCTGGGCTTGAAAGATTTTACCTTTTACATACTAGGCAAAGACACAGTTATGAAGACTATAAGGCCAAGCTGGGCAAAAGATGTTTAACTTAACAATATGGTCATTTGAATTAAGAGCTCCTTAGACCTATTTCACACAGACATCCGCTTGTATAAGAGCAGTGTGAACATCAAGCTTTTGCAAAGCTTTTATCAAGCTTTGTTGAAGCATTTAAAATGCCATTCAGCTCCAATTTGTAAATGTTGAACACAGATTTTAACAGGAGTGCGGATTTCCACTTTACACAAGCTGTAGCAAGCATCAGCACTACTTGAAAGTCTGCTGAAGCTTGTGTAAAGTGTCAATCAGCACTCCTATTGGGATCCGTTTTCAACATTTACAAAATGGAGTTGAAGGGTGCTTTAAAGGCTTAGAGAAAGCTGCTTGAAGCTTTGCAAAAGTTTGCATCTCTTATACTGAAGCCCCTGTGAAAACTTACAAAAATATTGGACCATCAAACGTCCATGTAGAGTGTGTCCCTGGTTGGAGCTGAAACCAAGACCAGAGCACCACAAGGTAAGAAGGTAAATAGATGTATTTTTAAACATTGTTGCAACATTACAAAGTGCTACTGCTTCAAATTATTAAAAAAGGCCCCAATCCCCCCTCGCGAATTTTCAGAAGGCGTGATGCGCCTTTGGGTGCCATTATTCTCTAATGGCACCCCCAAACACGATGCAATTCTGTCACGATTGTCATGCAACAGGCTTACGCAGCAAACTGTGCCTTTGAAAATCGCTTGAAACTTTTAGCCCGAAAAGGAGCAGAAGCTTCTTTTTGGACAACAAATACACATAGGGCAGCCCATTAAAGTAAATGGGCTAGCCCTATACGATATACAAAACTGCACGCAAAACGCTCAACCAAAATCGCGAGTGGGAATGCAGCTTCAAGGATTAAGGCCACTTGCACACGGAAATACAAAATGCCACTTTTTTTACTGATCTAAATAAGGATGCATTGTCTTCTATGGAACATTGCACACAGCTGTGTTAAGATCAGCAATACAGCGAGTAGGGAGCAGTAAAGCAAATACAGAAAATTGTATATTTAAGTGAGGTAATTTACACAGGTGTGTGTGTGTGTGTGTGTGTGTGTGTGTGTGTGTTTGTTTATGCATCTATACACCTTTACGTACATATACAGTACTTGCGTATATTACAACACTGCCAATAAAAGAGAAAAATTATATGCCTGATATGCCTGCAAAGGTCTTTACAGAACATTTTACTAAGGATCTTTCTTTCAACAAGATCCTGAGTATAAACATCAGTAAATTATTACGCCCGTGTGCAACTGGCCTTAATGCCTTGTTTACAAAAATATTTGGGTAGAAACTTCAAACCATTTCATAATTTTTGAAAAGCTGTAGTGCTTTCAAACGTTGCATTTGATATACAGAAACAATGTTTTGTAGTTCACTGTATTGTTGCATTTCCAAAGGGGGTTTTGTAATGTCCAATTAAAGAGGGAGTCCGACAAAAAATATTTTTTTAAAAGTCAGCAGCTACCAAATACTGCAGCTGCTGACTTAAAATAAGGACACTCACCTGTCACAGGGTCCAGCGATGTCGAACCGTCCCTCGGTCCTTGGATGCTGCCGCCACCATCTTGGGTATGGGAATCAGGAAATGAAGCCTTGCGGCTTCACTTCCGGGTTCCCTACAGCGCATGCGCGAGGCGCACAATGCAATAGGAATGCTCCGCGCTGTCTCTGGGACCAGTGTGCGGCGGGACAGGAAAAGGCATAGACTCCCGTGGGAGTCTATGCCTAGAAGTGGGTGCAAATACCTGTCTTAGACAGGTATCTGCACCCCCTCCCCCATGAAAGGTGCCAAATGTGACACCGGAGGGGGGGAGGGTTCCGATGAGCGGAAGTTCCACTTTAGGGTTGAATACCGCTTTAAGATCTGGCTAGATAACAATAGCAAGACATTTTACGTGTTTAAAATGAAGTATGTGTAGCAAGAACCGGCCTTTAGGTGGCTAAAAAATTTATTCGTATACATTTTTTCCAACATAAAATAAATGGCAAAATATATTTTTGAACAATATAATTTTTTTAATGAAGTAGTAGATTTTCAATACATAAACAGTTTTATTGAAACTTACCAATCTGAACTTCCTTTACAGATGGAGCCAACAGACAAACCATATTAGGAGGCGGCTTTGTGCTTAGGCGCTCATTCTGAACCTCTTGTAATTCCCAGAGTAATCTAGTGGTTTCATCCAACTTCCTCTGGAACTTCTCTGCTTCTGTAATTATATTGTGTTAGTACAGAATTTGTAGACGCTGAATATATCATTATATCTTTTAGAATTTGCTTAGAACTTGTAGTCTACCCTAACATATTACACATGAGTTTTTTTTTGGGACTGATCGTAAGTCAGTCGTAAATATGGATACACATTTATTTTCTTGGGAATAAATTGCATATTTAAAAAGAGAAATTCCTGTACATTTTTTTCAACACACCATTCACATAATTATCACACCCTCCTATATTTATTCACCACATAATATAATTAACAAAGTCTTCTGGTTAAAAATTATATCACATTAGTGTGACTTTTATGTAACTTGGGAATCTGTAGAAGCATAAGAAGCCCAGGAGTTGATGCTTGCAGCTTTTTTGCTTCGTGTAATGGATGCCAGCCGTCATTGACAGCCAGCGATTTATGCCTGAACCTCTGCTAGGACCTGCTTATACCCTGTGTGGTTTTAGAACAGCGATGGAACAAATAGCCACTCCCAGTGCCATTTTAAGATCTCACTGGGGAAGCAAGTGGTTAATGTCTTTAAAACACTTTTTTCTAAAACCTATCCTGAGTCCTGACCCTCAGCCAGAACAATCTTTACCTTGGCCCGAGAACCTACTACTGCCTACAACTTCCTATGAGGATACCGTCTAGTCTATTCTGGGCTCTAGCTTGGAGTACATCTTTCAAACACTGATTTATCCACAGAAAAGAAACAAACTTTGTTGCAGAAACATCACAGATGTGTGTACAAGATAACAAAAGAAATCCACTGTGTACAAGATGTATATCCCCAGCAGCTGCAGCCTCATTATAACACAGTCAAACCATAGCTGGAGAGCTGATGTTGTTTTCCCACCTTGAGAATCAAAGGCCTCTTCAAATAATCCCAGACCAACCACAGACTTTAAACTTGCAAACTGGTCAGTGGTGCCAACACAGTCAGTCTTCGCTGAGGTTTCACTCACTGCTGCCTGTAAAACAAATATAGTGAACAAGATGACATACATATACACACACACACACACACACACACACACACACACACACACACACACTACTGTATATGTAATAAATAAATATATATATATATATATATATATATATATATATATATATATTTATATATATTTATATATATATATATAATTAGAAAGAAGGGACATGGCACTTCTGAGAGGATTCATTTAAATGCTTTCAGCAAAGTTGAAATATAATATCAGAACGTTCAAAAGCAGCCCAACTGAGGGATGGACAACTGCAAACAAAATTCTAACAGGCCCCAAAAAACACACAAGGGAAATGAGAACTGCCTGCAGCTTAACAAGCCACCCAAAAGGATCTTGCAAGGCCTCTTGCACACTTGCTTTTACAGGTGTTTGAGCTTTTTTTTTCTTTTCTTTTCTCTCTGCCCTCAAAAACCACTTGCTTCCCATGCCTATTCTGAAACTACTCACATAAGTGTAAAATTCTGTTGTTTTTTTTTGCTATAAAATTACCTAGAACTCCCAAACATTATATATTTTTATAAGCAGAGGCCCTAGAGACTAAACTGGCAGGTGTTTTTTTTTGTCACATGATATTTGCGCAGCGGTTTTTCAAAAGCAATTTTTTGGAACAAATTAATAAGTGCGAACCAGCTTTTTCTACCATTTCTTGGTGGCTCAGACAGACCATTATTCAATCTTATGGTTTCCAAGATGGGATGCCACCATTTCCTGGCAAGATGCTCTCCACTAGATCTGCAAGTGCCTCTGACATCAGGCTACGGTTTCTCAAATTTACATGGCTGCCATCTGATCTTCTGATCACACATTCAGTTTCACCAGATGATGTTTAGGCCTCATTTTATGGCAGCTTTAGGCCTTATACACACTGGGGTTCTTTTAAATGCTTTTGTCCTGGCTGGAGAAGAGCAGCTGCAAAAACGCTCCTAAGCCGCATTTTTTTTCAAGCGTGTTTAGGCGCATCAAGTGCTTGGGTGTTTATTAATTTCATGGTCAAAGAAACCTGAAGCGACGAGTATTTTGTCACTTCCGGTTTCGGTCTAAACAGGCAGTCACGGCCTGTGAAAGCATCTAAATTAAACCAAACTGTTTGATCAGCTTTTAAGGGCAGAGGAGAGACCTGGGGTCTAAAAGACCCTGAGGTGTCTCAGTAAAGAGTACCTGTCACTGCCCATGCTATCACAAGGGATGTTGTTCATCCCTTGTGATAGCAACAAAAGTTTAAAGAGACTGTGTAAAAAAATAAAATACAGAAAAAAAACAAGAAAAAAAAAAACAAGAAAAAGAAAAAAAAAAAAAAAAGAAGATTGAAAGCGCCCCTGTCACCACATGCTTGCATGCAATGGCGAATGCATACATAGGTTGAGTACACATATGTAAACTGTTGCACCACATGTGAGGTATTGCTGTGAACATTCTAGTGAGAGCAATAATTCAAGAACCAGACCCCCTGTGTAACTGTAAAGGCTTTTAAACCATCTTTTATATTTTACGAAACAATTATATTGGTCTTATATTGTGTTTTTTGTGCATTACAATTTATTAAAGTGTATTAAAGGAAAAAAAATTGTCTTTCAGAAAACGCTGCGCAAATACTGTGGGACATAAAAAATTGCAACACCCACCATTATGTTTAGGGGTTCTAGGTAATTTTCTAGCAAAAAAAAAAAAAGTAGGAGAGTAATGTCAGAATTGGCCCGGTAAGCAAGTGGATAAAAAAAGGCTAGGATTTGTCCCACTAAGAATTTCCTGTGGTGAAAACCTCTGGCCTTGCAAAAAGCAAAATATGCCTTTGAGTGATGATAAAACTTGTGAGAATGGGACTTCCTTGCTTTTAGCATCGTGGAAATAACCAGTTCAGAGAAATCTGTCCCTAAGTATACTAAGTATCTTGACTTCAACAGCCATGCTGTACAAATCAATCATTTAGACTGCTTTCACATTGATCAGTTTTTCTTCTGTTTATGCTTTAAAAGTGGAAGAAAAAAGCATTACCATTAAATCCTATGAACTCGTCACACTGCACAGTTGCAGGTCTGTTGCGTTTTTTAAAGCCCTGCTTACTGAATTTTTGGTCTAGGGGGAAAAAAATTAAAAATTGAGACCACATCAAAAGCTCAGCGAAAACGCATCAAAAACTGCACCTGCGGTTGCATTTTTGGTGCGTTTGAGTCATATGTTGCAAAAAGGGCCACAACTGAGAAGTCTGCCTGCCTACTGTCCTCCCTTGGATGGACAAGACTGGAACAGAGTTATGCCTAGAACAGGACCTGCTCTACTGTTCTTGCCATGGCGAGAATTCGGTTTCCTCCATTATGGTTGCTGTAAGTCACTGCCATGGCATTGTCTGGATGATTCTGGATCAGATGACTCTGCAGGTGGGTGGTCCAGCATTACAGGGACAACCAAAATGCCCAAGGTTCCATAATGTTTACTGGAATAAGATATTCCTCTGATGCCCTCTGCATCAGTCTCCTGCAACAACAGGATGACAAGGCCTCCACCCAGCTTGACAGTTTCACCTGTGAACTCTGACCTAGACCAGATATTCCAAGCGATGACTCCATTCCAGAGCTGATTTTTGAAGTACAAGGACCCAACCGAACTTCTGCAAAGTCTTGATGATCAGGGAGGGCTATGTTGTCCACCAGAACCCACGCTGACCATGGTCTCAGCAGGAGGTTGTCTAGATATTCCACAATGGGAAAGTCCTGAGAGCACAATGAGGCTGGGCCAACATCTTCATAAACACTTGAGGTGCATAAGATAGGTTAAATTGGCAAAGAAGAAGCCTACAGCAAGGTGTAGTCTTGGGTCTGGACTTCGAGTTTGAGGCTGTGGAGCAATGGAAATGACTTTTCTTTGCCTTTCTTGGAGTGAGCTTTCACAGACTGAGATGAAGGCAGCCAAATAATCCAGGGCAGTCCAACACTGTAGCCAAAGTGTCCACCTCATGTTTACGGACAGAAGACTAATACAAGACATGAGATATGGTTTTGCCATATAGCAGGGATGGGTTAATAAAAGGTGTCCACCTTCACAAACCCACCCCTGCTATAGGGCAAAACTGCAGGCATGAGTTCTAAATGCTGTATAATCAAGGGATCAACTGCCCTCATAATCAGATCCATTTTAATAGCCTTAGACCTGTCAGTCAGATTTGACAGATCAAGGTCACCGCTAACACAGGCTGCAGCCAGGTCCTGTCAGGGAGAACAGAGAGAGGGCTTTCAGCCCTGAAGGTTGCTAGAGTGGGAACAGTGTGGGTAGAGGTTACTGGCTGACTCTCTAGCTTTAAAGTGGTTTGTGTGAACAACAATAAGGGCCACAATATTCTTGTTTAGTTTGAGATGGCAGAAGACTGCAGCTGCACTGAGGCAGGTTCAGCATGAAAGGGCAGCAGAAACACAGAATCTGAGTTTTCCAGCTTCCAGTCCTCCTGTAGCTAGCAGTAAAATCCTAAAGTATATGACTTCCCTGTGTACCTCTATGGACAAGAATGAGAACCATACTACATTTCCACTTAAAAATAAAATATCAACAAAATTATAGATTTTTTTTAGATAACCTTATAGCCTAGAACACATTCATAAAATTATAAATAAAAAACTGTGGATTACTTTATAAATAAAGTAATCCACAGTGCACAAGGAGGAAGAATATATGCAGCAGCCAATTTAAAACTCCAATCCTCCGAGAGTATTCACTATGAAATCAAAAATGTCCTTTAAGTAGTGCTTGCCCTTCTTTATAGCGGTAGAGTGGTACTCACAAAGATTGCAGTACCTTACTTACAGCATAGCACAAAGTGTTACATAGTTAGTCTGGTTAAAATAAAGACATAAGTCCATCCAGTTCATCCAGTAAAAAAGAAAAAAAGAAATAAAATCATACACCTCAACATACACAATACTATACCCACAGTTGATCCAGAGGAAGGGAAAAAAAATACCGTATTTGCCGGCGTATAAGGCGACTGGGCGTATAAGACGACCCCCTATTTTTGAAGTGAAAAAATAGGTTTTGGGCTATATTCACCATATAAGACTACCCCAGCTTCCAAGGCAACACCATATAAAAAAAACCCCTTTCAAAATAATTGATTCAACCACATATTCACCACCGACCTAAATGTAGACACATGGGCATACTTTAATCCACCACAAAAATCCTTGCTTTTCCAACAGGCGTTAAAATCTTTAGTTGACTGACCACAATGCACAGGTAATTATTAAATGAGAGGTCCCAATACTATGAGCCCTCGGATTCTTATTTACAGTCAGGGGACTTACCGGCATTGTCCTAGCCAATTCCTCAATCAACATTGTTCTCCATGACACCTACTACATAGTTGCCCACTTCCACTATGTCCTGTCCAGTTACGCTGGATGTAGCTTCGGCTTCATACAGTATACATCACTGAGCCAATCCCGGCGAGCGATGTATTCTGTTAATGAATACAAAGCCTGCTCGGATTGGCAGAGGCAGAGGCTGTAATATCAGCTCGTGCCTCTCTGACTCTCAAAGCCAATCCGAGCAGACTACTGTATGTTGCCTGCTCGGATTGGCAGAGGTTATTACTCCAATCTGAGCAGGCTCTGTATTCAATAGAATACATTGCTCGCCGGGATTGGCTCAGCGGTGTATACTGTGTGTAGCCGAAGCTACATACAGTTTTACCGCACATCCAGCAAGCATCCGACGGACTGACATCCAGCGGCGTCATTTTATACCCGGCGTATAAGACGACCCCCGGTTTTTTGGGCGTTTTTTTAACTGTAAAAGGTTTGTCTTATACGCCGGCAAATACGGTACCCAAAGCAAAAGCATGAACCAATTTTCTCCAGCAGGGGAAAAAATTCCTCCCCGACCCCCCCCCCCCCCCCCGAGAGGCAATTGGATATTCAAACACTGAAATTATACTTTTAATCCCAGAACCTATATCATTTATAAATATATTAAAAAGTAGGGGTCCCAACACTCCTAATAACCTTAGACCATTCAGGAGTAAGATTCATCAACCATTACTTTCTGAATTCTGTCTTTTACCCAGTTTTCTATTAATTTACAAACTGATCTTTCCAAACCTGTAGACTGTAAAAAAGTCAAATGCTTTTCAAAATCCAAGTATACCACGTCCACAGCCACCCCTCTGTTCAAGGTTTTACTTACCACCTCATAAAAACAAAAACAAAAAAAAATCTTATTTGTTTGACAATGTGTTACTAGAATATGCTCAAATAAAGGACACTTGCATGGAAATAAATTATTTAGCTACAATACCCTGTATATAACACTTTGCAATAGCAATACTAATATCATAGGGTACCTGACTTTGTAAAATTGTCGTCAGAAGTTGTAGTTACCTTATTCTGCTCTCTTTCTGTTCTGGAATATTCTCCATCACTAAAAGCATCAAGAATACAGTCCACCATCCCATAAGGTTGGTTAGTTATATTATCCATGAATTGCTGTATGCTAAAAAATACAAATAAAATAAATTTTAAAATAAAATAATTTTGTAGATTTATATATATACTGAATGCTTTGAATAATAAAAATGGCCTCATACAGATTTCAGTACGGAAGCATTTAGGACTCTTTGTTAGCACAAAGCACAGCTAACAACCAAAGTTAAGCAATCTTAGTTTTATTATACAGTGCCTTGTAAATTTCTTCACCCCCCCCCTGGCTTTTTACCCATTTTGTTACATTACAGCCTTTAGTTCAATGTTTTTTTTAATCTGAATTATATGTGATGGATCAGAACACAATAGTCTAAGTTGGTGAAGTAAAATTAGAAAAAAATATATACAGAAATAAAAAACTGATAATTGTGCGCACGTATTCACCCCCTTTGTTATGAAGCCCATAAAAAGCTCCGGTGCAACCAATTACCTTCAGAAGTCACATAATTAGTGAAATGATGTCCACCTGTGTGCAATCTAAGTGTCACATGATCTGTCATTACATATACATACCTTTTTGAAAGGCCCCAGAGGCTGCAACCCCCAAGCAAGAGGCACCACTAACCAAACACTGCCATGAAGACCAAGGAACTCTCCAAACAAGTTAGGGACAATGTTGTTGAGAAGTAAAAGTCAGGGTTAGGTTATAAAGAAAATATCCAAATCTTTGATGATCCCTAGGAGCACCATCAACTATCATGGCACAACAGCAAACCTGCCAAGAGACGGCCGCACACCAAAACTCATGCACCGGGCAAGGAGGGCATTAATCAAAGCGGCAGCACAGAGACCAAAGGTAACCCTAAAGGAGCTGCAGAGTTCCACAGCAGAGACTGGAGTATCTGTACATTGGACGACAATAAGCCGTACGCTCCATAGAGTTGGGCTTTATGGCAGAGTGGCCAGAAGAAAGCCATTACTTTCAGCAAAAAACAAAATGGCACGTTTTGAGTTTGCAAAAAGGCATGAGGGAGACTCCCAAAATGTATGGAGGAAGGTGTTCTGGTCTGAACTTTTTGGCCATCAAAGAAAATGTCTGGCGCAAACACATCACATCACCCAAGGAAGACCATCCCCACAGTGAAACATGGTGGTGGGAGCATCATGCTGTGGGGATGTTTTTCAGCAGTCAGGACTGGGAAACTGGTCAGAGTTGAGGGAAAGATGGATGGTGCTAAATACAGGGATATTCTTGTAAACCTGTACCACTCTGTGTGCGATTTTAAGGCTAGGACGGAGGTTCACCTTCCAGCAGGTCAATGACCCCAAACAAACCACTCAAGTGTTGCTTTAGCAGTGTAAGGGGAAACATGTAAATGTATTGGAATGGCCTAGTCAAAGCCCAGACCTTAATCCAATAGAAAATCTGTGGTCAGACTTAGATTGCTGTTCACAAGCGCAAACCATCCAACTTGAAGGAGCTGGAGCAGTTTTGCAAGGAGGAATGGGCAAAAATCTCAGCGGTAAAATGTGGCAAGCTCATAAGACTTGGCGCTGTGATAGCCGCAAAAAGGTGGTTCTACAAAGTATTGACTTTAGGGGGGGTGAACAGTTATGCACATTGACTTTTTCCGTTATTTTGTCCTATTTGTTGCTTCACAATAAAAATAAAAATAATAAAAAAAAAATCTTCAAAGTTGTGTGCATGTTTTGTAAATTAAATGATGCAAATCCTCAAACAGTCCATGTTAATTCCAGGTTGGGAGGCAACAAAACATGAAAAATGCCAAGGGGGTGAATACTTTTGAAGGCACTGTAAATATAATAAAATGCATTTTTAAATAGAGCTAGTTTAGGAACCTGAATCTATCTTGATATGCATATCTTGCACATATGAACATGTATATAAGAGGTGAAAGTAGTATCTGGCATTAAACATTCATTTTTACAGTAAGTAGCAGCTATGCAGACATAGGACATCATTAGAGGTAACTTATTTCAATTGTACTGTTCCAAAAAAACGATTCCCTTTTATTTGTAGTGTAGTGTGCATGGGATGGGGTTGTGGCAATGTAATGAGGATTGGGGTTCTTCCAACACAACACTAGTTATGCACAAAACCCATTTAAACTTAAGTGGTTATAAAGACTGAAGGTTTTTTACCTTCATGCCTTCTATGCATGAAAATAAAAAACCTTCAGTGTGTAGCGCCCTCCTCACCCCCCTTAACCACTTCAGCCCCAGACCAATTGGCAGCCAAAGGACCAGGCCCCTTTTTGCAATTCGGCACTGCGTCGCTTTAACTAACAATTGCGCGGTCATGCGACGTGGCTCCAAAACAAAATTGGCGTCCTTTTTTTCCCACAAATAGAGCTTTCTTTTGGTGGTATTTGATCGCCCCTGCGGTTTTTATTTTTTGCGCTATAAACAAAAATAGAGCGACAATTTTGAAAAAAATGCAATATTTTTTACTTTTTGCTATAATAAATATCCCCAAAAAAATATATATAAAAAAAACATTTTTTTTCCTCAGTTTAGGCCGATACGTATTCTTCTACATATTTTTGGTAAAAAAAAATCGCAATTAGCGATTATTGATTAGTTTGCGCAAAAGTTATAGCGTTTACAAAATGGGGGATAGTTTTATAGCATTTTTATTAATATTTTTTTTTTTTATTAGTAATGGCGGCGATCAGCGATTTTTATTGTGACTGCGACATTTTGGCGGACACATCGGACATTTTTGACACATTTTTGGGACATTTGTCATTTATACAGCAATCACTGCTATTTAAATAGCACTGATTCCTATGTAAATGACAGTTGTAGTTAGGGGGTTAACCACTAGGGGGCGGGGAGGAGTCAGTGTGACGTGTTGTGTTTTTTTTTTACAGTAGGGGGGCGTGGCTGTACGTCTGACGTCATTGATTGGCGTTCCCGATGACAGGGAACCGCCGATCACTGACAGTCAGTGTAGGAAGCGCGGGGAGAGGTTTGTTTACATAGACCTCTCCCCGTTCTTCAGCTCCGTAACCCGATCGCGGGATACCAGCGGCGATCGGGTCCGCTGGTCCCGCGGCCGTGGTCACGGAGTTCCCGACCGGGCAGGCAAATTAAAGGGGACGTAGAGGTACGTGCTTTTGCCTGCCCGTGCCATTCTGTTGACGTATATATACAGGAGGCGGTCGGGAAGCGGTTAATACTTACCTGAGCCCGATCTTGACCCAGTCCACCGATTGTAAAGCAGCAAAAAGGAGCATTAGCCCATTGGCAGACACAACAAAAGAGTAGTTGCCTGCTGAATGCAATGTAACTATTAGGAGGAGGGTAATTCATGGTAGAAAAAAAAAAAAATTGCACTTTCGCATAGGGGTGCACGTGCGCTCCACTTCTGCTGCGATTATTCACAGCAGAAGCCGATCTGCGGGTGCTGGGCAATAGATGCCCGCTGGCACCCGCCGATCATTGGGCTGAGAGACAGAACGGAGCTCTGCCTATGTAAACAAGGTAGAGCTCCTTTCTGACATGGGGAAGTGATAGATTTTGTGTCCTTGCAAAGCAGGGGATAAAATCCTTTAACTTGCCTTAGTAAAATCAGCACACAATTTACACAAAAACACTGGTTGGGCACACAGCTAACCCTTTGACCACCCTAGATGTGTAACCCCTGCCCAGCCAGTGCCATTAGTACAGTGACAGTGCATAAATTTAGCACTGATTACTGTATTAGTGTCACTGATTGCCACCATTACTAGTATAAAAAAAAAAATTGCTATATATATATTTATTACACACACATATACATATATATATATATATATATATATATATATATATATATATATATATTATATATATATATATATATATATATATATATATATATATATATATATACACACACATATATATATATATATATACACACACACACACACACACACACACACACACACACACAATCGTTTATAGATGCTATAACTTTTGTGCTAGCTTATTTTTTTATTGGATAGATTTTATAGTAGAAGAAGAAATATATTTTCTCAAAATTGTCAAAGTTTTTTTGCTTATAGCGCAAAAAAAAAATAAAAAAGTGCAATGGTGATCAAATACCACCAAAAGAAAGCTCTAACAAATTACTCTTTTTTTTTTTGGTGCAGCGTTGTATGACCACGCAATTGTCATTTAAAGTAATGCAGTGCTGTATAGAAAAAAAATGGCCTGGTCATGAAGGGGGGTAAATCTTCGGAGGTCAAGTGGTTAAATCTACTTCTCTGGTTACCTAATCAAACAGTAATTGCAAAAGAAAAGAACATTATTTGGAAACTGATACACATATACAGACATGATATAACTTTGTCTGCCGTACCTGAAAGTCCCCTGACTACTTGGGTCTTCTCCATACATTGTGTAAATTAGATCAGAATCATCCTTGCCAATGTTTGCAAAGGTGGAGTCATAGGATGGTGCGTAGGAGGTGAATGGCCCATAATTCAAGTATAACACTAGGAATAAATCACACACATTTGCATTACTATCATTGGCAATACGACAAACTCTACATGCTCTATTGGATATTTACAACTAGGTCTACAATTTCCTTTACAGAGAATAGATCTTATGTATCAATGGAAGACCAGGTTGTAGCTTTGCAAATCTGAGCCCCCATCCAAAAGGCCCAAGAAGCACTTACTGATCTAGTAGAGTGTGCCTTAAAAGTAAAGGGTGGAAACTTATTCTTAGGCCTATAGGCTTGTATAATGATCTATTAGAGCCACCAAGAAATGGTGAAATGACAAGCTGGTTGCCCTTTACAGGAATTCTTAGAAATTACAAAAAAAGAGTCAGTCTTTCTGAAAGTGTAAAGAGTGAAAAAAAGGAGAAACAAAGTTCTAGGTAAGTGGCATTAAACCCAAAACAAAAAAATGTAATATATTACAACTTACTTATTAATAGATGCAGTGGCTGCATTGTTTTTTTTTTTTTTAAGGCTTTTTTCTCTTGTTTTTTTTCCCCCAGGTGAGCTGACCAGTAATACACATCCTATATTATACAAGTGGGAAGAATACCTCATGCTGAAAAAGGCAGGAAGAGGTAGTGAACAGTGCGTGTGTAACACTGCAGTCAGTGACATGGGGCTCATTACAGGTTAAAGAGGGAGTCCGGCAAAACATTTTTTTTTTTTAAAAGTCAGCAGCTACAAATACTGCAGCTGCTGACTCTTAAAATAATGACACTCACCTGTCACAGGTTCCAGCGACGTCGGAACCCGAGGCCGAACCGGCCCTCGGATGCTGCCGCTGCCATCCTGGGTATGGGAATCAGGAAATGAAGCCTTGCGGCTTCACTTCCCGGTTCCCTATTGCGCATGCCCGTAGACAGGTATCTGCAACCCCCCTCCCCCCTGAAAGGTGCCAAATGTGACACCGGAGGGGGGGGGTTAGGGTTTCGATGAGCGGAAGTTCCACTTTAGGGTGGAACCCCGCTTTAATTATCGATAAAGCCTACAAGGGCTATATTTACAAAGTAAAACCAAACTGATAGTCAGTTCTAGTGAGTTTGCTGGTATAGCTGCTGTAACGAATAATACATACCCTAAAAAAATTCAACAGTTAGGTCTCATGCACACGGACGTTTTTGCAGCCGCGTTTTTGAGTGTTTTTTGCAGCTTAAAAACGCCTGTCCATGTTAGTCTATTGCTTCATGCCCACCTAGGCGTTTTTGAGCTGCAAATGGCATAGGCGTTTTTAAGCTGTAAAAAAAACCCAGGACCAGTGCGTTCCGTGGCGCTAGAGCTGTAAAAACGCGAATCGCGCAAAAACGCTCAAAAACGTGCACCGGCGTTTTTGAGCTGCAGCATTTTTTTGCTGCAAAAAGTTGATTGGACACTGTAATCCCTGTATAGGAAATTAGAGATGTGTTTTTCTTGAAAAAACGCTAATTAACGCTGACGCTAAAAAACGCGCAAAAATGCCAATGGAAAACGCAGTAAAAGTCAAGTTTTTTTAGGCTGCTTTTTCCAGGCGTCCGACCTAGCTTTACAGCCCGTTTTTTAAAACGTCCGTGTGCATGAGGCCTTAACTTTAAAAACGTACAAAAAATATATATAATGCCGGTTTACCTGGAGTCACTTTGTTGCGTTTATCTTCCTTGAATCCTTGCAAGCAATTTACCCCTGTTTGTAGCCGGCCAGCTGTGGACCCAAGAATAGCAGTTCCATGTCCTGGTTCTAAAGAAAAGTGTTTCAAAAATCAAGTAAAAATGTTAGAGTGGTGCAGTCTAGAAATCTACTTGTCTTCCAAATTTGAATAGCCCAATGTAATTTACACCTATGTTTGTATAAAGTAAAAAAAGTACACTGACATTTGATTTACTGATTCTACAACCTAGAACTGTTTTTTTTTTCATATCAGGACACAAAAAAAATAAATAAAAAAAAGGAGGACATGGATGAAAAAGCGAAAAGATAAAATAAAAAAAAAAACTTAAATTATATAAAAACTACATAAAGCAAGTATTTTATTTATTTTTTACAGTGTGCACATGAGCCTGCAGTTAAATAAATCAATAAAAAAAAAAAAAGATTTTGGATACTCAGAATTTCCCAGGGATCTTGTGGAAGGATGAGACCTCATTTACTGTATGGATGCCAAGGCAAGGCAAGTATATTTAAAAGCTGAACTTTTGGCTATGGGACAGGAAATGAAGGGAAATCTCCACAATGGGACACGGCGAAAAATCTGACAGGGGTTATAACCCACCCTTGCTCTATCCAAAATGAAAAAAAAAGAAATGAAGTTTTGCCTATAGTTCCACCATAAGCCAATGCAGCTGCTATGTCCGCTCCTCCCCTCCTCCTGCCCAATCACAGAAGCCTTTGTAATATATGTAGAGGTCGACCGATATATCGGCCGGCCGATATATATCCGCCGATATTTGGCGTTTTTTATTTAAATCGGCATCGGCCGATTATGCTGATAAAAAAGGCCGATAACTTCAGCCGCGACTTGCAAATGACTTCTGTAATACAAGTCAATGCAAGTTGCCTGAGTCTTCCCCTGGAGCGACTTCTCCTCTCTGGGCATTCTGCCAAGAAAAGACCAAAAAGATACAATGTTTCTTCTGATCAATAGACTGAAAAAAATCGGCCTAACATATCGGCCCAAAAAAAAAAAAAAAAAAAAAAAAAAAAAAAAAAAAAAAAAAAATCGGCATCATATCTGCCGCCGCAATTTCAAAATATTGGCATCGGCCAGAGAACAACCCATATCGGTCGACCTCTAATTATTATGAGCTGGACTTAACTCACAGTATGCCTGCACTTTTTACAAAGTTGCTGAACTCCTGTAATTAAGCTTTAATAACATTTTAAGTGGACCTTACTGCAAGGTTTGATTTAAAGCTTCCTTGTACAGTATATGTTTTCCAGTTTCTGCTACACTCCTGTCACAGAAATCCTGTTGTCTAAGAAGTTCAAGCTGAACAGCTCTTTTACAAAAGGATACAGAAAACAAAGCAGCGCACGATGGAAAAATCGCATGAAAACCTAATAGTCTTTAAAAAAAAAGTAACATAATAAATTTGTTGCACTAAGAGTCAAATATAAAAATCTGCAGCAACAGTCCATAGTAGTATAAATACTTGCAGATGGTTGCAGAACATATAGCTAAATAAGATACTGGTATTAAATAATGAACGATACCACTGCTGAGTCCGGATGAGAGGGGGTTAAAAGCAACCAATCAGCTTCAAGATGGACTGTGGAGAGAGTGGGAGCCATCAAAAGAAAAGATGTTATGGTTGAAGAAGAATGAAATCCAAAGATTGAACAATAAAGTCACCGCAGGGCCATTCATCATATATTTGTTGAGATAGAAGCCTTTCGTAATCAACCTTCCAATATATATGAAGGATACGATTCACTTTCTCAAAATTTTGGATGGCCCATTTATATCAGGGCACCCAACTTTAGTAACTATTGATGTTGAGGCGCTCTATAGTTCAATCTTGCACACATTGGGTCTGGCTGCCATTCACCACATTCTACCTCAACAAATAGATGATAAATGGCCCTACAGTGACTTTATTGTTCAATCTTTGGATCTCATTCTTAACCATAACAACATCTTTTCTTATGATGGCTCCTACTACCTCCAGGTGCAGGGTGTTGCGATGGGGACATGCTGTGCCCCATCGTACGCCAATCTGTACCTGAGGGAGTGGGAGCGGTCACTTATGATGTAAACTGACCAAAACACGATGTGGGTAAGATACATCGATATGGTGTTTCTGATCTGGGATGGCCCAATAGAGATGATATCTGCATTCCTAGCCAAACTCAACAAAAATCAGTTCAATTTGACCTTTACAATGGCCTACCATTTGGATGAGGTGACGTTTCTGGATGTCACAGTCCTCCGGGGGGAGGGCAGTGCCATCCAGACTCGTCTCTTCAGGAAATTCCATACTCCATGCCTCTAGTTTCCACCCTCGTCCACTTATAACCTCTATACCTTTCAGACAGTATTTACGTACCAGACGAAACTGCTCTTATGAGAATTTTTCAAATCGAAGCAAAAAAGTTACCGACTCGATATTCAAAAACATGCCTTAAAAAGGCCTATAGAAAATCTTTGGAAAAGACCAGATGTGAACTTTTATATCCCCAAAAACAAAAGATGGCCAGAATGAGAATGTGACTAGAATAATAGTATCCTATTCTAATCAGCACAATAAAATTCACAATATAGTTAAAAAGTATTGGCACCTTCTCTCCATGCACTCAAACCTGGGTAGATTTGTGCCAACTAGACCACTCATTACTTTCAAGCGTGCCACATCAATTAGGGACTGCATCGTTCAAAGTGAGTTTAGAGGAGAGCACCGAGGCGACCCGTGTAAAACTAAGGGCACACACACATGTGGGGGTTGCACCTTCCGCAGTTCATACAGGTAGGACCCACATATACACTACCTCAGGGCTCGACAAATCCCAGGCGCCAGGTCGCCATTGCGACTAGAAATTGTGCCCTGGCGCCTGGGTTTTTGTCACCGACAGGTGCCTCTGCTACAGGGCAGGCTGTGGGGTCTGTCTGGTAGTGGGGATGGAGTAGGAAGAGAGCGCTCAGCGGCCGCTGACATCCTCCTCCCTTCTCCACACACTGTTGGCAGAACAGTGCTGCGGTGTGTGAAACTGTATGTAGAGAGGAGCTGTCACAATTGAGGTTGGATGTCGGAGGTGGACGGGGCCCAGCTATCCAACACCAGCCAATGGGATGAAATCTGGGCAGGCCGCTACGTGTATGTGGCCCTGCCCCTTTCTTAAACAGCCAAATCATTGGCTGGATAGCTGCTGGGTCCCGCCCACCTCTGACATTATGCTGAATTTGTCAGCTCCTCTCTCCATACAGTTTCACAGCAGAGCAGGCCTGGTAATATGATCCTAAAGTGAGAGCTCAGCTCCTCCCTGCAACCAATCAGCCAGCTCACAGCATACTGACACTCAGAACTGTATTAAGTTTTGTATCCAGTTCTTGAGTCAGAAGTACCGAGTACATTCACACACCGCAGAGCTGCAGAGAGCATTCAGTTTCACACTTACACTATCAGCTGTGAAACCTGCCAATGCCAGTTAGTGCCATCTGCCAGTGCCAACAATTGACACCTGCCAGTGCCATCCAGTGCCACTTGCCAGTGCCAATTAGTGCCATCTGCCAGTGCAATCCAGTGTCAGCAGTTAGTGCCACCTGCCAGTGCCAACCATTGCCACCTGCCAGTGCCAACCATTGCCATCTGCCAGTGCCAATTAGTGCCACCTGCCAATGCCAATAAGTGCCATCTGCCAATGCAATCCAGTGTCACCTGTTGGTGCCACCTGCCAATGCCAGTTAGTGCCATCTTCCAGTGCCAATAAGTGCCATCCAGTGCCACCTGCCAGTGCCAATTAGTGCCACCCGTCAGTGCAGCCTATCAGAGCACATCCGTGTAGGAGAAAAAAAAAACAAAAAAAAAACGTATTTGCAAAATCTTATTTCAAACAACAAACAAAACAAAAGTTGATTTTTTTTTTTTATATTTGTTCTTTTTTCGCTTGGCATCAGGAATGAGCAATTCTTATTGCCCGATGCCCCAGACATGCAGTTCTGGGCGCTGGGCAGAGGATGTAAATAACTGGCTCCTAACTTTTTTAGCTGGCTCCTAGATTCTAAGCAAATTTGTCAAGCCCTGCACTACCTAATGGAAAGATCTTTAAAGGAGCGCATTTTGCCAACTGCAAGACAAAGGGGGTGGTGTATTTGTTACTCTGCGACTGCGGTTCATTTTATGCGGGGAAAACGAAGGTTGAACTGCGCTCCAGGATGTCGAAACACATCTGGAGCATGAAGGGATGTAACCCAGATCTCCCCCTGGGAAGACATGTAACATCATTGTACAATGGCACCCTTCCAAGAATTAAGTTCATGGTTCTTGATAGGGTGCATCCAAGTGCAAGAGGGGGGGTACCGGAACAAAAAGAATTGAAATGGATTTTTTTGCTTCAGGCTACAACCTTTCCAGGCCTCAACAAGGCAGTGAATTACAAACCCTTACTTGAAGCGTTTGTATCTGGAGGGATGGAAAAATAGCCAGACCCCTTTGTGTTCGGACCTTGGGGGGGGGGGGGGGAGAACCTCTATAGGATAATAAAGCTGCTTTCTCCATCTGCTCTCTCTCTCCATTTGTGAATGCTACACCATCTTTATGTATAATATACAAGTATATACATTTACTGGGATCAGGGCATTTGTCGATATTTTGATCCATGACCTTATACTCATCTATATATCTGTTGCCACAAAATTACACAACAAAATTACCAACACTTCATTCTTGTTTTCTTTTGTATCATTTCTTCCTGGTTGTGGGAAATTGAGTGGGTGGGTGTGTTCAACCTGCGTGTGATCCCGGCACGCATGGGCCATTCTGGCTCATGGGTTTTGATCAAGTGAATCCTTCACCGATCTACCCTCTTGCCTGTTTGGCATTCCCCTATGTTTTGGGTGGGGCCTACGACATTAGCCCTCTTTATGGGTTAATGACTTTTCCCCTTTTTCCATTTAATGTCCCATCCTCCACAGCTTTGAGGTCAGCAGACTGGTTGCCTGTCTGTGCGCAGGCCTCCCGTCAAGGAGATACTGCATTTCATATCTTCATCTCCTGCCTCTTATGTTGTGGCTCCCCGTTTGGAGATGTAGATACTACTTGTATCTTTCCTTACTCTCCTTGTTATTTATAGATTGTGACATCTTTGAATGTGTCCTTTATGTGGGTTGTTAAGGGTTTGTTTTGGATCACTTCAAGTTACTGACAACTCTCTTTATACGGATGACCATTGCTTGCGCACCCATCAGCCCTACACCGCATTGTGCCAGGGAACGAACCGCTGTAAAACCCTTAAGTTCTAAACAGTCTGTCCTCATCTAACGGTACACAACACTTTGAGGTATATAGTTAGTTTATGGCCTTTTATTTATTTATAGACAGTATCACTGTAGATCCCCATGCCAATCTCTGTGTGAGGGTATACAGACATAAAAATTGGGGTACTATAAAACAAAAATATATTTTTAGATTGATAACCGTTTTCCTTACATCCCCAGCTCCTTGTTGACGCAGTCCCGGTTTGCACGCAGGTGATCACTGCGCTCACTCCCCACATCAACCAGGGAGCTTTTCTTTTCTTCCATGTTCGATTAATCGTTTTTTTTTTTTTTAAATCGATTAATCGACTAAACGTCTGTGTGTATGAGTGACAGCATTCCTCTTTCGGCGATGCACACTGTCCTCATAGCCCTGCCCCATCCCTATTACAGCAGAGGAGGGAGCAGACAGGGGACGTGCACAGACACTCTAGTGTCCTGGCGGTAGCTCCTCCTCTTGCTGAAGAAAGTACCCGCAGCCCACAAACACTCCTACTATAAGTTGTATCTGTTCTTCGGCAGCAGCCCCTCTCTCCTCTAGGTGGTAGTCTCTAGGTGGGGGAGAGAGGAGAAAGGACAGCACTATACTGGGGGTTGGGGAGAATTTGGGGTAAACTGGTCTGTGAAACTTCTCAACTCTGTACCCTGTATGCAGCGCGCTCCTGATTCCTGCGCCCAGTATGCAGCGCCCAGTATGCAGCGCCCCTGCACGATGTATGATGATAAACTCAAAAACAATCAAAGAAAACCAAAGTAATTGCCAGAACAGCCAACAGCTTTATTATAAAGATAAAAGGTTACACTCACATGTGTTTTAAAACAATCAGGCTTATATACATTCTCAAGGGCTGGTGCAGGGCAAGCGCCTACTGCTCGCAGAGTGTAATCCCCTGCAGGCAGTCCTAGGCATCATCTCCCACATGCACAATCTCCTTGTTCCAACCAACTAATTTTGTCAATGCGGACATCATCAGAAGCATAAGTCAAAGAGATACTGCTATGCATTTATACACTCCAATACCTGTACACTCATCCTCATAAGCCAAATACATTGATACATTTGTGTAACATCATAAATGAAGTGGGCAGGTAAAGCCTCACCTTGGACCCAAAGTTTGAGTTTACTGCACATCCAAAAGTGTCTTTGCTTCTTCCTCACAGTGCCAGCAAGAGTCAAGACACATGTAGGAACATTTTGTGCAGGACCGTCAAGACTTTATACCCATATGGTCAAGATGCCGCATCTCAATTCCTAGTATTTGCTATAGGAGGAATATTGAGTAAAAGTAGAGTATAACCTCTCCTTGAGTATCAGAGCATGTAGCCCCAAGATCTCATTCCCATCTGTGCAGGAATGGGGGCGAAAAGGAATCAGATGGCTAGATCAGAAGTTTGTAAGCGGCCAAGACAGTATGAAAGGATGGAGTTTAAGTTGGCAGAGATGTTCAAAGGGCAAATCCCGAGCAATAGGATATTCCCCATTTAAAGACAGAACAGGTAATGCTGTAATTGCTGGACATGCTACACAGCTACAGGGGAGGGGAGGGGGGGGGGGGGTCAAACGTGTTGAAGGCATTTTGGAACAGACTCACAGAAGAAGTCATCTCTGAGTCAATAGAATTGATGTAAGATGGCACTGATGAGGACACCTGACGTAAAGGGGCACTGTAATGGGGACACCTGACGTAAAGGGGCACTGTAATGGGGGACACCTCATGTAAGGTAGCACTGTGATGGTGGACACCTCATGTAAGGTGGCACTGGGACACCTAATGTAAGGGGATACTCTGATGGTATCAACTGATTTATGGGGGTAGTCTGATGGGGGCACCCAATGTAATGAATTACGCTAGTAGGGGCACCTGATGTAAGGGGGTACACTATTGGGGACATTTACAGAGTATTTCCAGAGTGTGTGGAGGAAACAGTGAGAAAAGCCCCAGAGAGTGTGGCTTGCGCCAAAAAAATGAAAGAAGCATACAATCTTCCATGGCACAGACTTGTGATTCTGACCTCAGCCGGAAAAAATGATTTCATTACCGGATCTTGAATTTGAATTAACTACCCCTGCTATACACAATCAATCAACTTTCAAAGGACCATTATCAACCAAAAAAAAAAACACACTAATGCTTCCACTCTGAAGCCTAGAAATTATGCAGAAGAGAGGACTGAAAGTATGCTTTTGGACTGCAATTGTTTACATCAATCCATGAATACATATGAGTCTCACCAAATATTAATATTTTACAAACTGTTATTACAAAGCAACAGTTTTTTTTTGCCACCTACATACCCAATACTGTGTCCCCAGGGTTCAGCAGAGCCAGGGTTGTAGTTCCATCCTGTTTCCTTCTTTCAAACTCCAGCTGTAATGATTAATATCTTTATTAGTATATTCACATTAAAAAGTAGTAGAGTAAGATGCAAAGTAAGCATGTTTTCTACATGATCGAGTCAAATATATAATTTACCATAACTTTAGTTAAAAAGCACATAGTGGTTTGCAATAATGCACTGCAGCTTTAAGGCTTTAAAGTAAAAGGGATTTTATTTTAATTTTTTTAAGTTTTGGGCAGAGTAGAGAAAGATTAGACACTTTATTCCATTTTTATTGTTTTCTTAGTTGAGGTTACCCCTCTGTGCTGGTGACCACTGTCACTGAGAAGGGAGGGGTAAAACATATTTAAGTGTCATTAGAGCAAATGGTGAGGGGAAAACCCTTCAAATGGTGACACCCATTACTGCGACAACTCTCCAAGATGGGAATCCCATTAAACTTTGGAGAAAACTCCTTGTGTCTTGAGGACAGGATGTGAAGGGAAAAAGCAAAACACAGGCAATAAATAACCCAATATGGGGTTGAACCCTTTCCAAAAATGTTTTGGTTTGATATGTGCTCCGATTCCACCCGAATCCTAACTTACAAGAACCTGGACCTTCTCACTTTGCTTTCATTAGTTTATTTTAAAACATCTTTAGATTGTAAAAAAGGGGGTAACTAATGTGCACAACCTCACTACATATAATAAGGGAAGCTGCCAACATAAAAAGTGATCTCACACAGTAAAGGTAAAAATATTTCTAATGATATGTGGCGCTACCCACCCTGGGGAGACCCCGAATAAATAACAGGACTATATTGATTAAATAATGAAATTTATAAAAATAGAAATCAATATAGATATTAAAAAGAATAATGAATTCTATATAAATCTTCCAAATCAATCTTCAAAATATGATACAAGATAAATAGTCAAGTGTAAAATAACTAATCTAAAGTGCAAAATAAAGCATACTGACCATGGTGCAATAAATAAATGTGCAATAATCACAATCAAATTTCTCCAATATATAGCATAAAGTGCAATGATAATCTGTTAAACATATACAGTAGTAAAGTGCAGATACCCTGAATCAATGTGCAAATATTCAAAAAATTGTGCACAACAAACCAAAAATTGTGCAAAAACCTTCTGAAAGTGCAATCCGTGCCAAGAAATCCGTGACAAAAAATAGAAAATAAAAAATTATTAATAAATATGAAATAATAATAAAAATCCAAAAGTAAAAAACTACTACGGACATGCACCGTTATTCCCCTTTCACACATGTACGACACAAAGTCACACGACTTGAAGCAATGCCTGTGTAATCTTGAGGTCTATGGACCTCAGGTCACATCGAAGTCGGACCAAAGTAGTGCAGGGACTACTTTGAAGTCACACAAATATGAACGATACTCATTGGAAATCATGCGGTATGACTTGTCATGCGACTTTGCAGTCCCAAGTGGCAAGACAAGTCGCACAGGTGTGAAATGGGCCTTAAAGTGGTTGTTAAGCCACCATCTCATCTTTAGATCATCCCCTCTGTCAGATAAAAACTGCATCCTAGTGCCTGTGCTTTATAAAAAAAATAAAATAAAAAAATGATTTCTACCTGCTTTAACAGCGTCTTCCAGCGATAAGATGACTCCAGGCTTTCAGCTCTCCTCGTGTGATATCTCCAGTGGGTGGAGCCAAGATTCCCCTGCTGACATCAGCCAGGGAGGAGGGGAGGGGAGGAGCAGAGAGCCTGGAGTCATGCGATCGCAGGAAAACCCTGTTGAAACAGGTAGAAATAGTTTTTGTTCTTTTATAAAGCATAGGCACTAGGACACAGCTTTTTATGTGACAGAGGGGATGATATACAGATCAGTTACTTTTGAAACACTGGGGAGAGGAGCAGATCAGTGATAGTGAGAGATGACAGGCAGGGAGGGGAGGAGGAGGAGAGAGGGAGACACAGCAGAGCTGCAAATAGCAGCGTATGATAGAGGGACGTACATTGACAATGGTGTCAGGGCTCAGCAGCCCTGATATATCGTGGTCAAAGTACAGGGGGGGGGTAGAAACTGGCAGGATCAGCCAGGTATTTCAGGTGATAGAGGGCCAAATGACACAGCACAAGCACTGTGCTGTGCTGTGCTGTGCTGTATAACATGCTTTAAAGGAACAGGATCTTTATTTTTTGGTTAAACGCTTTAACTGTGGTACCTTATATAGCGAGACGTGCCTTTCCAAATCATGTCCAATCAACTGAATTTACCACAGGTGCACTCCAATCAAGTTGTAGAAAAATCTCAAGGATGATCAGTGGAAACAGGATGCACCTAAACTCAATTTTGAGTGTCATGGCAAAGGCTGTGATTACTTATGTACATGCGATTTTTTATTATTTTTGATAAATTTGCATATATTTCAAACAAACTTATTTCATGTTGTCATTTATGGGGTATAAGGAATAAGGCTGCAACATAACAAAATGTGGAAAAAGTGAAGCACTTTAAATACTTTCCGGCTTCACTGTAATAATTGTGTTACCACTGATCATCCGGGTCATCTACTACTGACCCCTGAACTCTGCTTCACTTACTACTGAACCCCTGCACTCTGCATCCCTTTAAGCCACAGGCAGTATTCAACACAATGAAAACCACCCCTAACTTTTTCTGCAGCACAAGACACACTTTTTCTCAGCTGGGAGGGCCAACTTATGATCTTGCACACAGGCTACCTGCTTTCAGAAGATGCCCCTGACCTGAGCTCATCACAGTGCATCAATTCCACATGCATGTATGCATCATCACATACAAGCACATGGGCTGGATTTAAGAAGTAGATTGGCAGGGATGAGTGCGCAGGACCCTGCACTTGCACTTGCACTTACTGACCCTAAATTCCGCATTACTTACTGCTGACCAAACATTAGCGATTCCTGATCCTGTACCCTGCATTTCTGACCTTGCACTCCTCACTGCTGAAGCCTGACCCTGCATTACTGACTCCCCAAGTCCTGACCCCTTTAAATGACTCCTAAAAAGGTCTGTACTATGGCATTGCTGACTCCCGAGACCTGCACTCTGCAATACTGATTCTGACATTGCATTCCACATTGCTGAATACTAACCCTGCATCACTGACTTTGGACCTTATATTCGGCATTACTGACTCCTGACTCAGCATTACTGACTGCTAACCCTTCATTTCTCTGAGCCCTGTACTCTGCATTACTGACCCCTGCTTTAATAATGCCTGAGGCCTACAGTATGTATTACTGAAACCCGAGTCCTGTACTTAGCATTACTGACCCCCTGACCCTGCTTTAATAACTCCTGAGCACTGCACTCTTGTTTTACTGATCCCTGAACTCTGTATTACTGACTACTGTACTCTGAAATATTCATTATTGACTCCGGACCCTGCAATACTGACTCACTACACTCTGCATTACTGATCCCTGGACTCTATTATTGACTACTGACCCCTGAACTCAGTAATGCCAAGTCCAGAGGTAAGTAGTCAGTAATACTGTGTCCAGGGTTCAGTAATGCAAACTGACCCTTGAACCCCCGTTACTACTGACTCCTTAACTCTGAATGGCTTACTCCTGCCCTAACTGACCCTTGATGCAGGGCATTTTTTTCGCACTGACCAATGAAGCTGTGTTTTTCTCTGGCACTTTCCAACATCACCAGGGATTTTCCTCTCACAAACCACCAACAGCAGGCCATTTTATTTTTCTTCCATTGACAACTAAAACCAGGGCATTTTGTTTCTCTTTCATAGACCAGCAATGTAAAAAGGACACAGCTACAGAATTAGAAATCGCTGCAATTTTTATGTTATGTTGTAGTGCTTGTGCAGTGTACCTCCAGGGCGTAGACTGGGAGGTATTTTATTGCAGTCACCGACAGTGTTGGGGGGATTATGAATGCAGAATCAATTTTATAGCACCACTATTTACTTACTAAAATTTTCTTGATTGAGATTGTGAAGTATGCATTTTGTTTTATATGTCTGGCACACATTTTTCAGCACACTACAAAGTTGCCTACCCCTGCTATAGGTAAACCACACAGCAAGTCAAACATACACATTAGACATTTCTGTCATTTATTAGGCTTGAGTTCTTGAAAACTTTAATATGTATAGACCATTACATGTACTCGATTAGGGCTGCAACTAATGATTATTTTCATAATCGTTTAGTTGGCCGATTATTGTTTTGATTAAATCAATTAATAACCTTAAAAAATAAGTGTGGTGTATAATTTAGTTAATATGTAAAGTTTAAAAAAATGGCAATTCTTAAATATCTCTATGCAGTGGTAAATATAAATAACCAACTATATGATTAGGGAGCAAAATCTCTAATCCACTCTGAGAATAACAGACAGAAGAGAGATACTGTATATACTATTAGAGGAGAGAGATACTGTATATACTATTAGAGGAGAGAGATACTGTATATACTATTAGAGGAGAGAGATACTGTATATACTATTAAAGGGTGAATCTGGTAAATATCATCAGACTCAGATCAAATTTTTTTTTTAAATAACAAAAACAAATGTCTTCCTTCAAAAAAAAAAAAAAAAAAAAAAAAAAAAAAATGTAATTTTATGAACAAAGATTTTTCGTCTGAAAATTGATCGGTGTGGCCAGCATAAGGCACACCTATGCAGTTTTGCTTTTGATCTGTTTCTGCAGTGCTTTTTGCTGTGTATTTTAATTTTTGAGCATGTGATTTTGCTGCGATTTGCGTATTTTTTTTGGGACAATTTGTTGTTGGGCAGATTAAAAAACATAAATTGCTGCAAAAACGCATTACATGCTTTTCTGCAGCTTCTCCATTGAAGTATATTGAACCAAAAAAAAAGCACTGCTTTGCATTTAAAAAAAGTCTCTGACCCTTTCCAAATACGCAGCGTCTGAAAAGAGCATAGATGTGAACGTGTCCCATAGGAAAACATGTAAATGAACTGTAGTGCGTTTCTGCAAAAAACACATAGATGTGAATCATGTCTAAGGCGTAGTAACATAATGGGGTTATAAAAACCTAAAATTAAAACAGTAGAGATTATTTGGTCTTTTTGTACTATAAAGGGCTTATTTTAGTTTTTTTTAAACCCCACTATGTTTCTGGCCGCTTAATTGATTATGAAAATAGTAAATCGATTCATTGTTTCAGCCCTATACTCAGTGCTTTTAGTGCTCACCTGACTGTTAGCTGCTCTTTTTGTTAGTTTCCCAAAAGAATCTCTGATTATCTGGTCGATCTGTTCCTGCTCTTTTTCTGAAGCTGCATCATTCCTTTGCTTGTCTTCTGATTGATCCTTATCTTTTCTGTGAAAATGTAATAAAAAAAAAAAAAAAAAAAAAGTGTTACTAAAGGGCATAAAGGAACCACAAAAGGGTGCTTGTGACTTAGGCTGTGCTCATACTGTTCACAGCAGTAGGGAAACTTTACCAGAACCATACAGATGCATTTGTTTTTACACTGACATTTCAACCAAAGCGAATACAATTCCAGTGTCATGCACAATGGGCAGTTACCCAGGCTCTTCTGCACACCTTTTCTCAAGGCAGGAGAAAATCAGCATTAAAGATGCACCTAAAGCCGTGTTTTACAAAACGTGTTTAGGCACATTCAGGCATTCCGGTGTTCATTAATTTCACTGACCAGAATAATAATTTATTCTGACCATTAAAATTAATAAAAGTTTTTACTCTCTCTTCTATGGGCCGTTCCTCTCTGTCACTGGACCCAAAGATTCTCTTATTCGTGTTACCTTAATTATATGCAATATCATGAATAACAAGTTCATTCAATTTGGATAAGACCTTCCTGTAATGATTGTGGTAGTACATATGTACTTTTTGATAAAAATATATTCAGGCAGGGAAAAAAAAAAAAAAAAAAAAAAAAAAAGACCAAAAACACATCAAACGCCCTTAAAGGTGGCGTTTTGGATGTCCAGTGCGCATGAGGCCTTAAAATGAAGTTCCACTTTTGAAATCAAATTTCAGAAAACTTTACTATACATGTTAATTATATGTTCCTATTCACACAGCATTCCCTATCAAATCCAACATGTTTCTGATTTATGTTTTTTCTGCTTTGCTTTTTATATTGACTCGGTTCTTTTATTTTCCATGTTTTTTTATCTATAATTGTTATACCTGTGTGTCGCTGAAGTTACTTGATTTTTTTTTTTTTTTTTTTTTTTTTTTAATTGGTTGGATACTATGTTCTGATGTTGATTTGGCTGATTTACAACCTGTGTCTATTCATTGTGTTTGCCCTGTATATAGTTTCCATGAAGGGGTGTAAGTTCCCAGCACTGCTAAAGAA